>OY720448.1:91734299-92131799 GCA_963082715.1 Harpalus rubripes | reverse complement strand
TTGAAAATAGGTTTTCTCCGGAAAATACCTTTAATTGTTATTTTTTCGAGATTTATGTTATTATAAAAATTAAAGATTATTAAATTTTATATTGGTTTGCATTAATACTTTTTCTATATATTTTATGGATAAATTTATAAAATTATCTATGATTTAAATCACAGAACCTGCGCTTTAAACAAACACAACTACTTGATTAGACAGTTCATATCTCAAATGTATGTAACTGTTTTAAAAAGAAAATATTAAATAGAACCATAGTTATATGGAATGTATTTTAATACAGTTTTTACGAAATGTGTAAGTATGTATATTTAAATTAATGAAAATTAAATAGCGGGAGGTGTTGTATTGGCAATATCAGATTTTTTTAAATATTATTTTATGAATAGAGAAAAACAGGTTTCGAGTTTTTGTAAATTAAATCTATAATATTTGAAATAAGTGATATTTACAATTTAACTTATTTTTATTTCCGTAATTTTTCATATTAAAGTAGCGATTTTTCGGAAGTAGCGCTACTTCAAGAGGTGAGAATACGGGCCATAGTCTTTGACATTATTTATAAACAAAATACAAAATATTTTTGCTTTTCAGATTTGTAAATCATAAAAGAAATCAATTTAATTTTTCATGTATCACGGGGAACACAAACGCTTGCAAAATTCATACAGATTCATGCATGCAAAGAATGGTGCAGTGTGGTTATACATACGAACATTCAAAAGAAATTCTACTAAATAAAAATACACAGAGAAGCACTTCACAATTCTAAAGGGAATATCAAATTGAAAACTCTATTTTTACTTTTTTCTATTTTATATGATCCACTTTTCAACGCAAACTGTAAAAATAATGCATCTTTTGCAAAAACATAACAAACATACATTACTTTCTAATTAAATTATAATATGCAATTATATCATTACAAATAAAAGAAAATTATGAAGTCATAACACAATTTCATTTGTATTTACATTTTGCTTTCAATAACCAAGGTCTTATAAATATGTCACCACAACATAAGCTGATACAATTTACTCTTAATCAAAAGTGATTAAACCATGACTAAAATAACAAATACACTTTTTAATCATACCAATGTTTTGTTTTAATCCTTTTGATATTTTCTTCATACAAAGTAGTATATTGTAACGTTTTTTTATTTATTTGGGTGAAGTGAAAAATCAAAAACAATATTACTAATTAAAAATAGATGTTTATTAAACGATAAATAAATATAAAATAATAAAAATTACTATTACCATGGTTAAACAAATATTAAATACTAATTTAAGACTAAGATATAATTAATTACTTAAACCCTAAGATTATTTATTTAAACAATTAATGCGGCTATTTATTTTACTGTACTCTCGTACTTTTATTTAACTAACTGTTTACGCGAAATTTATATCATTATATTTATGTCACTATTTATGTATATCACTATTTATTTTACTATTTATATCACATTCAACTAGTGATGCACAACGAGGCGAGAGTACTCTCGCATCTCGTCTCGTTTCGTTGCATTATGCGAGACGAGAACGAGATTGCAATTTAAAATTCGAGGCGAGATCGATATAATAACTGCGAGAAGCGAGAAATCTCGCGAGTCTTGCAATAAAAAGTATTTGTAACTTTATAGCTTTGATTTATAAATTCAATGAAAATGCACCGTACAGGAAGTGGAGTCAACGGTAATTCGTGCATAGAATCGGTGAATGTGAAAATTATATGAATTGACTATATTTTTTTGAGTCTATTTAGAGTCGAATGATATCGGTCGCAGAGCGAGGAAATGCAAAAAAAGACTAAATCGGTTTTGCATCTAATAGAACTAGTTTTTTCCAACATTTCAGCCCCTAATTCATCTCAGTTAAAACTACGGTTAATAAAATTCTTGTCGTGCCTGAAATGTAAAGGATATTAAGCGTCGATAGGAGCCGACACGGAATTATTGATTGCCAGCGGGTTCCCAGTGTAGCGCTTATTTATGAGTAAATCTTACTTAAATAGTGACATATATTTAATGATGAAGTGTAGAAACTTTTAGTTACAAAAAATTTTTTTTTAATGTTTAATTAGTTTTACTGATGACAGAATGTATTAACAGATGTTCGTATTGAAATAATTTGGTGACTAGAATTTAGTGTTTAGTCTCTTTATTATAGTTATACGACTGTAAATACACGGACGACGGAACGATTGGCGCGAACTTGTCTTTTGTAGTTCAACTGATACGTAAATACCGAGGTAAATACGTAGTGCGCAAGCGCTTATTTTTACAGCGAGACTCTCGCGCGAGGACGAGTTGAGACCCAAAAAATGTGCGAGAACGAGAGCGAGATCGAGATTGCAGATCCGAAAACGTGACGAGATCGATATTTTATATTTTTCGTCTCGTCTCGCCTCACATGCATCACTACATTCAACTGTCCGATACAGTATCAACAACGGTCCGTATGCCGAAATTTTTCAACACCAATGCCGAGTATCCACTCCAACTCGCTCCTCATATACTAGAGCTTCCCAATACTAATACTTGTCAACACTACCGAGTATTAATTTCCACATCTATCCCAATATACCAGTAACTTCCCAAGTACCTACTCCACTCGACAGTTTTCTGTAATAACAATATCTCCTATCTTCTACCTGCGTGTCCTTTTAAATAGTAATTTAAAAGTCTCACGTACAATTTAGTTAACGTATGTGAGGTATTGCCAGGTCACCCCTACACTTGCTTGCAAAAAATCGCGTATACCTTAAAAATCAAGTTACCGAGTTTTTGTAATCTTTTAGCTCTGTAAATAATGTAAAAACTGACAATGTTGTCACTGTCATCACTATTTGATCTATTATGGAGCTAGTTCTTAAATGTGTTTAATTTACCTACTATTAAATTACAAATAGGTATATTCCAGAAAAATGAAAGAACAACCAGGTATGTATTTGAATTTCTATTAATTTTGACATCTTAATTGACAGTAGCGACATTGACAAGTTTAAAATCAAGATCAACTCAATACAACAAAAAATAGGTGTACGCGATTTTTTTGCAAGCCAGTGTACCTACTTGCCATCCAATTACCGTGTTTTAACATTTTAAATTGTTAAAAAAACGTTCTTATGTTTACAAGAAACGAACACAAAACATTTAGAAATTTTTTTTATACACTTACGTGAATAGGAATCGTCTATTTCTTTAGAAACTAAACCTCAGATTAAAATAAAATTTAAGCTGTTTGAAGGATTATTTATTACGCTTTAACAATAGCCCACATTACCAACAGTGCTTATTTTTTATCGAGTGCATTAATGTAGAGCCCGATATCAAAAATATCGCATATTTATATCGTTGCTATGGCGGTTGCTATAACGAGTGTAACACAGCCAAACACAGTTTTGACAGATTGCAGTTATTGCTTTTGCATTAATTTGCAAATAATTCATTTTTCAGTGTTGTATCAGTTTCTAAGTTAATCTTAAAGTTATGCATTTTTTTCTTACAATTGTGCGTGAAAAGTACTTTTAGTAAATAGGCCTTTCTAGACAAGAGTAAAATTCGGTTAATTTACCTGTCAAGTAGATAATTAAGTAGTAAATAATAATGAAAGTAATAAAATTTATTAAGAAATAGTAATATACACTGTAAATGAAATATATGTAATAATTTTTTAATATTAATAACATTTTTTTGACATGTATTCTAATCTAACCTAATTTTTAATATTCATATTAAATGTACTATTCGTACAATTATAGAAGACTAATCCACTTCTGTCTGGGATTCTTCCACATGTTTAAGTTACATCGCACTCGACCAAAAAAGTACTACTTTACACACTTGTTGCATAAATAACTATTTTATAAACTTTTCTAAATTATAGTTCTACAATTATATTTCAAATTGTTATCTTTGTTAGTCAAAATTATGTTTAGATATATTTATCATTTTTCCCACATCGGTTTGTTGAATATAGCTGTCAGAAGTATTTGACAGTTATGTGTTGACAATTCAGTATTTAAGTTATTACAAGCTTACGTGCAGGGTTGATAGTTGAAGTTATGGATGTGTTACCATGCCTGTACTCTGCACCCCCTCGAGATATCTGCTCATGAAAGACAACACATTGTTTTTAAGATGGTCTGCGTTAGTTCGTCATGTCGTGAAGACGTTTGTTGTCAGAACATGATGTAGGGTTTTAGTTTTGGGCGTTGGCTAATAACATATAACTATTTAGTATTTGTTTAATAAAGTTCTAATGTTAAAGTGTAAATAAAAAACTTTGGTTATACATAAAGTATACCTGTGTCCATAAATCTAAGTGTTCATCAGCATCTCTAATCTGTCATTGTGAATATGTGGTTCACCAAGTCGTGGAAGCCAATCATCCAAGCGTCCACCAGTCAGTTAAAGCGCACATCATCAACTTCCGCACCCACATTGTATTACATATTAAATGATCTTTCAAACAATGGTCAATATCTATGCACGTATGTATATATTATTAATGCCCGGTTGCAGAAACGTTCATCAACGGGCTGTTCGGTTAGCGGATTATCAAAACGAACAAATGCGGCGTGATTTATTGACAGGAATGTTTTAAATATCTTAAGAACAAGGAAACTGATTCGAATTTGTTTGTTTTAATGAATCGCTAACCGAAAAATGCGTTGATAAACGTTTCTACAACCGGAAATAAGTGAATTTTATTCGCTTATTTAAGTTTTATATTATTTTCTGCTGTATTATCACAGTCTATCTATACTGACTTCTCTTGTAAATTAAATTTTAATGAACCTCCAAACATCGAGCAATAATCTCAACTTCAGCTCCTATCTCTATATCTGCAATTGTGAACAGTGCAAGTGAACTCTTTGAATCGTAATGTTTGACAACTATCGCTCTGGTTCCGAGTGCCCCATAGCATTTTATCACTATTTGCTTCTACGAGATTGACTTAGGTATTTGTATACTTCTTCGAAAATCCAATATCTTGAAAGATTCTAATACCATGTTAGATGAAGGATGAATGAAAACAAAAAAATACTCATAACCTAAATCCTAGTCAAGATATCAACATGAAACCTTCAATGTAACAAGTGCCATCTAGGTCAGTCGGTATGATATAACAACCTCAATTCTTGGAATTCATGCGAACGCAAGAAATTACATTGAAAGTCAACATTTACATTTACCTTCATCTAGGTACACATTAATAATATAGAAGCCGTATTCATACTGTTTGATTTGAAAACGTCAATGACAACAATATGAAACCATTGGAACCAAGTGGATTAATATCCGCAATAATGTCGTGCCGCCTTCCGGAAACGGAACATATCGACGGGGGATCGGATCTAGAACGAACCAGTACCGGAAATGGCGGCCTGTAGCGTGATTGGCCCAGGAAATTGCCGTCAAACCCATGCGAAACGACTTCTATTATTATTACTATCGAAACTCCTGTTTACTTTTCTGTATTACACGGCTTTTGTTTACTCAATCTTCTACTGTTTTTCTTTCTAATTAAAAAGTTCAGACGCTGGTACCTTTTTCATTTAAGCTAGTATTATTAATTCATCGCTAAAGTCGAATGCTTTCCATTAGTTGTTTTGTTTTTACCACCATAATTAAGGTTTTTTGTTCTTTTGTTGGAGGTTTAAAATTTAATTAATTATTGTGGACAACGGAAAAGTTTCTCCTTTTTAATAATGATATTCCTACTTTAAAAAAGTAATACCAGTAATTTATGTACAAAAGTAGGAAATATATTTTACTGCTCACATTTTTAAAAAAAAAATAGCAATTTTTCTACAAATCTTCTACGACACCAGTGTTAAAAATCTGATGTGGCCAGCACATAACCTCTCGCCAGATATTTTACCTGGTTGTACGCATAAAACAAAAATATTTTTAAATACAAATACATATATTCATGTCTCACTACAAAATAATTCTGACATATATTTGCAAAATCTATGGGATATTTTAATATAAATTATGTACAATACATACATTTTCTTTATATTCAATATCCTGAATTTTTTTTCTACTTTCCATATCTTTTTCTTTATATTCGTCATTTTTTCGCAAATTCCTTTTATATTCTTTTTTACGTATATACTTTTGCATTGTTGACTTTTTTTATTTTCATAATCTTCATAATGATGTACAAATATTTTTGACAGTGGCATACAAATACTTTTGACAGTGACATTTATGTGTTAATTACAAACATTTGAATATCTTGCCTTGAAGTAGTTTGATCTCAGATTTTTTA
This sequence comes from Harpalus rubripes, assembly GCA_963082715.1. NCBI lineage: Eukaryota > Metazoa > Arthropoda > Insecta > Coleoptera > Carabidae > Harpalus > Harpalus rubripes. Next base: position 92,125,506 of record OY720448.1, on the reverse strand, counting down.
CATCAAATTATTATATATGCATTTCTTTATCTCTAAATCTATAGAAGATATAATAATGAATTTACATTTATCGAATAAAGAATTTAACGTTCTTTAATATAAGTATTTCATCGTAAAAATGTTATAATCGGATTCTAGACACCTTAAAACGTGCTTATTCACTAAAATCTGGATAAGCGATTTTTAGCATGAATTTAATACCTCTCTTAGATGAGAGAGATAAAAAGTGACAGACCATTGTTACTTTTAACACTAGTGATAAAAGCGATTTAGTTACTTCGGTAATGACAAATGGAATAACAAATTGTCATATATGCAAAAAAATTATTAGAAATACAAATTTAAATGAAAAAATTGTGTATGATATACGTGTTAAAAGTGATTTTATTTTGTTCGAAGGTTTGGAGCACTCCACTTTGTGAATGAATGTGGCCGAGGCGAAAGAAGTGTGCTTAGACAGGAATGTGTGGCGAAGGATGATTGTTTCGTAACTATTATTGTTGTTTCGAGTTTGTGCTAACGCACTAAGTGGGAAATACGTGATTTTATGTATATATGCATGTATGTATGTATGTATATGCAACAGCAGTACAGCAGTTAGTATGTCGAATTAAGAATAGAAATTTTCACCCTATATTTATATTTTACCAATGCAAATTGAAAGTAAATATTTCAATTACATCTGAATAAAATATTCATAAATTTTAAATGGAACAATTTTTTATTTAATTTATTTATTTACTTTAAAATGATTTTTTTTTTTAAATATGTATTTGCATAAGTACAGTGTGTTCAAAAAAATTCCTAACTCGGAGTAGGCTATGAACAGTGAAACGTATGTCTGATCATTATTTAATTCAAACGTCTAGTTGTCAAAATTGATCTTAAAATGTAATTTTAATGAGAAAAGACAATAAAGAAGGATACAGTATATCGACATTCGCTGTTTTCTAATTTGTTTCCATTTCTAAAATAAGATTCAAGAAGAAAAGCTTTGATATCTATAGATAACATTTTTGACAATATCTCATGTCAAATTGGCATATAATTAAATATTTTAAAAATGAAATACGTTTCTTTGTTCAAAGCCTACTCCGAGTTAGGAATTTTTTTGAACACACTGTATATTGTATATACTTACTGTTTGTTTGTTACAAACTTTTTTGAATGATAACGATAGCCAACAAGATTTTTTTATTTTTTGCCAGTGTGTGAATCTTACATGATTTTCCAAGCTGAATTCAGATCTGAAACCCGTTATTTCCATCACGCAAATATTTTGTGCTGTTCTTAAAAGTTATCGCTGCTTTCTACGATTTTAGCATATTGCACGACACAATATTTTGGCACTAATGAAAACTGGACCAGACCATATTAGATTTTGGCTAAAATCAACCAGAAGGGATACTTTACTTGAAGCTCTTAACATATTCTCGTGAAAAATACATTATGATATACTCCAAAACTTGTCAAATTTAGTATTTACGACCTTTATATGATGGGGAACAACATATTAGATTTTTATATTAATGTGAACGACATATTAGATGTTTTCTAAAATTGATAAACCGGAATTACTACTTTACAGGAAGCTATAAAATAATTTTTTTGAAAAAAATATATTAAAACATGATCCAAAACTTCTCAAATTTGGTATTTAAAACACGTGTATAATTTGAAACATTAGATTTTGACTGTACCTATATGATAAACCGGAAGTGGTACTTAATTTGGAGTTCTTAACAGATTTTCGAGGAAAAACAAAGTAAAATATAATCCAAAATTTGGTATTACAGACCTTTCTATTTATTGAAACAACAAATTATATTTTGTTTACGATCGATCAACCGGAAGTGTTGGCCACCTCAGATTTTTTAATATAATACGAATAATAATAATTAATAAAGGAAAAATTATAAATATGCTTGTTAATGTTAAATGATTAATAATGTCAACATTGATGGGTGAGAGCAGTGAACACGTTAAAATGTCTCGATTATTAATCACCCATATATATATATATAAACTATTATTCATGAAAGATGACTATTCAAGGTCATTTGTGAGCCGTCTGATATAATATTACTTGCAGATAACTTCATTGCATTTTGTTTACATAGGCGTGCAACATGAAATATTTATGGATACATTTTAACTGAAAAAATTAGATTAATTCATTTGAAAATTATGTTTCTTTCTAAATAATGCCTTTCTGAAAGATTTATGTTCTTCATTTATGTTTTTGCAAAATACAAAAATATAGACTTAACTTATAAACCAAAGAATAATAATTTGATTTGAACGTCAACGCCACTAGGTAAATATTAGCACAGAGGGTAGTGTAGTAGATAATTAGGTATCTGTAATTCTACGACATATGTCATTATTAATTACAGTGTGTTAGAGAGTAATGCCACTATTTACGTCTATCTGTCACACCACATAAATTAAATAGACACAAGTCAAATAATCTTTCTCTTTCTAATACAAAATGTTGCTAAGCTACTGCTATAAAGTGATGTATATTCTTTCTTCGAATAAATGACCTTGCATAATCATCTTTCGTGAATAATAGTGTATATATATACTTACATATTTAGTTATTGCGGAAACCGTATTAAGATCCATTCCATATAACTAGGGTTCCAAAGATACCATTGTGAAAATACGAGTATAAAATTCTAATTCTAGGGATCTTAGAACGTGCTTAATTACTAAAATGTAAATTTGTGGTTCTTAACACAATTCCAAGACCTCCCTTACCTACGGGTTTATGAAGGAAAAATAAAATAAATAGACACAATATTCTATATGAAGACCACATAATAAATTTGTCTGAACATATTTTCGAGCATTATATCATGGCGAATTTATCAGGATACATGTTATTTTCCATTTATTAAAGTGAACCCTGTGGTATCTTCTGCAGTGAATGTGAATGCGAAACCCAACAAGTGTTAAAAAGTATATTACGAGTATATTGAGAAAACGAATAAATATTATTCATGTTCATATTTGAGATTTAAATAAAAAGTATAGCGCAGTTCGTAAGAAAACTTTTTCATGTGCATTCATATTTTTCAATATTCTTTCCTGTTCTAAGTTTCTTACATGTGTTGCGCCATTAAAACTTTTGTGCAGTATAAGTACACTCCATGCACACTACATGTAAGAAGTCTCTAACAAAACAAATCTCTCCATAAATGTAATAAACAACTTGTCGATATTTCAATAAAAATTGACATGACCAGTAATAAAAATAATAGTTATTTGTAATTTCAAAACCCTCATTTATTGGACTTCCCAATTATCACAGAAGGCGTTCACAACAAATGTTAAATTCTTCAACAAGGTACACTTATCGCTGGCTTCAATAAAAGTAGCATTGCTCTCAGAGTAATTTTCTTGGTTTCTTGAATTATTTTATTATTATTTTCGATATACACAGTTTAGTTTAAAGTTTCCCGTAGTTGTAGTTTTAGTAACAATTTTATTAATATTTTCATTTAATAACAGTATTTTAGTTTAGTAAATATTAGTTTTTTACCTTCCGTCATATCTTTATATAAGGAAGGCATTGTTTTTGGTCAAAAAATTCGATGATGAGTTTTTAATAAATAAGCACGTTTTAGAGTCCCTAGAATACGATTTTACTATTTTTGCGATGATGTCTGTGTGTATGTATATATATATATATATATATATATATATATATATATATATATATGTGTGTGTGTGTGTGTGTGTGTGTGTGTGTGTGTGTGTGTGTGTGTGTGTGTGACGATTTTTTTCTCCGACAAGAACTCCAACACTACAATTCTAAAAATTATAATTCTTTCGTATTCTTCTTCGTTACATCCATATAAAGAGCTAATTAGATTTTGGTTATAATTGGTCGACCGGAAGTACCCTCATTTGAAGATTTTAACAATTTTTCTTGAAAAAATGCTGTTATCACTTTTTTCACATTTAATGTTATTATAAATATTAAAGAATATTTTATTCTCTATACGATTTGGTTATATTTTATACTTGATATTCAATGGATATTGAGTTAAAAAATTATAAAGAAATTAAATTTCATAATGCACCCAGCTATGCAATAACACTGGAAATAGCTAGTATAATTTAAAAAATCGGATAGGCAGATGTCAATGTCAAGTGCGATTGACATAGTATGTGTTATAATTTTATTGCAAATGTAGAATCAATTCTGAAATTTTCTGTATGGAATTTATACAAAATACATAGAACTGAGAGAAGGTAATGTACTGAAAATATAAAATCTTTCGCAAGAAACTGACTGTATGGAATTTGTATAAAATACATAGAACTGCCGGAAGGTAATGTGCGGGCCACATCAGATTTCATATTAATTTTAGGAAAAAGATGATATCTAAGATTCTTATTTTTGTGTGCCGTAGATTTACACCCATCGGCCATGTTTTCTTTTTTTCGTGAAAACTCAATCATAACATTATTTGCTTATTAATTTTAATTGAACCAAGAACTTAGCGGTTATTTGTATATTGTATTTCAAATAAAACAATTATTTCCACTTTTAGTAGCTTTTACAGTTAAAATTTTGTAATTACATAAACATAAACCATATTTCAATCCACAAAGATAAATGTTACAATTGTAAACAATTATGTACCTTAGTTCAGAATTCTGCCGTTAATGGCGTATTCTTATTTTGGAACCCCAATATTTTAAATATGCTCCCTTTTCGCTTTTAATTTACTTTTCAAATAAATTTGAAAGCAATTTTCCAAGATATTATAAAACGAGTACTGAAATTTCATATGAATTTATTAAAACTTGTAAACATATCCCGTCATTGCGGAACTCATGTTCTGCGGCTTTATTAGAGAGATTTAGTAGTCTGATACTCGTCGTCATTAAAGTCTAGTTATTAAGTGTTCATCCTACATAATGAACTCATACCTTTCCTAACGTTTCGTATAACTTTCTTTAGATTTATAATCATGTCGCAAATTTTGTTCTTCTTCTATAATTAAATGCTGGCATAATTAACTATGCTGTACCTGATGCTGCTTACTGTATTCTTAAATTAGAACAATTTAATATAATCATTGGATTATCTCCAAAATTTCCAAATATAAACATGCATTATCGTTGCAGTAGCAACAGCTATGAAAAATTTTGTTTTAGCAATTGACGGTCTTGTCATTTTGACATTAGTAATAAATTTGTTTATAAGGAAAGATTCTGTCATTACGTTTATGAATAGCGAGTACACAGACAATGTAATGACTTACCTATGGTTTATTTATTTATTCGTATCTACTACATTTTACTTTGTTACTGACATAAAGATACTGGCATGAAGTTGCCAACGCATTTAGATGTAGCATTTTCCAAATTCTGTTCGTAATACTCGCACATTTGTAAATTTTGTAGATCTTCGAGTATCATATACGATAATTTTAAAAAAAGCAACAGTTATATCCATACCATGTGCACAAAGTTCAATGTTTTCAGCGCGTAAGAAACTTCAAATTTTGCGAATGCCTGGTATTGTTCACTGATAAGGCTGGGTTTACTAAAGAAAGTGTCTTTAGTACACAATACACATCACGACAACGAAAATCCTCATACTGTAAAAATTTTTCATTAGAAATGTGTGGGCGGTAACAATAAATGGACGACTATACCTCGTTTAACTGGACAAGACTTTGTACTTACATTTTTTGAATAACGTATTTAAACTATTATGATTTGTCGACGATAAACGATACCTGATAACTCATTTCACAACCTCATGCGATTATGAATGTGGCCGAGGCGAAAAAAGTGTGCTTAGACAGAAATGTGTGGCGAGGGATGAAAGTTTCGTAACTATTATTGTGGTCCGGTTGCGGTATTTCGCTACCGAAAATCGGTCACTTTAATATGTTAAGATTGAGGAATATATGTTGTACCAATGATGTCAGGTTAGTAAGAATGTTGTTGAAAGAGAGAGTGATTATTTTTTGGTTGATGTTAATTTTATTCTTTCGGATTTGTGCTAACCCACTAAGTGGGAAATGCGTGATTTTATGTATGTATAACTATGCTCTTCCTCTATTCACCGATGTTTCGAAGTTTGTTTTAATACACAATTTTATAATTTTGTTATCCAAAATACAAATTTCTTTATTATAAAAATTGTACTATTACGAATTTATTAACAACAAATATGTTTTCAGTTGATCGTTTATTAATTACTGTCTGCAAGAAAGCAAACACCAGCGGACAATTTTTGTGCCGTGTGAATCGAACTTAAATTCAATCAGCAGAGGGCAGCAGTAATCAGATCAGAGGCGGGTAACGAAATATGTAACAAATCTTTAAAGAATTTTAACTCAAAAACTAGAAGATTTAAAAAAATATATTAATAAATATTGTTGCTCTCGACGAGGTACATTACGTGTTAAATTTAATGTATAAATTTCATTTACATCCTGTATAATAAAATGAAATGTATAAATATATTCCACAAGTTTTACAGAAATGTAAAAGTTATACTTAATTACAATATAAAAGCTGCATATTTCGCGTATATGCAAGCCCTGTCGCATTTATTCGATTAAAGAATTTTGAACAGAAAACTATTTTCTCAGAATTAAAATCTATTACATACAAATTATTTATAGAAAAACAAACAAGTATATTATGTACACTATAGTTTTATCAATTAATTAACAATGTTTAATGTTTTCCAATTATAAAATTTATAAGAAACAAAATAATGACAACATTATGTCCAGCAGTGATGGGCAATGGGTAAATACCGGTGGGTAGGTGATTAAAAATGGGCGTTTACCCAGCGTATCGGTAAATACACAAAAAATGGGTATTTTCTTTTAAAAAATCCTTTCAACAGGATTAAATCCCAATTACAGAGTGGTTTTACATATACAAACATCCATGCCTTAGTGGGATTCGAAACCAGAACCCCTAGCGTACTCATAACTAAGAGCCGATGCTCTAACCATTGAGCAACCGCAGCCGACATACATATTCGGATATTACTATATTTTTAATTTTTTGTTCTAATAATTAATTGAATTTAATGTAATTTATTGTTTTTTTTTACAAGAATTTTGAAAATCACCTTGTTATACAATATTTAGTGAACAAGAATTGACAAGACTGCGTTGTAATGTAATAATGCTCGCGAGTTTTAACAAGTATCTGTTCGGCAAAAGTTAATGGTTGCCATGAAATGCTTGTATCAGTTGGTGAGAAACATTTGACTTCAGTGCGTCAACTTGATATTAAAGTAAAATGGGCACTCAGATTAAGCTAATCATCTGTCATGAAACAAAATATTGTATTTAACAAACCAATTAATATTTAATCATTGATTCAGATTTTAATCAACTTTCATGAAACTGGGCATAAGTTGATTCATATTTTTTATGTTGTAAATATGTAGGTACATCATATCATATATCATTATAATTCAAAATTAATTTGTTTTAATTCCATTTTCTGCAAAAAAATATTAGTAACACAATTAGTGTTATCATTTTGTATCACCCTAACATTTTGATTATCTGACACAGAAATTTAGGTTGAACACGTTGTAACCACCAACAAAATAAATATACTCATATTTACCCAATTTGGGTAAATACCCGGGTATTTACCTTAGGTATATACCCCAAATATTAAATACCTGAGTATTTCACATCACTATGTCCGCCGCATATCAATTGAACCATATAGGTCCGATCTTCATCTGAGATATAAGGCAGTGAAAAATAAGTTTTTACGGAGTTTACCTCTGCCGTCTCGAAAACTTAACAGTTACGACTAAGATTAAATGAGACTTCTTGTTTACCTTTCAGAGATCATCTTGCCGTTGTTTTTTTTTTAAATAACTTCTTATAAATATTACAAATTGTGAAAAATGTTTCATATAAAATTTTATAGTTTTTTTATAGTCTATTTACTGACGAACAAAATTTTGTTCAATCACTATATTTGTCAGTTTTTCTTCAATTTTTCGTTTTTCTCGGAAACAATTGAAGAACAGATATAGGTCTGTTTTCTTCATCAGAAACAACTAGAGATAACTTTAACTAAGTTATCTTTATAGTTTCTTATGTATGCAAGTATTTTATTATCTCTGATACTTTTTAACGACATTTTCATCCTTACATTTTTGATTTTGTAATATAATGATCTTATTTTCCAATTGTACTTTAACTATCCCTGTTGATGATTCATTTGAAATCGAAACGTAGGAAACTTAATTAAATAAATATTTAATAAACACTGTTTACCAAGACTGCATCTCCAATTATTTCTCATCATCCTAACACCATATAAACAGTCAAGTAGTACCAATAAATGTATAATAATATTTACATAATTTACAGACTTAAAAACCCAATAAAAATTTATAAGCAAATATGTTCCCATTAATTTAGGTTATTCAAATTAAAACAAAACTACTCCAAATACCAGCAATCTCATCGTGTCAGGATCTATGAAGAGAGAGTTTATTTTGTTGTTAATGAGGCAGAAAAGCCGTGTTTGTTTGTTAGCAAAGTAGCAGCCTTGACTTACACTTGAATTTCGTGCGGCGCGCCCACAGTTTTGTAACGTGAACTTGTGATCCGCTTTCTGCTTTCACACGAAACTTGCACGAATGTCACTCACTGATAATAGAAACGTTACTACTTGCGTGCCGAAAGGAATTCGGCTAAGCTGAATCACTGCTATAATTTCATTTGAGGAATATAAAACTCTTGTAACAGGAAGTTAGTTTGAGATATCTTCTAAATTATTGTCATTATTTAGTTTAAGAACCGCACATTCACCTTTGTTTATCTATAACTACTTATAAGATAGTTTACATAAGTGTATGCAGTGATACGAAAATTGTGCAAGATGAAAATGAAATCAATTGTATTCATATTGTTTTGCAAAATAAAGAACTAATTTGAATAAATTTCATCCGGTAATCATTATGTAACTGACCTATACCTACCTACATTTCAATTCAATGATGAAAATGGTAAATTTGTTACAAATACGAGAATAAGCCTGCAATCATAAATAAAAATTATGTTTAGAGTAAAACCCTAGTTTTACCATTTAATAAGTAATATTACTTCTTATATGGTTTTTACTTTAAATTTACTTTAATTCACATCAACATATTTTGATTTTGTGACATTTTTATGATTTTTAACGTTGTACTTTTATAATAAAAGCGCGATCTTTTTATTGGGCTTCCAAATTATCAAGAGATGACGCTGACAACAAATGTAAAACTCATGACCTAAGGTAAGGTACACTTTTCGCTGGCTTCTGTAAGAATAGCGTTGCTGTCAAGTAATTTAATTGGTTTCTTGAGTTATTTGTATATTAGTTTAGTATTCTTCTATTAATTTCGATAGAGTTAATTTAAAGTTTCCCGTAGTTGTCGTTCTAGTGATAGTTTTATTTATATTTTCATTTAATAAGGATAATTAGTAGTTTTTGGTTAACAGTAGCTTAGTTTAGTTCATATTAGTTTTTTTATATTAATTTTCGGTCAAAGATGCAATCTTAGTTTTCTATTTTGTGTGCCGTAGATTAATAGTCATAACCAGCACATGTTTTTCTATTTTTAGTAGTTTTTTTAAGTGAAAACTCCATCACAACATTAACTTCTAATAAATGGGCCCGTCCAACTTTTTTTGAATTTTTTATCTTACGAAGAATTTAAAAATAGAAATTGTGTATTTTTTTGTTTTCTTGAAATTACGCTTAATAACGCCTAAAATAATTATTAAAGTTTTGGCGCGAAAGTTCTGACGTTAGCGTCACTCCGTCATAAGTAGAGAGAACCGATATACGTTACCATTAACATTGATTTTATATACTTCGTAAATAATAATGGGATGAGTTGATTAGATTTTGGTAACAATTGGGCAACCGGAAGTAGTAGTTATAAGAAAAAAAATCATCTAAATATTATTTATCGAAAATTTATGTAAATACTTATATTAAAGAACGTTAAATTCTTTATTCGATATATATATATATATATATATATATATATATATATATATATATATATATATATATATATATATATAAATTCACTATTATATCTTCTATAGATTTAGAGACAAAGAAATGCATATAAAATAATTTGATGTAAAAATTCTCAGATCAAACTACTTCAAGGCAAGAAATTCAAATTGTAATTGACACATAAATGTCACTGTCGAAAATATTTGTATGCCATTGTCAAAAATATATGTACAGGGTGTAAATCGAAAAGTGAAACATAGGAATTTAACAGGGGAAATCAATTTTTCTTTGCGCAAAGGTTACCTAATTATTTTATGCAAAAATACTTCAAATAAAAGTTATAGAGATTTAAATGCAGCATCTAAATCTTGTGAAACGATTATTTTATCTCTTCATATAAAGGTAAAAATTAATTACAAAGTTACAGTTTTTTTAAGCATTTTGTCTAAACAGCCATGGATATATGACAAGAAAAAACAAATACGTTGTTTTTTTGTCATAAATCCATGGCTGCTTAGACAAAAAGCTCATAAAAACTGTAACTTGGTAATTAATTTTTACGTTTATATGAAGAGAAAAAGATGATTTAGATGCTGCATTTAAATCTCTATAACTTTTATTTGAACTATTTTCGCATAAAATAATTAGGTAACGTTTGCGCAAAGAAAATTGATTTCCCATGTTAAACTCCTATGTTTCACTTTTCGATTTACACCCTGTACATCATTATGAAGATTATGAAAATAAAAAAAGTCAACAACGCAAAAGAATACACGTAAAAAATAATATAAAAGGAATTTGCGAAAAAATGACGAATATAAAGAAAAAGAAAAGGAAAGTAGAAAAAGAAAATTTCAGGATATTGAATATAAAGAAAATGTATGCATTGTACATAATTTATATTAAAATATCCCATAGATTTTGCAAATATATGTGAGAATTATTTTGTAGTGAGACATGAATATATGTATTTGTATTTAAAAATATTTTTCGTTTTATACGTACAACCAGGTAAAATATCTGGCGAGAGGTTATGTGCTAGCCACATCAGATTTTTTTCATGTAGATTAACATATAAAATTTTCAAAAATTATAATACCCCCTATTATATTATATATGTTTCAAAAAGACAATAATTTGAAAAATACGTAGAACTACTGATATAGAATTTGTAAATCCATTTCTAAATGGATAATGGTTTATATCGAACATATTCTACCAAATAAGTACATATATTAAAACTATATATTGAATTTGTAGTAATATTAATTGCAAATGTCTTTACAGCAAATGAATACATAAAAAAATTACAGGAAGGCCCTATGCCCAGTCAGAAAATACAAAAGAGGCAGTTTATTTGAATTTTTTGAGATGAGCCATTCAGATTGCTGGTTTGTAAACAAAATGGGAATATTATATATATTATTTTAGCAACTCAAACATGAATATCGATGATAATTCTCGTAACCACAAACATGGTGCACTACTTGCAATACAGTTATTAGACAAACAAACTAAGCTGGAAACAGATACTATATTAATAGGTAACAACCACATCATAGCCTTAGTAAATCATTAGTGCACTGCGGTAAAATCCTACGCAATTTGGCAATGTTCTCAATTAACTAGAGTATACCATTAATAATTATTATTTACGTACCAGGGCCAAGATAATAGATATTAAGTGAGTTAAGATAGTGTTTATTTATGACAAGAAAGTTTAAGACATGGCGTTAAATTCTTTCAGTGAATAAATATTCTTAACTCACGTGGTTTACTTATACAATATTTTATTCAATTTGACGAAATAATAATAAAAACCATTATTTTTGACAAAATAAAAAACTAATCAATTAGTAGGCTTAACTTTCAGTCATTTGGCTGATATGTCTGATAAATACTTGTATTGAAAGTGTTATTTTTGTGCGATATTATTTTAAATTTAAATGGAAACACAAATATCTTGGGAATGTCGGTCCACGAATTAAATAAATTTAATTTTTCTTTTTCATCGACGTTTCGCTTTCTTTATTGTACCTTAATCATGATTCAAAGAATAAAGAAACCGAAACGTCGTTGAAAAAGAAAAATTAAATTTATTTAAACCCTGGACCGGCATCCCCAAGAAATTTGTGTTTCCATTTAAATATACATTTACGGTCAAGAAATTATATTTAAATGCATTATTAAATATATCATCACGGCTTATTACCCATTGCTGGGTATGCCAATCTGCTTTGCATTATTTATTGTAGAGTTAATTATAATTCTGTTAGAGTACCTTAATAGTTATTTATGCTACAAGGGATATAGGTACCATTTACCAAATGAGGACGATTTTACGCCCAAGCGATAGCGAAGGCTGGCAAATAAGTTCGAGAATGGTCAAATGTACCTACATCTAAATAAATAAATAAATAAATATATCATTACGGCATATTACCCATTGTTGGGTGTGCCAATCTGCTTTGTACGCAGATATCGGTAATGATATATTTGTACCGTGCGAGCGTATACCAGGCGTCACCTCATGGAAACTCATTACTGGCGTGGAGAATGCACCACAGGGATAAATTCTGTGCCATTAAAAATTCGAAATATTTGGCGTCGGTCGGGATCGAACCCGGTTCCCCAGATTCACGACCAGACCGAGGACCAGACACTCTGGCACGCGGCCACGAGATCCCCTATCTATCTATCTCGTGTTGCATATGAGATTTTTTCCACTCCCGATGATTTATTTTTTAGGAGTACAGTTGAATATGGATACATTAAAAAAAGAATCTTAGTATTCCATGGAAAATTTAAGAAGAAAACCGCTGTCATCTGTCACCATTGACAAGTCAATGGTAACTTTTAAATGGAAATATTTATGAAATGAGGACAATTTGATAGAAATCAAATTCAAAATAATAAATTACATTAGCAAATATTTGACACAAGTTTAAAATATAACTATTGGTATTTCACAAAGGAGAGGTAAGTTCAGTTGTAGGGAAGTAAGGACAATCCTTACATCCCGTCGCTAATAGAAATCGATACCTTGATAGTAAAATAAACATACATCCCTACAAACAATGTCCTAATAGCCAACTTACGATATCGGGAGTGGATTTTTTTAAAATTCACTAACAAATAAACAGTTATGTATAGTTGTTGCTTTGGAGTTAATAATTGCAGTTTAAAACGATAAATTTGAATAAAATTCATTTTTTATTACAAGTTAACCGATGCGTTAAACCAAAACAAATATACCAGTCGTACTATTTACAATACGTAATAAAAAAACTTGTTTAAAAATAAAACAAAATGGTTAAATTATAAATGTTGAATTCTTTTAATTATTTGTTAATGTAATGTTTTCTTTAGTAATTATCAATTTTCGATAAGTAATTTATATTTTCCATTCGCTTCATGCTACATAAATGTTGCTGAACCAACAATTAAAGAAAAAAAAAATAGTATAATTTTTTATTTTGTCTTTTAATACATAAATAACATTTTAATAATATGGTACTTTGCATACATCCGTTAGCCATTGAAGAGAGTTGAGCAAGTATGAGAATAACTGCCATTCATATAATTATAGACCTTATGGCAGATGTCTACATACATATTAGTTTATTTAATTAAATATCACTGACATGGGCACAAATTAGTTCTTTATATGTTAATTAAACTTTAATACTCTTTGATGTGGGAAATTATCTCTCCTGGGAAAATAAATAACTGTATTCATTGTTCTAAAAGTTTTTGTATTCAAATTTCACATATAAATAACAGCAATGTTCTAGTTTCTATCAATTTAACAGTACTTTTTATAACAGATACAGTTATACAAAACAGAATTTGAAGAAAATATTAATAGAAAAATAGTTGAGAATATTTTAAAGTCTCGTTTTATATAACAAAAATATCAAATAATTTGTTCGTGATAAATTGCGAGTATCTAATTATGACTACGTTTATCTCGACAATTCAAGCGGCTTCTAGTATATTATGACTTGAAAAATCCTATTGGTTTATCTCAGCGGATTGAAATTAGGATTGACTTATTTTCAATCTTCTTTAAATTCGTATCGACTAAAAAAACATAGTTAAATACTAGATTATGCAGACAGACAGACAGACAGAGGTATATGATCTAATTTCATGCTGAATATGTAACCTCAAAATCTAAAAATTGTCATGTTGTTATTTGATTTGTCTTTCACAAACATATAAAAAAACTATTTGTTTCTTCATCACCCCAAATATTTTGCTTTTGGACGATTTTATTACGTTTTATGTCGCGACTTTTGTAAAATGAGGTGAAATACAAATAACCAAATGATATGAATTTATTAACACTCCAACATTTTGCGGATGTGCGCATGCGCAGTTCCATTATTTGAAGCTTCAGTGTTTATTTCGACAGAAGTCAAGCCGCTTCGTAACTCCAAGCCTGTTTATTTTATAGGCTTGACTTAACATTTTCAAGCGGCTAGAAATATTACTCTCGATCGTTTATTTAGAAGATTGAAAAGGGATTTACTAAACTCAAGCGGCTTCAAACGTCGAGATAAACGTAGTCATACATAATATGTATTGAAAAATATACTTGTTATCCTATTTTACTTTTATTTACGAGCACATATTACAATAAAACGAAATAATTTTTTTTTTTTGTATAAGAAAGTCAACAATTCCTGGGAAATTGATTGCAGGGAATATTGATCTAGGAAAGTCGATCGCGATGAAATTATCGCTGGTTTGATTGCCGAAAAATTTGTCGCATACAGCATAGACAACTTATCGCGTGCAAATTGATAGCGAAAAAAATTGATCACAGGAAAATAAATACACAGTAGTTACAATACATTACACGTGCGGTAGGTGTTATTTTACAACACACGGCTTTATATTGAAGCACGACGCGTAGCAGAGTGCTGCAATAAAACCGAGAGTTATACAAATAACTAACGCAGACATTATGTATTCAATTTTTTTTATCGAGGGTAGCACCGAAAGTTTTTGCAAACAAATATAACCAAGGTAGCTACGAAAAATAAATGCATGGCAAAACAAAAGTACATACTTAGGTAGCATGGCAGTTCTTGTTATAATTCGTTATCTGTTATCAGTAATTTTCCATGTAGTTTTAAAATACGCACGTCGTACTGAAAATGCAATTAACAAGTGAAAATTTCCTAGTCATGATATTTTACGATTTCAAAAGTTCGCTCTCTCCAAAACAATGCATCAAAAAGTTTCGGGATTCTTTGGAAATAAAGCACCTAGTATCAGGTCTGTTCGCAGCTGGTACAATGAATTTAAATTTCGTCGAGTTACTCTCAATGACGAATTACGCGAAGATCAGCCAATTTCTGCAGTTACGGATGAAAACATAACTGCTATTCGTACAATGATTAAAGACGACAACCGTGTCACATACAGAATTTTACAGGCTACTTTTGGCATTGGAATGACCGCTATAAATAAAATTTTGCTCGATCATCTAAAAGGCAGGAAAGTAGGTACGTTACCGTACGTAGGAAAACATTTAAAAAATGTGTATGATATTATAAGAGGTGATGAATCATGGATGTATGCATTTAAACCAGAAACAAAACGACAGGCAAGGTTTATCCAACAGAATCCTGTCAAAGTAAAATGAGTTCAAAGTGTTGGTACAAAAATGATTACCTCCTTTTTCTCAAAATCCGGTCCTACTGTCAATATTGCAATAGAAGATAGGAAAACAGTAACTTCTAATTGCTACATACATAACAATTTGTTTGCCACGGGTGTTTGAAAAAGTGCGAGAATATAGGCCTGGAAGTAAAGTCCTACATATACATATATTCTATAGTTAAAACGGATAGAATATGGTTCCTAGACAGACTACATGAATGATTCTATTACCTATCTTTTTAGATATTCTTTATTAAAATCATCAATCATGCAACAAAGTTTATCATTTGAAATTCAGTTTTATTTATTATAATTATTATATTGAACGATAAATTGCGGTAACAGCTTTAAGCACTTTTTATTATTACAAAGTAACTTTATTTATTAATGGCCTCTTAAAACTTAAAAATATGGTTGTTTATTACCGTATTCGGTGCGGTAAAGATATAGCATGTGTAAAATCGCAACTTCCATTGACGTGAACAATGTGTGATTGTTAAGTTTATTCTTCAGGAGGCCAAAAAAATCATTGTTGCCGGGAAATTTATTCCGAAATATGTACATTGATAGCCAGAAAATCTTTGTAACTTACACATAAATTTATTGAATAAAAATGTAATAGCAATTATAAAATTGAATATTTACAAGGAAATGAGTATTGATGTTATAACAAAGCATAATAATTATTACATAAAAAGTAAGTTACAAGAATACAATAATATTCAAACAGACCTGTAAAATAATATAATAATATAAGACAGCTATAAAAGCTGGTTTAGTTTACAATAACAATATAATATATCGTAACGTAACATAAGAAAAAAAAATTCAAATAAAATTTGATCAGTATTACGCTAAAGTAAACGTAGTAATAGACCGGGGGCGAGTGCACTACGTGAAAAGTGTACCATGATATTGCAAATACTGACCCTTGATGCTCACTTTAAATACCCTGGAGAACAATCCCCGGAAGAAAAGACTATCTACCCAGTTGTGGGTTATGACCAGGGTTGGCCTGATTTAAATCGTGATTTAAATCAACTATTTTTTTAAAAAAATCATTGATTTAAATCCAATTTTATAAAATTAAATTTTTTTGTCAAAAAATCAATTTCGAGACATTAGAAACTAAACCACTCTGTATAGTATGTATTGAACCTAAAATTAATCTTGAATAATAAAATAAAATTTTGTCTACTTTCTTACGATTTAGTACCTTGCGATCAATTTTCCTTAAAATCGATTTATCCATTAACAATTTTCTAGGTTAGACATTATGTGGCGACTAATTTTTCTGCGATTAATGTGCCGGCGATAAATTTTATCAGCAACCAATTTTCCCCACGGCCAATGTTCCTGCGACTAAATTTCCTCAAGATCGTTTTCCCGCGAGCAATATTCTCGCGAAAAAAATTCTGGATAGACCTACCACAAATAAAAATTTAAACGGATATTAAAAGTTTTAAATTAAAATTGAGATTATAAAATAAACAATACAATATTGACTTCAATTCAGTTGTTTTTTTCATATTAAAAGTGAACATTTAATTAGGTACAGCGTAAATAATAAATTACATAATTATATGTAAAATAATATGAAGCGAATATTTTTTTAATACAATGTTGAAAGTATTATTCACTAATTAAGTATCTACTTAATTAAACATTAGTTAAAATAACATGTAAATAAATATTTGGAAAATAAATTTATCATTATGTATGTATGTATGTACATTAAAAACATTTTAGTTTTGTTTTACGAATATGAAGTGAAATTTAAATTATGATAATGTAATAAATAATCCCCATCTAGGGTCAATGAACCTAAAGTAGTGTTAAATCTATACATCACTAGTTGTACCTGTTGCAAATATTTGCAAAAATTATTTCGGTATTATATAGTTTATTTTACTCGATCCTACGAGCTTCGGCAAATTTATTTTGCATTCGTAATAAAAAACGTCAATGCCGAAGGGCATATTAAATTTTATTTGAAATCGAAAAACTGTAATACTGACATGTCTGTCAGTCTGACACTCAATGTTCGTAATTACAATTAAGTTAAATTAGTTTTATTCGTAAGTTTAAAATTAAATTTCGCAATCACAGTTAATTTCAATATGTATATCTCCAGTTGTGCGTACAGAAATATATTTATATAATATATTATATGTATGTTAATGTAAAGATAAAAATATTAGACCCATATTTTTACCTTCCGTCATACCTTTAGGTAAGGAAGGTATTGTTTTTGGTCAAAAAATTCGATGGTGGCTTTTTAATGAATATGCACCTTTTAGAGTCCCTAGAATATGATTTTACTTTTGCAATGATGTCTGTCTGTCTGCCTGTCTGTGTGTGTACTCGTATGTGTATGTGTGTGTGTCGATTTTTTTTCCGTCGATAACTCCAACACTACAATTCAAAAAATTATAATTCTTTCGTATTCCTCTTCGTTACATCCATATGAAGAGCTGATTTGATTTTGGTTATAATTGGTCGAACGGAAGTACCCTCATTTGAAGATTTTAACAGTTTTTCTTGAAAAACACTGTTAAATATAATTTTTTCACATTTAATGTTATTATAAATATTAAAGACTATTTTTTCTCTATACGATTTAATTACATTTTATACTCGATATTCAATGGATATTGAGTTAAAAATTATAAAGAAATTAAATTTCATAAAGCAGCCAGTTATTCAATAACACTGGAAACAGCTAATATAAATTAAAAAATTCTGACACAGATATCAATGTCAAGTGCGATTGACATAGTATGCTTGTGTTATAATTTTACTGCAAATATAGAATCAATTCTAAGAAACTTTCCGTATGGAAAATACATAGAACTGAGGGAAGGTAATGTACTGGAAATATAGAATATTTCGCAAGAAACTGTCTGTATGGAATTTGTATAAAATACATAGAACTGACTGAAGGTAATGTGCTGGCCACATTAGATTTTTTTATTTTGCATAAAAATTTACAGTACGGGAAAAAAATGCAAATGAATTTTACAATTTGCCATGACGTCATGCCGTGACATCACAACCTCAGCAAGACCTTTGCCAGCCCCTGCAAGAGAAAAAGCACGATGAACTATGAGATAGAAACAGTTGTGTCAAGTGAATTTAGCTACAAAAATGTATCGCGGAAAAATTAAACGTAAACGAGTAAGTTTAACTACAGTTTTCTTGTTACACACGTGCATTTAACCTCTGAACGTCAACAAAAATATCTTCGTTGTATGACCTCGTTAGGGTTGTGGCGTCATTTGGCGACCGTTTTGAACATATGTATGTTTCAATTTAAAAATTCATTTGTACATACTATATGCATAAAATAAAAATAAAAAATAAATAAACAGATCATCGAGAAAAGGGAAATTTAGATTGCTTTTACCAATAAAATAAATAACTCTCATTTAGTCACTTATTTCTTGTTACATCACATAATTACTGTAATTTAAATGAAGTAATCAATAGCTATTAATGTTACACATTACTAATTAACTCATTTCGCAAAAAAAGTGTCGAGCAATGTTCATTTTCACTCTAAAAACATGTCGCAACTTGCATCAGAGGATCCGATATTAATATCAGTTTATTAGCACATTGCAGTATATCGTATTTGTAACTAATAATGTACTGACCATGCGGACACAATAAAGCAAAGGGTTGAAAATTTATTTGACTGTGAATATTGACAAACTAATATCAGTCAAATGATACGAAGTTATTGATCGTTATATTAAAAGGTGTAAATACGAGTATACGAGTATATTGGAACATAGTAAATAAGAGTTATAATATTATTACATTAATTAATGAAAATGTATTCCTAGGTAGTTACTATTATGGTATACAGGGTGTAACAAGAAAACCGGGCCACATAGACGTTTAACATGAGAAAGCAGATTTTCGTTGCCCAAAAGTGGCCTATTAATTTTTTATAATAATGTTAGGGAAAAAATTATTGAAGATGCAGTCTTGGTAAAATGATTTTATTAATTTATTATTTATTTAACAATCCGATGTTTCGGTTTCTAATAAACCACCATCAAGGTTATGTTAACTTTTCCAACTATATATTAACATTACCCTGATGATGGTTTATTATAAACTGAAACATCGGATTGTTAAATAAATGACAATTTAGAAAATCATTTTACCAAGACTGCATCTGCAATAATTTTTTCCATAACATCATACCAACAGTCAGGAAATATCAGCAACTATTTAGACAATAATTCTTCAAATGAATGTTTTAGGGAATTAAATTCTGCATCTAATTTCTTAATCATATTATTTTTTCCATGTTCCGTAACCGAGTAAATTGAATTTAAAATTTCATAAAAGTTACTTTTTTATAGTGTTAGCCATGGGTGGCCATGGCAGTGAATTTAAATCACAAACAAATGTAGTAACATTTTACCGGTTTCAGGATATGAATCCATTGTTTACATTGTAAAAAGTAGTCTGGTAACTAAGTAATAACTGTATCTGTACGGTAATATTATTACCATACTGACTTGTCAAAAACAGTCTACAAAATGAATATAAAATAAAATGAAAATAATGTTCTTCATTATACATACAGATAACGTTAGTGTATCGTTCTAAATACGGTTTACTTTACCCTAAAATAATAATCATGAAGAATAAAACACAATTTGAATATTTGTCATATTGACATATGTCAAAAAAATTGTTCTGCTACCCATAGCATTCTGAAAGTAGCATTAACGAGAGATTTTTAAAAAATAATATTTATTAATATTGCTTTCATTTTCTGAAACCGATAAACTATTGAACAAACCACGGATGATATGCATCATAACAAGTCTTAGATGTTTTAAATTTAATTTTAATCTGCGGCAATTATGATATACGTAACATTCCTAGTTATGTTAATAGCTATTTTAAATGAAAGCTTATGCAATATTTTTTTATTAATAATTATTTTTTTAATAATTTTTTATTTTTGTAACTAATTAAATACAAATATTGGCGATAAAAATAGTCACGAAAAACAACCCCCTGTGTCGTAGAAACACATACATTACGTCATTCACAGCCAATAGAAAAACAGTTTTTTCATCACCTACGTTCATTTTTGTTATTTAGATAAATAAACGTAGGCGATAGTTTGTCACATGTTAATAACAAACTTCTAATTTGACATTTGACGCTGACATTTTCCATTATAAATGAGTAATAAAGTTGAATAAAGTAATAATGGCTAATACAGATTACACTCAAGTTAAGTTTACCGAAAGTCGATAGCTGGATGGCGGCTGAATTTATATCAGAAAACGATTGTTTTACTGTTGCCGAAATAAGGGGTTTTAAAGAGGTAAGGTAAAATAAAATGTAAAAACCCAAGCATCAGCTCTTCGATCTACTGTTTCCAGCCACAATTTTCTTTTCTTCGCATCTTTTGACAGATTTATAAATTCAATACAATACGATGCTGTAAATTACTAATTTAATATTGGTTTTTTTATTATCTAACACGAACCAAATTCAAAAATTTGATACTTGTTTGACAACTTTGATATATTTATTATAACACTTGCAACAATACACAAAGAATTGACACTATAAAGATACCAATTGGAGCCGATAATGATGTATGTGCTGTGACGTCAAATTCTGTTTCAGATCACGTGGCTTTTTCAAAATATTATCCAAATTTCAAAAATTAATTGTAAAATATCTAATGGATATTTGGTGATATTTTCAAATTTGCGGCTATTTAAATAATGATATCTTTTTAAATTTAATACTTAGAAGGCATATAAAAATTCTTGCAACAGCCCTATTTGCTCGGTTACGGAATGTGTAAATTAAAATATGATTACTGAATTAGATGCAGAATTTAATTCTCTAAAATATTCATTTGAAGCTTTATTGTCTAGAATGAATATGCCACTTTTGCGCAAGGAAAAACTGTTTTCCTATGTTAAACGCCTAAGGCCCGGTTTTCGTGATACACTCTGTATATTGGTATACCAACATCTATTTGAATCAAGAATAAATACTGATATTAATTAATATACAAATTCTATATTCATACATTAATTACAAAATTGCAATAATCATATAAAACGATTTTACTTTCCTATTTTTCAAATTGATTGTTTTTCTAATTCAGTAGAGCAATATAACTATTCTGGTATTGTGGTTATAAACATGATACTTTATCTTCATTTCACGGATTAAAACGCAGACAAGCAGCTAAACTGGAACTGCGATACTTCCGGTCAATTCATTCCTATCCATTGCCGGCATAATATTATTATGCTTTTATACTACTAGTTAATTTTGGTTTGGCATTATGAGGTCCTCCACTATTATTTTTTATTATTTTAAAAGAAAGTAATTGTCAATATTTTCTCTCCAAAAAATTAATAATTCATGTTTCATTCATGTTTATACAGAGTATTCATTTTAAATTGGCCACCATTGCTATCTCGAGAACTATAAGAGTTACAAAGACGGTTAAATGGGCAAACAATTTTTATTTCACAAAACAAATTTAAAGAAGAGAAAAATTATTTTTTGGACCAGTGGTTCTCAAAATACGGGACTTAACTTTTAAATTTGAAATGAGATCATATATTTTTTATTTGCTCATTCGTTAGAGAATTTAATTCTGAATTCAGTGATATATTATTTTTATTTCCTTACATAATAATTTTTTGAGAAAAATGCGTGTAAATTTCATATTAATTTATTTAAAATATGGCTATAATAGGAGTGTCATGAATGGAGACAACAAATACTTACGTCTTAGTCTTCTTTAGGTCAGGGCTCTCTAATTCTATGTAATAAGAATAACATATAGTCATTTTTTCCATTCGTGGCACTCTTATTATAGTCATATTTTATTCAAATTAGTATAAAACTTCACTTGCATTGCAAAAAAAAATGTAATGTAAATATGATATCATTGAATTTTGAATTAAATTCTCGAACAAATCAGCAAATAAAAATATATGTTCTCATTTAAAATTAAAAAGTTATGTCCCGTTGAGAACCACTGGCCCAAAAAGCATTTTTCTTTTATTTAAATTTGTCTTGTGAAATAGAAATTATTTGCCCATTTACATCTTTGCAGCTCTTATAGTCCTCGAAAGAGTAATGGTGGCCCATTTAAAATGAACAGCCTGTGTATCGTTCAAAAGCTTAAAATTAAGCAAAATGATGAGACTATTTTCAACATAGGTTTTCATTTAAAAAATCATAAGTTTGTGATAGGTATATTTAGAGAATTATTAAGTTTTCGAAAAAAATAATTTCGCCATTAATAGTATATTCCGTAACTAAACTGCGGTGACCAAGGTTCTGGTTAAGCGTTCCGGAATGTAACCAAAACATAATTTCAGGATCGAGGTTCCATTTCGGAATGTGGTTCCTGAAAATTTTGGTTATGTTTTCGGGAACACAACGACCACAATTTTTTTGTAATTGTTGTGGTTATTTTCTTCTTTCTTATATTATAATAAATAAAATTGTATAAACATATAATTATTATTAGTATATACTGATATGTATAATATTTACGTTAATTTAAAATAGAAAAATAGAGTTGTCACTTATTTCTAATGATGCGGTGGTTCCCTGCTTTACCGACACAAATTAACCAAGATGTTCCGAATCACAAACACTTTTCAATGACCATAACCTGACCACGTGAACCACAAGAAAACCATAACCTCGGTCGTGGTTAAGTTACGGAATATAATATAAAAAACGGTACAAAATTTGTCCAAACAATTTTTCTGTATCATACTAAATAAGTAAGATATGAGATATTTTCAATAATTATACAGCAAGATGTTCGAAAATAATCGAATATACAGTTGAGAGGACCAGATGTGTTGCCTAGGAAACACAACGATACCGTTTTCAGGTAACACATCGAGTCCACAAACTGTATATTCAGATGATTTTCGAAGCTCGAGTTGTATATGTAAAGACTATACAATGAGTCAACCAACTATATTTTTACTAAATGTCAAAAATACTACTTGGTCATTTATATCGATGGTTGATATAATTACACATAATTCATTTACTCGAAATACCACGACTTATGTTTCGCCAAACACAACTTAGCAATACGAATAACCGATGTTATACATTCTAAGTCCTAACTAAGAAAAATTGAGATATTTGAATAGTCTATTTTCCGATGAGTTGTACAGTCAAAATTAGCAAAAAACGAGTTTTTGTCTGTAGCTCACAGGTGACTATTAAACTTTTCTCACAAAGTTGATAATGTACAAACTGTTAATACTACCCGAGATATCTAAAAAAAAGCATAGGAAATGAGACACCTGTAAAAAGGAAAAACTATAATTTATTTTTGAAATAAAATAATTTTTAATTCTACTACACTATTATTGGAAAATGTGTATAGAGGTAGTTAACACATGTACCTATGTATGTAAAACAAGTGACAAGCTGGTTATGTTTGCAATGTTTACATCATGCATCACGTAGATGTTAAAAACGACGTACTTCGCATATATCATTTGATATCCTGCAATGCATACGTTTGACATTCATCAATCCACATGATGATTACTGATTCTGATTACTATATGGAGGTATGTTTGTATATGTCACAATATTCGCAACAAAATTTAAACTATTTTTGAAAATATTTTTACAATCTTATAATAGTAATTTACATTGCAAGACCGTTACTCAGAACTTTACGGGTGCACGGTAACGGCTGAGCATTGTACAATATTTTATGAAATACTGAAACGTAAATAATTTGAAAAACAATTATTGGAATGTACAGCACAATAAAATACACTATTTGATCGAAATAGTCCTTGGAAACATATGGTGGGTGAAATAATAAATAAATAAATCTAATTGCTATGGTTTGGTGAGTAATAACATTCTAATATCAAAACAAGAGAGAAATGTGAAATTCCTATTGAATAGTCGTAGATAAAGTATAGTATTATCTACTCGCATGTAATGGCTATTACTCATTCTCGTGAGTAATAGCACACTACAGGCTCATTGAATAATATACTATTTTTTAATTGTTCATGTATAATATTATTATTTTAATACTTTCAGTCAAAAACAAGCAATTTTTGTAAAAACTATTTTTTTACAAATCTACTAAAATTAGGCTTTTTAATATTTGTTTTTAGGGTTAAAATTCATAGCATGCCTTGTCTCCCCTCTATTCCTGGTCTAAGATTAAAATAGTATATTGTGTAACAAGTGCGCAAAGTAAGCCAAGCGCTAATCGCTTTGTGCACGTGATATACTCGATATTTTTGGCCAAAAAGTGACCTTTTGAGTGCCTGTTTTGCGTGTGGTTCGTTTCCTAATTACAGGCCGAGGGCACGGTTTATTTTGCGTACGGTTCGTATACTTTGGGTACGCAAAACAGGCACGAAAAAGGTCACTTGTTGGGAAAGTTGCACAAAAATGTCATTTTATGATACCAATGTTAAAATTGACAGATCATTGTTACTTTTAACACTAGTGGCAACAGTTAATTAGTTACCTTGATAATGATGAATGGAATAACAATTTGACATTTTTGACATATGTCAAAACAATATTAGAACTACAAATTTTATACTATGTTCCGTAAGTCAACCAATTCCGGGTACACCATGGGTCCTGAATATTTTCATATATTTCGGGACAGATTGACATTGAATCATATGACATTCAAAATTGACACAACCTAACAATAATAAAAATTAACCAAAAGAACGATAACGTTGAACAATGCCAATAAAAATAACACAGTCAACAATATATCAAATATAAAAAATGTTTTCATACCTACATCTCTAATAATTATTAGTAATATACCACTAAAAATGCGGTTTAGAAATTTGACATTGACGGATATCGTTTGATTTTGTTATGATGATGTTTGAAAGTGGAGATAGTGCGGGTAAAAATACCCAAGAAACCAGGATTATTTCGTGGTTGCCGGGGTACCAACTATTTTCAGGAACCGCGTTCCAAATAGAAACCGGTAAATAATTTCAGGACTTACAGAACACAAAACCGTAAATCTGGTCGAACCGGTTGCGTTACGGAACATACTATAAATAAAAAAAATAGTGTTTGTAGAAAAAAAATGAATGATACGTGATAATAGTGATATTATCTTGTTCGAAGGTTTAGAGCACTTCACTTCGCGTCGTGTTCAAAACTTACTTCTCACAAAAAAATGTCACTTTTAACATTTACATCATGAAGAACTATTGCGACATTATTGACTCTGAAAGTCCAACAATTTAAATTTGTTATAAATATTTCTTCCGTATTTCTTTTTTTTTTAATAATGAGAGATAAACTGACTAGAATTTACTCTCTCTAATTTAAAAGTAGTACAGATTTCATCTATCATTATAATAAAAAAATCTGATGTGGCCAGCACATTACCTTCCGTCAGTTCTATGTATTTTGTACAAATTTCATACGGAAAGTTCCTAGCTAAATATTCTATTTCTTGTACATTACCTTCCGGCAGCTGCATGTATTTTATGCAAATTTCATACAGAAAATTTATGTGTTAAATTATTATTTTGTGACGTTTTCTATATACAGTGTAATGTATCTGCAGAATAAAAGATTTATTATTATTATTTCTTGTACATTACCTTAAAGCAGTTGTATGTATTTTATACAAATTTCATACAGAAAGCAAGAGATCCTATATTTCCAATAAAATTATAAGACAAACACACTATGTCAATTTCACTTGACACTGACATCTTTCAATCAGAATTTTCTTAATATAGTAGCTGTTTTCATAGCTATAGCTACTTTATGAAATTTAATTTCTTTACAATTTTTTAACTCTATATCCATTTAATTTTAAGTATAAAATGCAGTCAAATCGTATAGAGAATAAAATATTCTTTAATATTTATAATAACATTAAATGTGAAAAAATGATATTTAACACAGTTTTTTCAAGAAAAACTGTTAAAATCTTCAAATGATGGTACTTCCGGTTGACCAATTGTAACCAAAATCTAATCAGCTCTTCATATGGATGTAACAAAGAAGTATACGAAAAAATTATAATTTTTGAAACTGTAGTATTAGAGTTATCGCAGACGAAAATTTTGTTACACACACAAACACACACATCCACACACACACACACACACACACACACACACACACACACACACACACACACACACATACAGACATCATCGTAAAAATAGTAAAATCGTATTCTAGGGACCCTAAAACGTGCTTATTGATTAAAAACTCATCATCGAATTTTTTGACCAAAGACAATACCTTCCTTACCTAAAGGTGACGGAAGGTAAAAAGATATGTGAATCGAATAATTTATGAAAGAAATTTCAACCACTATGCACTATTTTGCTTTATTTAAAAAAAATTTAAATAAATTTTATCTCATCGTGTAATTTCTTGTATAACATTCTATCTGGTTAAAGCAAGCCTTAGCCCAGAAAGCTAATAAAAGAAAAACTTCATGCCTTACTTTTCAGCTTCGTCCCATTAATCATGAGCGAAATAAATGAATAACGCTTCCCAAAGTTCCATATATTTCGTAATAATTATTACAATTGAAGCGTATCTTCCATTATTCATGCTAGGATAAACTTGATCCTTTTGTTTCAAATTACATCCATACATTTTACCGAATAATTCACAATGACGTAATTTTCCACAGTCCATTTTATTTAATAATACCCGAGCAAAACGGTTCAAAAACGCCACAACGGGTTAAGACCCGAGTTAGTGTGTTCTCAAGCACAGACAGATTAACTCAGTTCATGCCTTTCCTGGTTTATTACATGAATAGGACTACAATCAGAGAAATACCGTTTGCACGGGCGTAGGTATAGTATGTTCAAGAAAAATCCTAAGACCGAATAGGCTATGAACAGACGAAAGTATAGTATGACTAGCGGATGAAAATTGACGTTTAGATTATTTAATAGATGTGGTTTGTT
Organism: Harpalus rubripes; assembly: GCA_963082715.1. Lineage (NCBI taxonomy): Eukaryota > Metazoa > Arthropoda > Insecta > Coleoptera > Carabidae > Harpalus > Harpalus rubripes. The sequence continues at coordinate 92,097,787 of OY720448.1, read as the reverse complement.
TTAAAAACATTTCCCTATAATTGATTTGAAAGGAAACTGACCCTTATGGATTCCATTACAGAAGATTAGAATTGTACTCAATGCCAGGAAGCATTTAAAATGACCTTAGCAACAGGATTCAGGGATGTATTTAAAAAATTTAATACCGCAAATTCTAGTTCGTTCGTCTCAGGTGTAAGCAACCCTCGAGTCGGAATTACTGTTCGAGGAAATTAACAATAATCATATTTAATAGAATTGCCAAACTAAATAGTTTAAACGTCAAAATATTTTGTTATAATCAACAAAAATATTTAAAATATTTTAAACACACTCCTGTTTTGATATTCAGTAAACCAAGTCGGCCATCTATTTTGAGCCAGACATAGTAATGTTATTACTTTTTTTTTATTATTTATTTTACACGCTTCTTGATACATTGTCGTATATAAGCGGTGAACTTATATGGGGATGAGACAGTTTTTCATTGAATTATTCATATTAATACATATTTTTTGTGCAACCGGACGCGAAATAAGCATTTCGCAGCCGCAATACAGGCCGCGAAATTGGATTTCGCGACCGTTGTTATGGTAACGGCTGCGAAATTCATTTCACGGCCGTTGTCATGGTAGTGGCCGCGAAATTAGGTAAACAACCACTTTGACACTTGAGAATTGCATGGTTTTGTTTATCAAATGTTAATCCCATAGCCATCTTGAAAGGTAACTTTCTATTTAGATTGAAACTGTTTAAAATTAATAAAATTTGTAATTACATATTTTTTACAGTTGCACAAAAAATATTGTGTACACCTTGTCCGCGAAATCCTTTAGCGCCCTCGAGATTGTCTTGCCTCGGCCGCATGCGGCCTCGGCGACAATTTTTCTCTCGGTACGCTAAAGAGTGATTTCGCGGCCTTGATATACAAATAACTATTATGCGCCGGTGATGAAGATGAAATAATGAAAGACACACACAACAACCATGCCTTATCCGGGAATCGAACCCAGCGAGGGGTTGATCACTTGGGAATTAGTTGTACACTTGAGTAGGAATTGGCAAGAATTTGCTAGGAATTAGAGGAATTTACATGGAATTAAAGGAATTAACAAGAATTATAGGAATTCTCTAGGAATTGAAGGAATTCACTAGGAATTGAAGGAATTACCCAGGAAATAACTAGAATTTTAGGGAATTCACTAAAATTTTAACAATTACCTTGGTTTATAGTCCAAATATATGTTCTAGATATCAATATATTTTTCACGTTTTTTAATCCATCTCAGTTCTAAATTTAAAAAATATAAGGATTTATTAATTAATTGTAACATATGAAAATAACTTTAAAATTTAATAATAAACTATAAATAAAAATAATAAATATTTATTTAAAAAAAAAACATTTTCAAAACTATTCAATTATATTTTACAAAATTTGGTACCTACGGGTTTTCCGACATACCCGTTTCAACTGAAATATTTTCAAAACAATTATTATTCCGGTTTAACCGGAAATGTTCCTAACTTTCTTATTTAAATAGTATGCCAAATTTTTATTTTGTCCTTGAATTCAGCAGAAAATTCTATATATGAAACAATAAAAACATTTTACCATAATCAACCACTTCTGGCTAACACAACTTTTTTGTTTTTCCTTAAAAACGGTCACTTCTTTATCATCACTCTAACTCAAAAAATGGAATCGAATATCTATAATCTGTTATAAAGAAAGCTTTTGTTTACATTAACATAAATTAGTGATTGACAATTTTTGAAGTTAATGAAGTTAAAAATTGGATTAGTTTGAGTAGCATGTTCAATATTGAAAATTAATATATTTATAATAAAACGGAAAATAAGTAAACGCTATTTAACATATTCTTTGGCATGTTTATTTTTGTCCAGTTTTCTGTTGCCATGTTTATTTTGTATTGGTATTATCTTTGGTTTTTCAGTAAATGTTATCCTTACTTTTAGCTTTTACTTTGACTTCCATTATGTGTCAGATATGTATCCATAAATCTAGTATAATTTTAATTTTTACTATAACATTAAACAAGAGGTGTTTCCAAAGTATACTTAAACAATAAGAGCGTATTAACGCAAAAATGGATTAGATACCACATAATTTTGAAATTACTAAAAGTCACAAAGTACGTATATAATCAAGGTATTGATTATCAAAAATTATAGGAATTGGATAGGAATTATCTGAGAATTAGCGGAATTACCTGGGAATTAGAGGAATTATCTGGGAATTAGAGGATTTACCTGGGAATTAGTGGAATTACTTGGGAATTAGTGGAATTACCAAGGAATTAGTGGAATTAGCTAGGAATTAGAAGAATTAGTGGAATTAAAATTGAATTGTACGCTTTCTTCTTAAGTGACCAACCCCTCGGAACCCAGGACCCTTGGAGCGTGAAGCGACAGCGCTACTGCTATACTCCACCTGGGTCGGCTAGACATAGTAATGTATTTCTATGCTTTCCCAGTCCAGTATTTAAATGGGTTCATGCAAAAATTTCATACAATTCTATTCTTCTCTAGGGTTTCAAAGGAAACCACATCTATAAAATAATTTAAATGTCAACTTTCATTCGCTAGTCATACCATATATCTGATCATTGTCCAATTCAAAAGTCAAGTTGTCAAAATTGATCTTGAAATGTAATTTTAAGGAGAAAAAATAATAAAGAAGGATACAGTATATTGCCGTTCGCCGGTTTCTAATTTATTTCCATTATTAAAATAATATTAAAGAAGAAACGCTTTGTTTCTTTTGATAACATTTTTGACAATATGTCGTGTCAAATTGACATTTAATTAAAAACTTTTAAATTAAGACACACGTTTCTTTGTTCATAGCCTACTCTGAGTTAGGATTTTTTAACAAACTATAAGACACGGATCTCTATACATAACTGGATTGCGTGTGAGATAGGGCGTTTTGTGACTATTTTAAAGCCGCCATATTGAAAAAAGGGTAGTCTCTCGGCCTGTTGTTGTCTGCTCAGGTGTTCCGCAAACTGGTACTAAAATGTGTATAATCTGGCAAAAATTGAGATAAGAATTAAATATATTATTAATTTTTTTTACACAAATATGAATTTATACTTTAATAATAATTACTTCTAATCGGCAATGGGTAAATTATTAAAGGTTTGCATTAACGAATCGTGGTTTATTAGATCAATATGTAAAGAATATGAATCTTGCTGCGCGAATGAGTTTGTGTTGAACATTTCTCAACGGATTTGTTGAAGAAAGTCAACTCTGACTGAAGAAGTTTTCCTTCTCTTTTTGGTATTATACGTGTGCTTGTGTGTCGTGTCACGCAAATAAAAACGATCATTTCACATGTAATTGTATCATTATTTTTACATTTATAATTTGCCATGTTATACAAAAAAAATTGTCTTAAAATATTAATAAAATTAAAACTTTGTATGTAGCTTTCCGGCAAAAGATACTCAACTACAAGAAAAATGGATTTCGTGGCTGGAATTGAAAAATTTCACTCTTACGAATGTCAAAAGAACAACACAAACGATAGTTAAGAATTTTATTTTTATATAATTTTGAATTTAAAGGTAAGAATAAGAGAAGAAATAATTCCATAAATTTTGAAATTACGATTTTTAAAATTTAAAAATGGCATAAAAGGCGCAAAATACAAAAAAAAAACAGTGTAACGAACTCATTTGATAATTGTCGATTATTTTGTTCGAAGGGTTGGGGTACTCCGCTCTGCGTCGTGACCCAAACTTCTCACAAAATAAAGTGACAATTATATTCGTTATTTAATATACTTTTTACTTCCTTGTACATAGTAAACGAAGTATTGTAATCGCGAAAGAAATCGGTTTTCAGATTTCAACGGAAATATCCATTTTGACCATCCCTGAATCCATTTTGACCATCCCTGAATCCATTTTGACTAATTTCGTCGTGAAGTCTGTACGTACGTATTTCGCATAACTCAAAACCGGTAAGCCGTAAAAAGTTGAAATTTTGTATTTAGGACTGCTATAACATATGGTTGTGCAACCTCCCTTTTTGGTGATTACATAATTTCCAGAAGTGGTACTTTACTTGAAGCCTATAATAGATTTTAAAGAAAAACTATTTTAAAATATAATCCAAAACATTTCAAATTTGGTATATAAGACTTTTATGTCAATGGAAATAACATAGTATATATCTTGAATAAAATGGTTTTATTTTGATTTTAGAAATAAATGCTTCAAATAAGAGTTTTAGAGAATTAAATTATGCGGCCAGCACATCAAGTATTATTAAATTAGCCCTTTGTATAAGCGAGATATGTAAATTTAAAAATTATACAATTTTTGGTTTTTGTAATAAAGCTTGCTATAGATTAGAAAAAAATTATGAAAAATTGAAAAATTATTGTTAATGTCAAATTACGTCAAATACTTGCCATTTTATAAATGGGTCTATACTTCATGTTGGTCTTGCCTACAAGGAAGTCGTGTGGTGTCCACACCAGATTTTTTTAATAATATGTCAAAAAAAGACTAATCGTATATTATACATTATTTTATTTAATTTTGAATAAATCTACAAAATCCAATTTTATATTCATTTCATAAATTTGAATTTCGAAAGGTCAGGTCACATGCTTTCCTAAATCCACATATTTAAGTAAATTTATTTTTAAATGTTCCAACATCTGCATACAGAAATACTTTAATATACCTCACATAAATACCGACACATAGATATGTGAAAATTATTTAAATCAGCAATTTTTATTTATTATAAAAGCATTATTTTTCAATTTTTATAACAGAACGATTATTAGTAAATATTTGATTGTTGAGTGTTTTACCTTTCGTAAATGCTTGTTGCAACTAAGTAGCAATTTGAGTTCTATTCCTGAATTTACTTTAAGTTTACAGATAATTACAGATTGCGAGTCTGAAGCAACAAATAGTGTAATAAAATTAAACTTTATTACAATAGAGGTAAATGTTACAATGAACAACAATCTTCTTTTATTTTATTGATTTAAACTCTTTAAGCATGAGACGAAAAAGAAGCATCACAAAACCGAATGAATTGTAAGGAAATATAATAAAAAAGATTAAGATAATGTTCAAACGTAGGTGTACCAAGAAATATCTTCAAAATATTAATCTTTGATTCTACTTAAAGTATTCGACAAACGTTGTCATGAAAACGATAATTTACTATACCTTGATTTTTGATTTATTTTGATTATCAAAACTAACATCAACAAATCATGTAATGAGCTCCATTCCTTCTTGAAAACTAGATCCGATATTTTGAAGTTGCTCCGCCGACAAATATAAATTGCAATCTAACGTCTAAGATTAATTCAAGTTACATATTATTAATACATTGTTAGATTTCAAATTCTGTCAGAATTGGGTTTTCTCTGCTCCAGACCAGTAGAATTTGAAATCTATCCGGAGAAAGAATTGGGGAAATCTCAATTCTGCCAGATTTCAAATTTGAAATCTATCCTGAGAAAGAATTGGAAGAATCGCAATTCTGTCAGATTTCAAATTCTACTGACCTGGAGCAGTAGAATCCGTAGTGGAGAAAACCCAATTCCGACAGAATTTGAAATCAGACAGAATATAAAGTTACAAAATCGAGGTCCAGTTTTGTTTGTTCAAAGTTTTCAGTTTCATTATTCTCTATAAATATGCCATTTTCAAGTGAGTTTTGAAATAAAATGTGCGTAATTCTAAAATAATTAATTAATACTACAATGAGAAATTTTGGACTGTATTCATAACCATATCCTGGACCAGGATCCATTAAATAATCATGGCATTCAATTGATCAATTTAATTTTAAACATTTATTTCAAAATCCGGATCCACCACGAAAATAAATTTAGAATAAACTACAAATAGAATAATAAGCATGTACACAAAAACAATATTGTTTAAAAATCAATAGAATAATATAAATAATTATATACAATTCTTTTTAACCTTTCCTAATACTAATATTAATTTGTTTCAAACATTTTATAATTGCTTTTCGTTAATAATAATTTAAATGTTTTAAATATAGTACAGTTCATGTTAATAGAATAAGCAGTGACATCTAGCGAATACTCCGTGAGGAGACTTAACATATCTCTCTCTATCTCTATCCTTAGTTATATCTTTCTGTCCAGCCGAAAACAAAACAAATGCTTTGAAGTTACGTCTAGTGTATTTGTGATCATTGATCAAGCCACCCCCTGCGTAAGTCGATTCAGGTACGTTTGCAAATATCTTGACACAAACTATACACACATTGTAGATTTGGGCAGTTTTGTCACACATTTAGGTATTTTTGACATATATGAAGTAGAAACAGAAAATTACCGAAAAATGAAATAGCTTTTCTTTGTTCGTAACCACATATACATACTACAATAAATTGTGCAAGTTTTTTAGCTAATTAACCACGATTTTTTTAAACTTCGCAATAAAAGTAAACTACACTTTATCTGTCCCATCAGTGCAGCTTTATTTTATCTCTAGGGCCTTATTTAACGAGTTAGCTAATCCGGCGTGAATACTACACATGTACTTCCACACAACACAACACAGAAAACACCAACGGAAGCAGACATAAACGAATTATGTTCTTTCTTTTTGCTTTCAGAAACTGCGGAATTGTATTGTATGCTGTTTGAGCTAAATTTATGACGTACAAGCTTGTTAAGTAAGTGCCACAATGATTTGTAACAAAAAAAAATATGTACTTTATTTTTGTGATATAGGTTAGGATAAGAAAATAAAACTTCGTGGCATATATTTGAGACGTGACATAATATTTTAACTATAAAAAATTAATACCTTTTTTTACTACTAGCTGCACAGAGCAACTTATTTGTTCGGAATAGAGTGCCGTGAAATTAAATTATCGCTTGTTCATAGTTACTGGTATAAATTTTTTCATTATTAACCACAAGCTAATAATAAATAAAGTTATATTTTTTGAAATTTTGTGAGTTTTAAACCGGAAATGTTTAAAGCAAGAATTAGTATAACCAATACATTTTATTTATGAATCTTTTATGGATTAAAATAGTTGTAGGTTAATTTTGTTTTTCGCGCCGGTATAGCAACACACTTGACAATTCTTTAAATAAATAGCTATTTGTTTATTACGAGCGCAAAATGGGACATTGTCGATTGAGAGGCAATTTCTCGAAATCGGCAATGTCCATTTGCGGATTTGCGCTCGAAACACACACAAGATTTTTTCTATAGTCGCCACAATGGGGACCTCCACAATAAAAAATAATAAAATGTAAACTATTATTCACGAAAGATGACTATTCAAGGTTATTTGTAAGCCGTCTGATATAATATTACTTGCAGATAACTTCATTGCATTTCATATGCATAGGCGCGCAGCATGAAATATTTATGGACACATTTTAACTGAAAAACTAGGAGTAATTCATTTGAAAATTATGTTTTTTCTAAATAATGCCTTTCTGAAAGATTTATGTTCTTCACTTATGTTTTTGCAAAATACAAAAACATTGACTTAACTTATAAACCAAGGAATTATAATTTGATTTAAACGTCAACGCCACTGGGTAATTATTAGCACAGATGGCACTGTAGTAGATAATTAGGTATCTGTAATTCTACGACATATGTCATTATTATTTATAGTGTGTTAGAAAGTAATGCCACTATTTACGTATATCTGTCACATCACATAAATAAAATAGACATAGGTCAAATAATCTTTCTCTTTCTAATACAAAATGTTGCTAAGCTACTGCTATAAAGTGATGTGTATTATTTCTTCGAACAAATCACCTTGAATAGTCATCTTTCGTGAATAATAGTATACACTTTGTACTTACAGTACTACTCAATAGTTTTGCAGTGAAGATAGGAACGTATTCAAATTGTTTCGGCTCTCGTTTTTTCAAAAAAATAATGCCAATTTTGTAATGAATAGTGTAAGTCTTTTTGTATAATTTGTTTGTTTCATGTACATTAAATTAGTGTAGTGAAAAAGTGGTCCATTGGGAGCGTTCACGCCAAACTTTTGCAGGTGGCAGCACAACTGTTCACACAATTTATTTTATATTTAATTTTAATTTATCGTTATTTTCCATTCTAATCTAAGCATTTTATACTTTCGTTTTGTAAATAAATGCCCTATTTTATTTTCACAGCAGTGCGGCATTTTGTTTAGTTAGGTAATATACCGACAGAACAGTTATATGTCAGATTGACTTGTGAAGGTGGTAAACGTTTCCATTAAGAATGTAGACAAGTAACATTTCTCAACATTGAATAGTTAGAAATTTGGACAGCGAGCGTTTTTTCTACCTTGTCGCGCATGAGCGGCAAAGTGGCATTTTGCGTTGACAAAAGAGAACGCAAATGACTACTTTGTATATAGATTGTAGAAAAATATATAAATAAATCAGCACGGCATATTACACATTGCTGGGTGTGCCAATGTGCTTTGTAAAAAGATTTCGGAAAAAATTATAACATATTTGTACCGTACGGGCGTTAATCAGGCATCACCTCACGGGCACTCATTGCTAGCGTGGAGAGCGCACCACAGGGGTAAATTTTGTGCCATTTAAAATTCGAAATATTTGGCGTTGGTCGGGATCGAACCCGGTTCCCCAGATTTGCGACTAGACACTAAGGCACGCGGCCACGAGACCCCAATTCTTTCATGCATTTAATTGCTTTCATATCAATTTCGTTGATTCAATAAACAGTGTTTAAAAATAATATTTTGAATAATATTTGTGATTTGACAAAGTAAGTAACGAAAAATCAATCAAATAAGATTATTGTATAGTCAACATTATTACCGACACCGTTGCATTTTCCTGTAGTCAGACAAAGAATTCAAGAAGTAGACAATTATGGTTTGGACCACAAATTAAGCGAATAAATAAATTACTGTTATAAGCAAATACTTGCTAATTTATTTGTAGAAATTATAAATAATTGTACAATTATGACAAGTCATGTTTATTGCAGATCTTGCAGTATATGGTATAGTGTACCAGTAGGCAAACTAGTTGAAGTTGAAGGTACTACGCCAATTCTTGAATGTTGTGAATGCTTTTAAATAAAGATGTTTCGATTTTTCAGGCAATAGCTTTTCATTTAAATATTCTGCAATCTCCTGTAAGGCATGATTTACATTAGCGGTACAATGATGGTGTACGATGACGGTATATTGACGGTATTTCATTTACACGAGGCATTTATATTAGACGGTTCCACGACGGCACGAACATAATAAAATGACAATTAGTTTTGTCTTTTATGTATTGACAGTTTGTGGAGCATATGTTATATTTCTTTCAAAAGTAGAAAATATCGTGCAATGTTTAAAAATTTCTCTAATACCGACTTGGTTATAATCGTCCTTACTCTTGTCAAAGAATAAGAAGAAAAAAAAAGAAAATGCAGAAAATTTTACAAAACGATACTATTTTTTATGTACTTTCTGTAATAATCTATAGTGTATATTTCACGTTTTTGTTATAAGCAGAGAACTTTTGTTCAATAAATGTATATGTATAATCATTTCTCATTTCTAGTTCATTTTGACTACATTTTGGTTTATCTAAAAGACAAATATGAAAAAGTCAAAACCATGTCAAATGTCAATCACCTACTAGCAAATGTTTACTTTCACTCGGCTGATTTTGGCATGAACGTCAACTTGAAGTGCAAGTACTCTTCAAACGCAACCTTCCACTTCCCCTTGCATGGAAATACTACGCTGTTACTATACAATATTTTCTCTATAGAAACAAAACTATACTGTACCCTGGTCGTATCGCTAATGTAAATCAGTAAATATCACTGGGCCGTCGTCGTACCGTCATCGTACTAAGAACGTAGATGTAAATGTGTCCATTAAAATACATTGGACCAAGAAGTATCGTACCGTTAATTTTCCGCTAATGTAAATCAAGCCTTATTCGGGGGGTGTACAACTTAAATCTTTAATGATCATGACTATTTTTATAAAACTATCTCAATAAAATGGTATGAAAAAATCATCTTTTGTTTTAATAAACAATTTTATTAGGCCAACTATGGCATCACGTGTAAAATTAAAATAACATTATGGTGGGATTCTTTCATAAATTATTATTACAATTACGTGCTAGTAGTGAAAAAAATACACCACGGTTATGAAGAGTATCATTATTAACCGAGCGAAAAGATTATAATCCCGAAGGAACTGATAATATACTATTTATGTACATAGATTGGTAGAAACTAAAAATACTAATAAATTTCAAGAAAGTCTTTATCGCACTAACCATCTTCACATGAACAAAATAAAGTACATATCTTATTTGATGAAACTTGAGAAACTAGGTACGGTAGCCAGCTGTTCAGTTGTTCTGCAAATACGGTTAGGTATAGATCAAGGCAACATTGCTTTCGTTTATAAGACGACGTTTGGAATTCTGAGAAACGAGAGAAACAAAAGAAAGCAATCGAAATTGCTTATAAATTTTAACTAGAATCGGCAAACGCCAATTGGTCTATCCGGCGAAAGTTCCAAACCAAATACGAATATAATTGCTTCCTCGCGATTCTTCTCTTTGCTAATGGCTCTGCGTAATTATACTTTAAAATTAGGACCTTAATGAAATCGGACAAACCGTTTCCTCGATTCAATATTTCTTTTTATGTTCGTTAACTTGTTTTGTGTGATTGATGATTACAAATTTTAACTTTTTAACTTTTGAAAGTTGTTCTCTACTGTGTATTTTATAAATATGGTTTCACTCTCTAACACGAGTGATATAATACGAATAAAAGATATTCTTTTTCTTTTATATCTTTTGACATAGAATCTAACTTTTTATAAAACTTTTTACACTTGTTTTGAAACACCTACTGAAGGAGTAAATTTTACGGGAAAAAAGTTAACCTTCACAAAGTCATATCTTTCATCATTTTTGTAAGATAAAAATATATTTATATAAGATCTTACACGAATATTTTTCTTACTTTTATCGAAAGAATTATAGAAAATATCACGAAAGGGCATTTATTGTCTGTTTAAAGGTTGTAGACAATATTAAATTATTAAAAAAATACTGGTTGGACTTGCATTGTCTTTATTATACAGGGTGGTGGCGGTTAGGGGTGAACATAGGGATTTAACATGGGATTTTAGTTTTTTGCAATTTCCTGCCCTCCTGTTCATTTGACGGCAAAAACTGTAGAGTACAAAATTGTTCAGAATTAAAAATTGCATGCAAAAATGAATTTACATTTATTATTATGTTTTTGGTTTCTTCACAATTTTAAAAAGAAATTTCAAAATTTCTGTTAATTTGTAGCAATAGCCATGACTTATAACTCAAATGTTTAAACAGAATAATGTCATTCAATTTCTGTCAAATTTTCGTAATTTTCTCTAATACAAAGTTAATTTAATAATGAATGTTTATTCGAATAAGGAACGAGTTTTCATTACAAAAAATTATTATGGTGGAAATAGTTTTAGAAGAATACGTGATTTGTTTTCCACAAAGTACGAAAATACACCAATTCCTATTATAGCAACAATTTCTTAACTTGTTAAAAACGTTGAGAACACAGCTAGTGTAGCTGTGAACGAAGGTAATGAAGGAAATAATAACAATAGAAGACGTTATAACGAAGTGAATGAAGAAATGGTATTGGCTAAGATAAATCAAAATTCTACGTAGTTGACATTTGGAATTGGTTTATTATTAAATGGTACCTATACTTAATAAAAAATGCGTATTAAAATTAAAAGTTGTTTGTTTTTATTTAATTTTTAAGCTAGATTACCGCATGGTTGACGTTTATAAATAATTTTTGACAACCAGAAAAACATAAATTGCATGGCTATTGCTACAAAATAACAGAAATATTGAAATTTCTTTTCAAAATTGTGAAGAAACCAAAAACATAATAATAAATGTAAATACATTTTTGCATGCAATTTTTAATTCTGAACAATTTTGTACTCTACAGTTTTTGCCGTAAAATGAAAAAGAGAGCAGGAAATTGCAAAAAACTAAAATCCCATGTTAAATCCCTATGTTCACCCCTAACCGCCACCACCCTGTTCTCCTGTTCATTTTACGGCAAAAACTATAGAGTACAAAATTGTTCAGAATTAAAAATTACATACAAAAATGTATTTACATTTATTATTATGTTTTTGGTTTCTTCACAATTTTAAAAAGAAATTTCAAAATTTCTGTTATTTTGTAGCAATAGCCATGGAATTTATTTTGTCTGGTTGTCAAAAATTATTTATAAACGTCAACCATGCGTTAATCTAACTTAAAAATTAAATAAAAACAAACAACTTTTAACTTTAATACGCATTTTTTTATTAGGTATACCATTTAATAATAAACCAATTCCAAATGTATCAACTACGTAGAATTTTGATTTATCATAGCCAATACCATTTCTTCATTCACTTCGTTATAACGTCTTCTATTATTATTATTATTATTATTTCCTTCATTACCTTCGTTCACAGCTACACTAGCTGTGTTCTCAAATTTTTTAACAAGTTTAGAAATTGTTGCTATAATAGGAATTGGTGTATTTTCGTACTTTATGGAAAACAAATCACTTATTCTTCTAAAACTATTTCCACCATAATAATTTTTTATAATGAAAACTTGTTCCTTATTCGAATAAACATTCATTATTAAATTAACTTTTTATTAGAGAAAATTTCGAAAATTTGACAGAAATTGAATGACATTATGTTTAAACATTTGAGTTATAAGTCATGGCTATTGCTACAAATTAACAGAAATTTTGAAATTTCTTTTTAAAATTGTGAAGTAACCAAAAACATAATAATAAATGTAAATACATTTTTATATGCAATTTTTAATTCTGAACAATTTTGTACTCTACTTTTTTTGCCGTAAAATGAACAGGAGAGCAGGAAATTGCAAAAAACTAAAATCCCATGTTAAATCCCTATGTTCACCTCTAAACGCCACCACCCTGTATATAATATAACAACGTTTCAACTAATACAGATCTATACGGTCGTCATCAGGTTACAAAATAATAATAATAATAATAATTAATAATAATAATAATAATAATAATAATAATAATAATAATAATAAATAATAATAATAACAATAATAATAATAATAATAATAATAATAATAATAATAATAATAATAATAATAATAATAATAATAATAATAATAATAATAATAATAATAATAATATAAGTATATATATAATAAAATAAATAATAAATATATAAATTATATAATACAGGCTTTCATGAAACTATTCAATCAAATTTTGACATCCTCTATTTGACATAATAATATTTTCCAAAGATTACTGATTTCAACGCTAGGTTTACTAACATTGTTTGCATTTTAAAATATAAAAACTGCTTCTTTAAATTTTCTTCTCCTCCATTGTTCTTCTTTGTGGAGTATTTTTGCTTGTTTCCACAACATATGATGCCCTGCCTTCCTTGAATGATATGCTGCCCCAGATTTTGATATTTCACCATTCTTGGTATGCATTTTATATCCCTTTACCCTAATTTCTAATGGTCCTTTAATTTCTTTTTGACATTTATTGTGTTTGGATTAAATATGGAGTCCCAACGTACATAATTTTGTCTGAGAAGTCTGAAATATAAACACAAATAGCCATAATAAAATGGCCAAAATTTAAGTCTGATTTAAGTTAAAAGCAATAGTAGTTGACACTTTAAGACATGAAAATATGTAATATTATTGTTTAAAAACAAGGTTTATTGGTTAACAAATATACGAGCATTTATTCGCATTTATTGACGTTTTAGGAAGTAATCTGCCTAATTCACTAAGATAGTTGTTAACATAGTCGTTAGGTAACAACGGAGAGATAACAACGATTTTTAGCAACTCATATAACAACTGTCATTCATTTGGAATTCAGTAAATACAAAATTAACGACATTGTTAAAAATGGTCGTTGTGTACAATCATTGATAAATATACCAGTAAATTTATTAACAAGCTAGTTAAAAGGCATGTCGATTCTCAATATTTGTACATATTACTACTTTTTGACAACGTAAAGTGACAGATTTTGATTTGCTTGACCTTTGAGTTTTTAATAATGTGATAAGAAAATTCGGGGTGCAAGATGTTCCGTGGAACAATATTCTCTAATGGTAGATTGCATTTGTGAACATAAAAAGATGATCTTGGACAAACTAAATGACAAAGGTTGTTTTACATTTCATTTCTGTAATTGTAAATTTTGCAAATAGTTGATTGACTTCATGGAAAATTGAAATTTTACCATGTAATTCCCTATATAAAAGACCCATAGCCAAGAGTTGTTGAAATTAAGTATTAGGAGAATCTAAAAATGACTTCAACAGTAAAAATTAAAACATTGAGTTATAAATTTATCATTCACTTATAATTACTTGGTATAAATATAAATTTTTCATCTTGTGATATAAGACCATCCAGTGCCATCAAGTTCATGAATTAAATCATGAACGATACCTTGCTCTTTTTGATTATCAAATTCAAATTTTTATTATTATAAATATACCAATAGTAGACACCTTATAAAATATGTCGTATACACTATTATTCATGAAAGATGACTATTCAAGGTCATTTGTTCGAAGAAAGAATACACATCAATTTATAGCAGTACCTTAGCAACATTTTGTATTAGAAAGAGAAAGATTATTTGACCTATGTCTATTTAATTTATGTGGTGTGACAGATATACGTAAATAGTGGCATTACTTTCTAACACACTATAAATAATAATGACATATGTCGTAGATTTACAGATACCTAATTATGTACTACACTGCCCTCTGTGCTAATATTTACCCAGTGGCGTTGACGTTTAAATCAAATTATTATTCCTTGGTTTATAAGTTTATGTTTTTGTATTTTGCAAAAACATAAATGAAGAACATAAATCATTCAGAAAGGCATTATTTAGAAAGAAACAGTTTTCAAATGAATTACTCTTAGTTTTTCACTTAAAATGTGTCCATAAATATTTCATGTTGTACGCCTATGAATACAAAGTGCAATGAAGTTATCTGCAAGTAATATTATATCAGACGGCTCACAAATGAGCTTAAATAGTCATCTTTCGTGAATAATAGTTTATCTAATGTTTTCCTTCCGAAATAACTCCAGTACATGGCTCATACATTAGAAGCCACAGAATTTTGGAATTCACATTTCTTTTGGTTATCACAGCCATATGTGTGCGGTTGTGGCAGTAATACATTATTCGTATTTGCATTTTAGTGTTTTTTATGTTTCTTTTCTCTTTGTTCTAAATTGAAAATATACAGAAATTTGAGTGAAATAAACATGTGGCTCTATTTGTGGAAAATCAGATAATAGAAATTCTGTAATATTTTTTTTTTAAATGCTATGTATTAGCTATTTCCAGTGAGTGTCAACTAATTAAAATATTCAGTATTTGATGTGCACGAGGAGTATATTGGTAGAATATTTCCCGAGAAAAACTTCACATTCGATATTTTTATGAATATTTAATATTTATTTAATCTGTCACATACAAGTCAGTTCTTAGATCTTTAACACTTGTGTAAATACCCACCCTGTGAAAGTGCAAAGCTAACCTTCAATTTTGGTTTTCATCAAACAATTTACTTCTTTATAAAAGCAAAACTCAAGAATTGATAATCACTGCAAACAACAAACTAGCATAAGGAAACTCTGTATCTTTGTTAGGATTAGCATTAGATGACTCACTAAATGGAAGCACATCTATTACAACATTAGTAAGAAATTATATTTCCACTTTGCGTTTAATATATTTTGCCCTGTTCCATTCTATAATATCTTATGGCAGGGTTGGCCTGATTTAAATAATTTGATTTATATCACGATTTAAATCAAGTTTTATAAAATAATACATTTTTTGTCGAAAAATAAATTGTTTTTCAAATTATTGTAGGTACCTACACGCAGAGAACTAAAGTGTAAATACAAAACATGTTCAGAATTAAATATTGCATTAAATGAGCCTAAATTTTTTGATATAATAGGTTGTTGTCATGCGATAAACGTAAAATAAAATATCCGTCTTAAGCTTTTTACAGAGTAAACTTTCATTTAAAATACTTTTTGAATAATATGAAACAGGCTCATTCAAAGAAACAAAATTTAAAAAAATTACAAAACACTACTTGCTAAGACACTGTTTTTACACAATAGAAGAATTTTTAAATTTTAATCATCAGATTTCTTCTTCTTCTATCATTATTAAATATATGGTATATTAATGTAATGAAGTACTATAAACATTTTATATAAGATAGTCAATAAATAAACTGAAACTAAAACTAAAAATATTCACTGATATTCAATTCGATTGTTCTTGGTCTAAATTAAAAAAATCTGATGTGGACACCACACGATTTCCTTGTACACAAGACCAATATGAAGTATAGACCCAATTATAAAATTGCACGTATTTGACGTAATTTGACATTAGCATCTATTTTTTATTTTTTTGTTATTTTTTGTCCTAATCCATAGCAAGCTTCATTACAAAAACCAAAAATTATATAAGTTTTAAATATACATATCTCGCTTATACAAAGTGTTAATTTAATAATACTTGATGTGCTAGACACAGAATTTAATTCTCTAAAATTTTTATTTGAAGCACTTATTTCTAAAATCAAAATTAAACCATTTTATTGAAGAAAAACTGTTAACAACTTCAGGTAATATGTCACTTCCGGTTAGCCTGTTTTAACCAAAATCCACATGTTATTCCAATTGACATAAAAGTCTTATGTACCAAATTTGAAAAGTGTTAGATTATATTTTAAGATAGTTTTTCATTAAAATCTATTATAGGGTTCAAATAAAGTACCATTTCTAGAAATTATGTAATGACCAAAAAGGGAGGTGCACAACTAGATGTTATAGCAGTCCTAAATACAAAATTTCAACTTTCTACGGCTTACCGTTTTTGAGTTATGCGAGATACATACGCACGTACGTACGTACAGACGTCACGACGAAATTAGTCAAAATGGATTCAGGGATGGTCAAAATGGATATTTCCGTTGAAATCTCAAAACCGAAATTTTTCGCGATTACAATACTTCCTTTACTTCGTACAAGGAAGTAAAAATACTGTCAAATTTTTTGTGAGAAATATTGACTAACATTTTTTATAATCCTATTAGTTCACTTACTATTAAATTCATTTTCAACCGTCAGATTTAAAAAAAGTACTATTAGTGATTTATTACAACATATTTATTAACTGATCTTCTTAAGGATTTGCAAAACAATTCGGCAAGTAGGGTACAAAAAGCTCCTACTATTCAATGAATCACTACTTTTGACATTGTGACAATTTTGGCATTAACCAATGTTACACATTTTCAACACAGATGGCAGATGACAGATGTTTATTTTATTTTAATTTAAACTATGTCAACTACCGGTGCTTTTACCTTATATTTATCGTAGAAAAATAATTCTAAGAAAAATATTTACTTGTTTTTTTTTTGCACAGAACACAAAATATAAATGGAAAACATCCGATGCAATTTGGAGCAGTTTGAAAGTTGTATAGGTGTGTTGATATTTGTCGATTTTCATTCGGCGTATGAAGGTTTCCTCGAACTGTGCCAAGAGCCAGCCAACTTCAGAATCGTGTTTGTGAAAAGAAGTTGCAGAAGCGAGAAACAGAGAAAAGTTTTCCGGCTGATTCCACTGACACCGGAACTTCTGTTGTCACAGAATCCGTTAAGGTTTTCAGAGGGGAGGACAACTAGTGAAATGCATTCTCTTCAGAATTTTCTATTTGTTTTTTTTTTTTACTTCAGAAACAATGAAATGAGTTTCTTGTTCAGTAAGTATTATAAGATGTTTTGCATTTTTAAAGAAGTAAATAAGTAGTCAATGATTGTGAGATTCCTGGGTAACTATTAAAATATAACGTATAATTACTCTTTACAAATAATTCGCTCTTCTATTTCTAAAGCATTTCTTAAAGAAATATATTTATAATAAAAAAGTATAGTTTGTCAAACGTTCCTTAATAATAACAAAAGAAAATGGTGGAATATTGAATGAAATTTAATAATGAAGTTAGTGCATTTGGTTGATAATATTGGCAACAATTTCTGCTTGCCGGGAATCGGCAAGACAGAGCACTCGAGAAGTCCGTAAAACATAACCAACAAACGTAATATAAAATGTAACAAAACAATAAGATATTTAACAAGTTTATTAAGTTTAAATTTGCTATATACTACAATTGAAATACTTGCTAAGTAATAAATAGTTATTTAGATACCATGATTAACACTACATTATATTTTAAAAAAAACATTAAAATAATTGGAATTTAAGTTTGCACATCACTCTGAAATTAGCTAGCATTTTTCTCGATATAATTGTTATACAACCCTTATACCATATTTATATCGTTGAAATCAGAAAAAAAATCTCTATCTAATGGGCTAAAAAATTATATAGGATACCATTTAAAAAAATAATTTTGTTTTGCCGTTTCAGAACCACTGGTCGAATTTTCGGTATGTTATTATTAATAAATTAGCCCCTTATTCTTGATCATTTCTTGTATATAACAATTTTGCTAAAGTCATTAGTTCGCCCAAAAAAGCGCTGGTTGTTTTAAAGGAAACACCCTGTATTGTCGTCCCTCTATTTCCAATAAAAGTTTATTTCCTAACACAAAATTTTAAAGAAAAACCATTTACCAACGATTGTTCAATACTAACAACAGGAGAAATGCAGTTGCTAGATTAACAACTCGACGTAACGTCTGGTTGTTAAATTTTAGCAACTTGATGTAATAGTGAATTGGGATTTTGAACTTAGCAACTGACACTCAGTTTAACAACTGAAAATAGTAAATTTTAATAACTTTGTTTAGAGAATTATGCCGATTCCGAGGTATCCAATATTAACCGAACGCGGGGTAAATGCATTTACCGGTTTCAGGAAATTATTCCATTGTTAACATATACAAAAGTAGGCTGGTAACTAAGTAATAACTGTATCTGTATGGTAATATTTTTACCATACTGTATATGTGTATAATGTCTTAATTTTCTGAAATCGATAAGCTATTGAACAAACCACGAGCTCGGATTTCAAACCAACATCTTCGGCAGTTATGATATACATAACATTCCTAGGTATGTTAATAGCTATTAACGTCAGTGATGATTATATATCTTTTGCGCGATCGGACGTTTTGTAGCATTTTATACAAGTAATCGAATAAAATTAAAAATATTGTCAGAATTGACACCACGAGTAGTTGTATTAAAGGCAACTATGATTTGTATTTATTCTAACTCTGTTGATAAGGTGATGTACAAATTATTTATCATTTACCACCCTTGGTCTTTTTGTTCAATTTACTGCCTTTGTTGTCGTAGCAACCGAATCTTGATCTGTAAATAAAACCGCCTTATAGAAACCTTATCAGCAAACATTTAAAAAAACGTGCAAAAAGTATGTTTTAACAACTTTTTCTGGTTTTTTTATATGTTATACCTATATCTAACTTTCAAACATTCTTCTCCTAATTAAAATAAAATAAGAAAAAAAAATTGGTTACAGATTCTTAAATCTACTGATCGCATCATTCTAAATTATTGATTGGTACATAACGAGGTGTATAACGATAAATTACGAAAGTCTTTTTCAAATTAAGAACGAACGATTTTCACTATGAAAACAACAAAGTAATCTGTCTGAAATTTTGCACAACAAATTTGGGACTTTTATAGCCAATATAATGGTGTAGGTAATAATGTCATGCACCATAACAAAAAAATATAATAAAATATACACTTTATACTACTAATATTACTGAATAAATAGCGATTAAGATTAAAAAATCTGGTGTGGCCAACACAGTATCTCCCAAGCCCAGCCCAAGTCACAAAAAAGATTAAGTTATCCTTATTTATGGATTAGCGAATTTTACTCCAATTTAATCCAAGTAACTACCTTTTTTTAACACCTCAAGAGGATTAAGTCCCAAATACAGAGTGGGTTCACATTCACACACATCTATGCCTTAGTGGCATTCGAGCCCAGAGCCCCGAGGGCACTCATAACATGAGGCGTTGCTCTAACCATTGAACCACCAGAGCTATAATAAAATGAAGATTAAATTTTAAATACCGGAATAGAATAGAATTCACTAATCCAAAAATGAGTATTAGCTTAAACATTTCTGTGAATCGTTAATTTTTATTAATCTAAATACATACCTACATATTTACTTATGCTGGAAACTGTATTGAATCTGTCAGTTACATACATTTAAATAGCTGCGTTTTGTTTGTTTAAAGCGTAGCCTCTGGGATTTACATTATAGATAATTTTATAAATTTATCCATAAAATATATAGAAAAAGTATTTATGCAAATCCATAATAAATTTAATAATCTTTAATTTTTATAATAACATTAATCTCCAAAAAATAACATTTAAAGGTATTTTTCGAAGAAAAACTATTTTGAGCTTTTAGTAAAGTGCAATTTCCGGTTATCCGATTTTCAACAAAATCTAATGAGCTCTTTCCATTACAAAAAAAGTTCGAAATACAAGGTTTCAAAGCTTTCTGAATGATAGTATTTGAGTTAGAGTGGAGGATTCACACACACGTACACACATACACAGACATCGTGAAAATGTTAAAATTGGATTCTAGGGACCTTAAAACGTGGTCATTGACCAAAATCTCGATATGCGATTTTTTGCACGATCCCTATACCTCCCTTACCAAGGGTAGCGGGAGGTAAAAAACATTTTTTTAATAATTACTTTGCGAAATATTTGAGGTTTGTTGTCAGTGCCACTGTGACGTCAAATTAGTTCTACCTTTCTCTCGCTGCCTACTATAGAGCTTGTGCGAGAAAAAGATATAGCAATAGGTGCCGCTATAGCTACCATACCTTGTTCCATTTAAGTCATTCCGTATTGCAGAGCATAGGGAATAGTTTTGATCTCTCTGATTGGCTGAAATTGGAGACAAGAGACAAGTTTGCCCAATGTAATTTCGGCTACTTCAAATTTTCGCTGTCGCCAGCTCCATCTACTGAATTGCTTAAATGGAACAGTGTACAGATAAATTACAGCTGACTCATCCACCATTCTGGAGCCACTTAAATCATTCAATATCAATGTTACAGTATTATTAATCATAGAAATTATCCATAATAGCGGATTGTTCTGCTCCAAATTGTGCAAATCATTTGAGAAATGGTAAATGGTTATAATTTTTACAGGTAGGTACTTATGCAATTCATATATTTTTCTCTAACTACAAAAATCTTAGCGAACCGTATTTTTTCTTGTTTTATTATTTTAAATAAGTATAAAATGGCAAATAACAGGCTGTCCCATAACTTCAGGTACATATTAGAAGGGCATATAGTTCTTAATGTCCTATTTACGGAACAAAAAGAATTTTTTTTAAATTCCTATAATTAAGGGTAGCTCACTTAAGAAGAACATTTTTTGTACCCCTGGATACTATAATATTTGGAATAGTGAAATTAGTTATAACTATTACATAAAATAATTTAACAATGAAATTAATTTATGCAATTACGTAAAGCTTTGTCACACCAATTAAGTTTGGGAGATGTGTATGTAATGAAAAAAAATCAAATTATTAAAACTACCATTCAACCAGTGTCCCAAAACTGTTTCCTTCAAAAACCTCGAAAACTAATTTTTGAATTTTGAAAAAATTCTTTTTGTTCCATAATCAGGACATTAACTATTATTAACTATATGCCCTTCTAATATGTACCTGAAGTTATGGGACACCCTGTATTTAATTATGAAAAATGGTTAGTACATAAACTTATAAGAAATGCACTTTTATTTCATAATTTACTGCATTGATATTGGCACCAATATGGCGGACGAGTCAGCTATGTATTATCTAGTAGCTGTAGATGCCGCCGTGACGTCATGTTGACATTAAAAATCAAATACAGTTAAACTAAAAGCAATTAAGACTTTTTAATACTACAAATTACTTCAAAATTAAAAGAACCATTCTCACAATTATCTTATTTATGTACCTATTTCAAATATAGAAAAAGAAATTAATGAGTTATGTACAGTTTGGATATAGACACGGCTGATCGATTGCCAAGAGCAGACTTATAGTGCAATTTTGAATTTACTCCGTTAGATCAAAAACAAAAACAATTTTAGCAATAATTCTTATTGGATTTAAAATCAATTATTGTCATTATTTACATTCTTGTAATAACCTTGATCTCTTTCTATTTGTAGTTATGGTGTAACATAAAATAAGAAACATGTTATACTCGTAAAAATATCATTATGTTCGACGTTCGTATGAATACTTTCTATTCATATTTCAATAAATAAAATTGGTAAAACATGAAGCTACCACAAATTACCATCTCAGAGATACACTTGAATACAACGTGCAAGCTGGGCTCCTACATCACATTCAACAACTGTCAACTAAAAAGACTTACTACTTTACGAGTATGTCAAACAAGTTCGGAAACTCCCTAAGTTTCTTGCATAAATTTTAGTCTATAAGCTGACAATATGAAATATGAACATGTGATTATATTCTCAAAAAAATCTGTTCTATTTTCCATTCTTAAATGAATTTTTTTTTAATTGATAATAACAAATTACATATCAATCTACAGGGTGTTCATTTTAAATGGGCCACCATTGCTATTTCGTGAACTGTAAAAGCTACAAAGACGGTAAAAATAGGCAAACAATTTCTATTTCACAAGACAAATTTAAAGAAAATAAAATTATTCTTTTGGTTTTAAGGTCCCTAGAATCCGATTATAACATTTTTACGATGATGTCCGTATGTGTGTGTGTGGATGTGTGTGGTGTGTGGATGTTGGATTCACGATAACTCAAATACTAT
Source organism: Harpalus rubripes (assembly GCA_963082715.1). Lineage (NCBI taxonomy): Eukaryota > Metazoa > Arthropoda > Insecta > Coleoptera > Carabidae > Harpalus > Harpalus rubripes. The sequence goes on along the minus strand of OY720448.1, from coordinate 92,074,790 downwards.
AAGACTTAAGACATTTTTAACTACGGATTCCTCAATCTAACAATAATGGGAAGAGTTGATTAAGTTTTGGTAACAATTGGACAACCGGAAGTAGTAGTTACAAGAAAAAAATCATCTAAATATTATTTATCGAAAATTTATGTAAATACTTATATTAAAGAATGTTAAATTCTTTATTCGATAAATATAAATTCATTATTATATCTTCTATAGATTTAGAGATAAAGAAATGCATATAAAATAATTTGATGTAAAAATTCTCAAATCAAACAACTTCAAGGCAAGAAATTCAAATGTTTGTATTGACACATAATTGTCACTGTCAAAAATATTTGTATGCCGCCGTCAAAAATATTTGTACATTATTATGAAGATTATGAAAATTAAAAAAAAGTCAACAACGTAAAAGAATATACGTAAAAAAGAATATAAGAGGAATTTGCGAAAAAATTACGAATATAAAGAAAAAGAAAAGGTAAGTAAAAAAAAATTCAGGATATTGAATACTTACATATAAAGAAAATGTATGTATTGTACATAACTTATGTTAAAATATCCCATAGATTTTGCAAATATATGTGAGAATTATTTTGTACTGAGACATGAATATATGTATTTGTATTTAAAAATATTTTTCGTTTTATGCGTACAACCAGGTAAAATATCTGGCGAGAGGTTATGTGCTGGCCACATCAGATTTTTAAACTTAAAGCTCTGAACAGATTTTCGTCATAAATATATTATGATATAATCCAAAACTTTGCAAATTTGGTATTTAAGACTTTTAAAAATGAGAACGACATATCAGTATATCTGTAATAAAAGGAAAATATGCAAAATATCTTCAACAGACTTGCATATTGTCTATAATCTAGAATATGAGTTGCTGATACATAACTCAAAACTCACTCAGCTCGAACATCCCATGAATTAAAACGAACTTCATTTATATACAATATTAGATTTTATCTTTAATACTTTTATAACTTTTAAGATGATGATTGGATTATTTTTAACCTTCAACTCAGAAGGGAGTTCAAGGGGAATATAAAGTCAACAGATTTGTTTTCCCTAAGGAATGCTACTGAATAAAATTTTTAACTACAAAGGACAAATTACTTGCAAGTCATTATGGAACTGGTTTCCACCTGAATGCCGCTCTACTCTAGAACGCATTGCGTAAGAGTCGAAAGCGATTGACAATCTTAAATACACGTACTTCTTCAAATGAAAATATAAATCATATATAAAACATCATTCCTTGCCCCTATAAAATTCTTTAACAGTCCCTACCTTCCTTTTTACGTGACTTTCTCCCTACTCAATATGCAAGTTCGTCTCTTTGCCATAATATCCTTTTTGTGACCCTTTTTGTTACCCGTTCAATCCGTTTTTACTGGGGTTTGGTTTTTATATCCATAAAACTCAACCTTTACTGATTTCAAGTTAATATATTTGCAGAATATTGTATTCTAATTTTTTCTTTAACAGAAAAAATACAACAAAAACTTATTAATTAGACTCATATTTCATAAACTGATACTACAAACAAATTCAAATAAAAGGATAAATTAACAATATCCTTTGTTTCCTTTTCAAAGGTTATACTTGAAAAATGAAAAATTAATGTTTGAAATTTTAAATTTATGAAGAAGCTTAATTTATTTATAAATATGATCAAGTTTTACTAAATTTCGTCCTATACTATACTCAAGACGGTTTTGATATACATATTTTATATTTTCAACCTAATTTTACTAATCATATCAACATAAACTTTCTTTAATATCTTCCGTCACCTTTAGGTTAGGAAGGTATTGTCTTTGGTCAAAAAATTGGATGGTTAGTTTTTGATGAATAAGCACGTTTTAGAGTCTTTGGAATAAGATTTTACTATTTTTACGATGATGTCTGTTAAATATCATTTTTCCATATTTAGGCCCGGGTGCTAGAAACACAGTGGTATCTGTGTGTTACTTAACTGCCTGGTACCTCCTAACATGTCGGTGTCGGTACCTTTTTACGGCGTGCTAGAAACGAATGTTGGCTGTTGCTTCGTAACAAATCGGTATCAGATTACTGGCACAAACCAATGAAATATGATGTGTTCTTCCACAATTCACACTATCTAAATGTCAAATATGTCAAAAAAATGTACATTTTTGAGGTTACATTCAAGCAAAAAAAATATATTTTTCGCTGTTCTCTGCTTATAAATATTAAATCATATTTGTTATTTTAAAGTATAAGAGAAAACTGAAGAAAGGAATGTCATTTAATAAATAGAATTTTAAGATACAAAGATAAATTGGCTATTTCTGGTAAAATTATTTTAATTATTCGATTCACAGTTCTTCAAACGATGCGCAAATCATCTGAAACCATTATTTGAAAAATCCTTAAATAAAATGAACGGAACAAAAAATGAAGAAAGCACAAACATAATAATTGACCTGTGTCCAAGAATCGTAAACAACATAAGCAATATTTTTGTAATTCTGTTAAAATTGATTTACTTTTCATAGTTGCTGGTTTTAAGTAATCCTCTTGTTCTTTAACTAAATTTCTGGCAATTTTTTTCGAAATTTTCTAACCTTTCTTAAAATACACTTCAAATATCAAGGTTATTTCGTTTTCTGAAATTGTTTGATAAGTTTAAGAAGACATTTTGAACATTAAAATTACATACGAGCAAAATATTACCAATATGACAGGTTGACATGACAGTACGTAGCAGTCAGATAACTGGTCGTGAAGTCGCTGTTATATGTAACACAGCTTTCACGATGCATTTTAGGGTAACATACTTTCTAGCACGTCAAATCGTCAGGTACCTGTCTCTGTTACATGTAACTGTGTGATACCTGTCGTTCTAGCACTCGGGCCTAAATGTTATAAATATTAAAGAATATTTTATTCTCTATACGATTTGATTATATTTTATACTTCATATTCAATGGATATAGAGTTAAAAAATTATAAAGAAATTAAATGTCATAAAGCAGCTAGCTATGATATAACCATGTAAACCGCTACTATATTAAGAAAATGGTGATTGACAGATGTCAGTATCAAGTCCAATTGACATGTTTGTGTTATAATTTTACTGGATGGAAATATAGAATCTCGTAGGTACATGAAACTTTCTACATGGAATTTGTACAAAGTACAGAACTGACAGAATGTAAAGTACTTGAAATATGGAATCTTGTGCAAGAAACTTTCTATATGGAATTTGTACAAAATATATGGAACTGAGGGAAGATAATGTGCTGGAAACATCAGATTTTTATTATAGGCGATGTGCACATTTTGAGCGTCAGCGCCTCTAACGTCTACTTTAGCATTTTTGATACGCCAATCAATTTTGACATTTCGAGAAGGTAAGTAATATAATTTGTAATTTTATTTTGAGTTTTTGTTACTGTATTCGCAATCGTAGATAAAATTTCCCCTCTAGTGGCGCTAATCGGTACTACTGAAAGCAATCGTACAAGCGCCATATTGAATAAGTGACAGCTCAGTGAGTAGTGTAGTATTTAATAATTAAAAGTTTAAATTTTTCGCCTTCATATAAATAAGTTTTTAAACTCGGTTTGTATACACAGTCAACGAAACAGTGCATAACGTGAACTGTCATATGTCAAACCCATCGTATGGCGGCCATCTTGTTTCGAAAATCAGCGCCTCTATCGTTAATTTCGATTGCGAATACGAATATTATACATCTTAGTATATTGAAATGAATAAAGAAATTATTTAAAATGCTATATGTAATGTGAGTTCAAAAACGACAAAATACCTGCGAAGGTACTGTCAGAAAATATAATTTTTGTGCATGTGTGGATCCTCCACTCTAATTCAAATACTATCTTTCAGAAAATTTTGAAACCTTGTAATTCGAACTTTTTCTGTAACGGAAAGAGCCCATTAGATTTTGGTGAAAATCGGATAACCGGAAATGGCACTTCACAAGATTATTATAAAAATTAAAGATTAATAAATTTTCTATAGATTTGCATTAATACTTTATATATATTATGGATAAATATATAAAAATATCTATAATTTAAATCCCAGAGCTTACGCTTTTAAATATTAGTAACGTTTTAAAAAGAAAAAAGTTAATAGAACAATAGGAAAGGAATTCAATACAGTTTCCAGCATAAGTAAATATGTAGGTATGTATTTAGATTAATAAAAATTAACGATTCACAAAAATGTTTAAGCCAATCCTCATTTTTGGATTAGTGAATTCTATTCTATCCCGGTATTTAAAATTTAATCTTCATTTTATTATAGTTCCGGTGACTCAATGGTTATAGCAACGCCTCATGGCATGCGTGCTCTCGGGGCTCTGGGTTCGAATCCCACTAAGGCATTGATGTGTGTGAATGTGAAACCACTCTATAATTGGGATTTAATCCTGTTGAGAGGTTAAAAAAGGTAGTTACTTGGATTAGATTAGACTATATTTTAAGAAATAAACTGTCAAAATTAGAGTAAAATTCGCTAATCCAAAAATAGGAATTAACTTAATCTTTTTTCTGACTCGGGCTGTAAATGGCAGGAGGTATTGTGTTGGCCATTTTTTTGTAGAAATCTACCTATTCCGTTTGTTTATAAATTAAGTATGAAAAAATAATTGTAATCAAATTATTACACGTATACCTATATTAATTCAAAGTTTTTCACGTACTTTGAATTCAAAAAATATATAACATTTATGTAAATTGCGTACGACATTGAGTTGGAATCAAACAATAGCCCCTCTTCGCAATTTTCAATTTCGTGTCCGACAATGAGCAATCTGGAGCTCGGGACGGATTTTCATCGCGTTATGAAATGCAAACTCTCGAGAAATGAGTTTGGTTCCTTTGGCGCTTTCGCCCTTATTGCAAATAAAGTGTATAGATTATGGAGTTTTAGAATTATTTCCTCCTCCGACAGTTTAATCCTGACATCCTTTTCTGAAATGAAACGGAGGGAGATTAAATAATAATGGAGATAATTCAAATTTTTTGTATGGCACAAATGGAAAGTAATTATTTTATGAATAATTCTCTAACTTTTTCATTTTACATACATACATCATACTTATTATCCGATGTAGAAATCTACTTTTATTTACTTCAGTTAAATAATACATACATTTTATATCTTATATCTTTCTTTTTTTCCTTGAAATGTTCTGTTTGGTTCGTTGAAACTCACGTGTCGCTGATGGAAGATATTGTTGATTCTGATGATATTTATGTCATATTGTAACGGAGCAACGGCCGCCGCCACCGCGATGAGCGAGTGTTTAAGTTTAGCGATGAATAATCGCCGTGAGCAATCGGGCGATGTAAGTCTCGGCCTGGTTATTGCTTGCGGTGGCGAGATCCTTTGCATTCGATATTTTTGTCGCATAGAATGTTGGAGAAGGTTCGAGAACAACGACACCGGGCATTCTGATATAGACACGCGTCGTGAAATGAATAGTGATATAAAAAATAGTCTGCAGTTAGTAGACAAGTGATGAACATAATAGTTATTTATGCAACAAGTGTGTAAAGTAGTACTTTTTTGGTCGAGTGCGATGCTTTACAAAAAATATGGCTGGTTTATAATGGATTTAATTTATAAATTTAGATTTACGAATTTACATTTATAAATATAAATTGTACATATCTGCTTTTACTGGTTCATGATGAATTTAAGAAATTTATAATTTAGAATCTACATTTAAAATATCAGCATGTTTTATATTCTAAATGTAAATTTATAAATGCGTCCAATCATTTCACAGTATTTCAAACAATGATTTTGGTGGGGGGAAATGACAGTTTCAAGTGACAGCTGAAACATTTTAATTTTGATTTGACAAATGGATTCTAAAAATATGGATATATTATTAATATTATATGTAGAACAATACAGATTGATAACAATAAGTGATAAATATCATATAACTGTCATCCCATTTGTGTCAAACCACGTGACCAAATATAAGTTGATTGGACATATTTCATACCATTAAATTCACTATAAACCAGCAAGGTAAATCGTAAATTTCAAATCTAAATTTGTAAATTTAAATTTATAAATTAAATCCATCATAAACTAGCCAATACTGATATTATTAAAATTTAGATTAGTACTCAATCTGTTATAGTTATTAACGTCATAAGGCTGATATGTAGCAAATAACAGATGAGGTTGAATGTTGTAAAATCGAGGCGATAGCCGAGATTTTATAATCAACCGTGTCTGTCATTTGTATATCAGCCGTGTGACGTTCAGTATTTTTCATAATAACATAAATTATCTTCTTAAAATTCTATTTTCTATGGCATATTGACAGGTGACAGGTCTTCATGACAATTTCAGATATTTTTTAGGAACACATGATTTTTAATAATTGTACTGTTATAAAAAATAACGGCCGTGGCTGTTTTGATGCATATATCGGTTGAGCATACAGTACTGTTAAAGCACATTTAACAGTATGGTATTATGAAAAAAAATATTACATTTTTCTATTTTGGTTCTTTAATATGTACTTTATGAAACCCATTTGGATGTCATAAAGTACATATTAAACAACCGAAATTGAAATTCATAGACATGAAATAATGTACATTTTTTGAAAAAATTACCAAAATAGAAAAAATAGCATAAAATACACGCTTCATAAGACATTTCAGCGCACTTGTCCCCTTGGAAAACTCGCGGCATAACGCTAGTTTCTAAGAATGACCCGTGCACTAAAATCATGGCTTATGAAACTTGTATCTTAATGTACTATTTTTTCATTTACACTGTATATTATATTTCTTAATAAATTTTATTACTTTCATTATTATTTACTACCTGTATCTACTTGACAAATAAATTACGCAACGCCTATTTACGCTGTAGAGTGCGTGAAAAGTAGTTTTCACGCACGGTTGTAGGAAAATATAGTCATATAAATAAGTATCTATAGTGAAATAAATATATATATATATATATATATATATATATATATATATATATATATATATATATATAAATATTGTTTACATAAATAATCTTAGTGTTTAAATATTTAATAGTATTGTTAGTCTTTAATTACCGTTAATGTTTGTTTTATCGTAGTGTTCGTTATATTTATTATTTTTAAATTATATTTTACTTATCTTTAATAAACATTTATTTTAATAATTAATATTTCTTTGATTTTTACACTTCACCCAAATAAATAAAAGTTACAATATTGTATTTATCATGAAATGTAAAATGTCGCGAATTTTTCCACACCGAAAATGAAAAAGAAAACTCTTATAGTATTCTACTTGCGTTTGATTATCAATATACATTATACTGTATTACTCGGACTTGGTATATCACATCAGAGGTCGGAAATGTTTTATTTCAGCGTTTGATTCAAGTTGTTGTTGTTGTTGTAGTAGTCTATGAAAACAAATTCTGTTGAAATTAATTTCAAATTTGCTGAATTTAGAAACCAAAATAAGCATATTCTGTAAAAGTTTTGAGAAGTGATGATATCCGAAGGTAACAAGTATTCCACACTACACCCGAATTAAAAACTTGTAAGTAAATAAACAAATATATCATCACGGCATATTAACCATTGTAGGGTGTGTAAATCTGCTTTGTACACAGATTTGTAATCATGATTTATTGTAATCATTGAGTTTTAAGGTGCATTCACAAATGAAAATTAGGTTTAGGTTTATAGTTTATACTTTAGATTTATATACTTTGGCCGCATATTATGTAATGACTCCAGTCACACTTCAGAATTTAGGGTCTCTAAATCCAAATCATAAAGCTAAACATTGCAAGGTCCAAACTTTAGGTTTATGGCGTCACAAACTTCACCAGTGAGAAATAATATAGATATATACACACATCTTTATTTAGTATCTACTTGGTGGCTTTTTAAACAAATGCGAGAAGAACATGGAGACTGTCATAACCGAGGTCATAACTTAATTGCTGAAATATAACCATAATGCCAAGCGAATGACAGTTTCACGGTGCACAGATGTCTTGTTGAGTACTGCTCTAAGTCTACCGATACTCTAATCTTGTTTTTGAAGCATTTACATAGATGGCTGCACGTACCAAACTAATTTCCAGGTAATTTAAACTTACATTTATGAAACTTAAACAAAAACCATAAACCTAATTTTCATTTGTGAATGCACCTTTAAGCTTTAGTTTTCTTTAATGACCTATATATAATCTAATTTTTAATTTTGCGTCGAGAGTGACATTTTCTATAATTCCCTGATCGAGCAGTTGCAACTTTTGGGACGTGCTGATGTACAGCACAGTTGACAATGAATAAAAGAATTTTTCTTCCTTCAACTGTAATTTGTCCAATTTCAATCAAATTAAAAAAGGGACCAAACGTAGTATTATACTATGTTTTTATAATGATATACAGAATGGTTTATGTTTGAAATATTCAGACGATATTATTATGCATTTAAATGGTTTTGTTATTATAGATAATTTCATTTTTCTATTATTATGCTTTCATAATTGCCGCAGAATTTGCTCGTGTAGATAATGCATTTGCATATTTATTGTTTAACGCAAGAGTTGCATTCATTGGAAATATTTCGCAATTGTACTCGTTACACATTCGCAATTCATTTTCAGGAAATTGTTATAGAATATTGTGAAGTTGGAAACAAGTCTGCAAACTAGTTAAAATATATCGCAACGTACGACAATTGTAAAACTTATCATAATTAGAAAATAAGGTAACGTACTATGAAACATTTAATTAATTTCTGGCATTACCTTCTATGTATAATTATAACATCTATCTTTACTGGAAACTTTTTCTAATAACAAAAAATAAAATATCTACATAGTTTATAGTTTAGTCTAAAACCTAATAGGTATAGTTATTTTTTATTGAAAATAAAATAAATTTTAATATTATATACATAAAAAATAGTTTAATTATTTTTGAAAAAATTCATAATTTCATTTCGTAAAAGTTTCCGTACGACAACAAAACCATAAAAAATATAAAATATATATTTTTTTAAGAATAATAATATTATTTTGTTGTACTGTTTAGCTTTTATAAGAGCAGCTAGGCGACAGAGCTATTGAAACTAGCAATTTTTTTGTTGCTGATGAGCTATACTATATAGTATTGTGGCACTGCACTTTTCTTGTAATTTATAGTCCACTCATTAAGTACTTTTACCCTGCAAAAGGTCGGGAATTTTATATACAGGGTGTCTCACAACTCGCACCCGAGACGAAACTGACACTTGCCGACGACAATAGGTTGCCAACATATAGAAGAAAATAATTTGCGGCTGCTTGCATAACGGAGTTACAAGACTTTTTAATCCACCAATCCCGGAAGGATATCTTGAGATGTGATGATATTATTACAAAATAAAACTGGTTGCTAGGTTTTAAAAATACTACTAGTGAGTTACAAAATTTGTTTGACTTACTGTAATTTTGACACTTTAGAGTTGACTTTTCACTGTCACCAAATTTAGGTTAGCGAAGGTGTCATCCGAGATCATCATTTATATCGTACAGTGCAACGTGTTCTAGCAGCTGTGTAAAATGTGTTAAACGAAAGAATTTGCCCTTTTTTATTCACCTTGTCAAATTTAATTTGACACTGACATTTTTCGAAAACTACAGTCGCCCACACATTTTAAAGAAGATTTGATTTGTATAAAAGCCTAGTAACGTAAATTACGGCAAACACACGTTAAAGGTGTAGGTCTCTGATTGGTCAATTTTAAGACGTCTTTTCTCGAATATCTTTTAAACTAGATTTTTTATTCTTCGAAATTACACATCCGAGTGCAATATCGTGTTTCCTCACTCGCTCTGGGGCGCGAGTTGTGAGACAGCCTGTATTTAGAGGTCCTAATAAAAAATACAAGTTTTCGACCTCGCGGCCTCTCGGCAACCGTCGCCAACTTGGTAAAAATACACAAAAAAATTGTTTTTTCAAAATCTCTCTTCTCCAATAAGCATTACAGAAAAATAGTTATTATAGGTCGAAAACTTGTATTTTTTATTAAGACCTCTAAATATAAACATATCCAAAAATCAAAAATACCCGACATTTTGTGGAATAAACCCTTATTTTGCTACCCAATGACTGGACTATTATTTATTATATCTTCTTTGGATTTAGTGGTACTAATAATCAATCGGGTTAAAATAACTCGGGATGATTGAGTTTATTTTCGATATTACACAATAACCCTTTTTTACAAGAGGCAATTTATTTTTGGAATCGTCGTGCATGAAATTAAAATTGTCTACTAAGCTCAAATTTTCCGGGCTTTACTGTAAATATGCTTTTAAAATATCGAGATAACCTTGGTTATTCAGTTATTCATGATTCTTAATAAAACAGCTAATTTTCTTACTCCCGCTAACTAAATTTACCCTCAAATCATTATGCTTTCACCACCGTGTATATTTTAAATTTGTTACTTTTAATTCTTTATTAGATTTTCTCCAAAATTTTTGCCTGTTGTCTCATCCGTCGGCCGAACAATACCTTAACTTGTAAAAAATTACTTCCATGATTTCCTGCTTCTCTAATTATTAAAAATCTGATGTGGCCGGCACATAACCTCTCGCCAGATATTTTTTTCTTTTTCTTTATATTCGTCATTTTTTCGCAAATTCCTTATATTCTTTTTTACGTATATTCTTTTGCATAGTTGACTTTTTATATTTTCATAATTATGTACAAATATTTTTGACAGTGGCATACAAATATTTTTGACAATGACATTTATGTGTCAATTACAAACATTTAAATTTCTTGCCTTGAAGTAGTTTGATCTGAGATTTATTACATCAAATTATTTCATATGCATTTCTTTATCTCTTTAAACCTATAAAAGATATAATAATTAATTTTGTATTTTTCGAATAAAGAATTTAACGTTCTTTAATATACATTAATAAGTATAAGGCCTTCAAGTTCCTCTATTTATTTATTTACTTTTATTTTGGACGTTTCGAGCAGAATCCGCTCATCTTCAGCAACTTTACAATTGATGTAGAAAAGTACATACATATACACGTTGAAGCAGAATTACATTGTTGTACATATACAAAAGTTGTAAAATTACATGTTAAATGTAATCATCAATTCATGAATACAACATGCCGCTAACACGGCCCATAAACAACTGTTAGGATAGTTTATTTTTTTTATTATACAGGGTGATTAAGGACTAATTTTACAAACGTTAACAGCTTATTCTTGAGGTCATTTTAAGCAAAAAAATACTATATGAACATACATCCTATTTCTTCTAGTTACCAAAATACTAGAGGTTAAAATTTTACAAAAAAACCTAAAAATTTTCAAATTTTTGTAATCAAGATACTTCTGAAAAAGAAGAGTTTTACTGAAAAGTCAAACTTTATTTGTCATAATTGTTTATATACTCGTATATATCCCCTAAAACTTTTATTTGACACATTTTTGCTTAAAATAATTAAATAATAAACTGATTGCCCATGTTAATCTCCTATGTACACCTTTAAGACAGACACACGGTATATATATATATATATATATATATATATATATATATATATATATATATATATATATATATATATATATATATATATATATTAGGTGCGACCCCTAATAAAATAGGGAAAAGCTGAAGAAAAAGATTTTTTTCTTTACAATTATCTAAGAGGTTTGCGGAAAAATAAATATTTTAATATTAAAATCGCACAGAACCGATCCGGTTAAAAATTGCTAGATTTGATACAACATAATTTTTTTTAAAAATGAGGTTCTACCCTGGTGTTGTTTGTTCTGCCGGTATCTCAATATGACATAGCCAAGATTCCTCGCTTACATCATAACATAAAGATGTATATTTTCTCAAGAACTGGCGGAATCATACTTTCTTTCTGGATATAAGAAACGTAGAATCTACTATTTATTTGCAATTTGTCAAACATAGAATGCTTGCCATCAACATGCACGGAATTTGTTTATTGCGCATTACAATTTCAAATTATCTATGAAACACGTGAGACAGGCTGTGATTATAAGAGCCTACTGAGAGTATATGTCGGCATCGGCAACCGCATGTCATTGCAAGCGGCAAAGCTCCAGTAATTAAGTATGGAAATGGGCGTGATTGAAGTTGCAACAACATGCCCTGATTGGGAATTCAAGACGGTGAAATGCAAGGAAATTACATATTACCCATGAGGTTGATTTTTATCTTTATTTTTTATTCGGAATACTCGTAGTTGACAACTCATTCTAAGAGGAGTAGGTGTCTATTTGACATACTTGTTGAATAAAACTTTAGGAATTTTGAAGTATTAACTAAATAATATATTATTATTATTTAAAAATGAGATAGATGCAACTAGTATATTACAGTACAAGATTAATAAAGGTCTTATAAATGGATGAAAAACAAAATTAGAAAAAAGAGAACGGTAGGATAGATTTTTTTAAATTATCGAATCTTGTTTACTTACCGATGGAATGTTGTTATTAGTTATATTAGACGCTTTCTTTTTAGAGGGAAAATGAACTGATCTTACCTCGTACTGAAATGGACTGAACTGAACTACTAAAAAGAACAGTATATTTTTTAAAATAAGAAGTAGAGATAAAACATATATAGCATTATATTTATAATATAATAATATGCTGAATTTGCTTGTGGTTATGTGGTAGAGTACATTGTATAGTGGCGCTACATGTAAGGTTAGAATCTCGGCCTACTGATCACCGACATCAATCTGTCAACAAAAATTGATGAGTTGTCACACCTTCTATATTTATACACCGTGATTAAATGAAACTTTTTGTTTATCTTCCAGATGTCATCGTAAATGTGCTTTTGTTTTTTTTTTACAAAAATCAAATAATTATACTATGTTAAATGTTATGGCGACCTATTAGAAATTGAAAAAAATGTTTCATATATAATTTTATTGCATTTTCATAGTTTTTTTTTCGGAAACAGTTGAAGATCAGACCTACGTTGATTAAGCTTTTTTACTCATTTTGGTCAAGACTATATTCCCTTATTTTTTTTACTTTCTTTGAAACACCCTATATTTTATACATACATATATATTTACCGCACTAGTATGGGATTTAATAATTTTTCACACTCATTTTGAGTTAGAAAAAGATATACCCGCAAGATTGTAAAGAAAATTAACGAAAATTAAACGAAACGAAAATAAAATAATTGTTAAATAAAACAATATTGTAATGTGTGAATAATTTGCTAATGTTATAGACAATGAATAAAATTATTTATTGACTGTCACGTCAATACATTTCATAGTGAGTCATCACGTTTCACTGAGAATTTATTTAAAATTATATTATTTTTGATAAAATAAAATACCAATTATTATTATTATGAAAGACAATACACATAAAATTTGTTTAATTTTCGTGATGACGGTTTAACCAACGGTCGATTCAATTAGTTGCGTAAATTGGTGGCTATGATGATGCTGCTATGGCGTTGAAAACAAAATGGGGTCCGATACTAAAAAAAATTGCATAAATTTTCAAATATTATGATAATATGAATAATTTTAAATGATTTGAACCAAAATATTTTTAAAATATAAAAGTTTTCTGAAAGTGACAGTTAACCACTTCAACATCAATTTTTGGCACATTTGAATCTGCTTGCTCAAAAGCATCATCTATGTTTTATGAATTATGAAAATTGTTTTGAAAAACAACAACTCACACTACTAACACATGAATGGATGATAGCTGACAGATGTAATTAAAGATCTGAGGTCTCATAGAAATTTAAAATTCAGTAAAGTTTAAAAAAATTTAAAAACAAATTTAAAAACCATACACTTGTAAAGTGTAACAAACGCTAAAATTCATAATTTTAGTCAATCTTTTAGAAAAAAAAATCCACGATAAATCTTGCGAATGCCTGTAGAAGGCAACATATTTGCACTCATTTTGTGACAACAGATGTATATATTTTATTTTCAAATTTTATGTTTTTAATAAAGTTTAAATATTAATACATATTTATTTTTTTACCAAAGCTTGATAACAGAGGACAATCTGAAAATTTTCACCCTTAATTTTGCTCCTAAATCAAATCTCAAAAAAACAGGCGGAACTTTTGAGACACATGCATATTACATCGTTAAAAAAGTAAGCCAATAAGTGCATGCTATCCTTCAGTATAATTATCTACGACAACAAGGTTATCTACTATAATATTTTTAAATTAAGTACAGTAGATTATTTTGAAATCAGATTTAAATGTCAATTCGTAAGTTTTGAAGCATAATTTAGAATTATTTAAAACATTTTTACTACTCGTTGTTTAGTTAGATATCATAATACTAAACAAACGATTGGTCAATAATGTGTTTAACGTAAACAATGACTCTCGCATCTTGTCTCGTCTCGTTACATTATGCGAGATGAAATCGCAGTTTAAAATTCGAGGCGAGATCTATATAACAACTGCGAGAAGCGAAAAATCTCGCAAGATTCTTGCAATAAAAAATATTTGTATATTTATAGCTTTGATTCATTCAATGAAAATTTCACCGTAGAAGGAGTGGAGTCAACGCTAATTCGTGCATAGAACACGTAAATGTGAAAATTATATTAATTCACTATATTTGATATATTTATTTATATAATGTATTAACAGATGTTCGTACTGAAATAGTTTAGAGATCGCAATTTGGTTATAAATTAGATATTTTAGAGGTAAATTAAATTATTTACTAACTTATCACATTTTTTGGTGACCGTAAATGAATAAACATTATCTTCTTATTGGAATAATTTGATAACCAAAATTTAGTGTTTCATCTCTATATTATAGTTAGATACTAATACGATTGCAAGAAAAAAAAGACGGTACGATGGGTGCGAACTTGTCTCTTGTAGTTAAACTGTTATCTTATTTTTATAGCGAGACTTGTGCGAGAACGAGAAGAGACCTAAAAAATGTGACGAGAGCGAGATCGAGATTATAAGATCCGAAAACAAGACGAGATTAATATTTTATATTTCTCGTCTTGTCCCGCCTCGCTTGCATCACTAATTCAGTGCTGTATATTTTATTTAATCATGTATTAATTGTTATTTACTTGCAAAATATTAAAAAACATCACAAAAACAGTAAAAATGATATGGTAATAAAAACAGTTAAATATGTGGCATGTATGTTTAAATATAAATAAATTAAGACACACATGTACCTATAATTCGTGAAATAAATCAATACGTGAATAATTAGAATACGACGATAATTCATTATTAGAAATTCATTTCAATAGGTACTTGAATCTTATCAGCATAATTATATTAATATAAACTGCATTAATTGTTCTTATTAACGGCTGTATGTAATTTATAGCTTACAAATTAATTATATGTTTACAACTGTAGAAAATCGTTCAAATTCATTAATTCTATATTCTTATTAACAAACCTTAATTTTACAGTAGATAAGCATTCATTAATATTTATTTCTCGTAGGTATATTATTTAAGAAAAAGAAAATTGCATTTACAACATAGCAGTATACCAATCTTTCCAGTCAGTGATATTATTCGTTTCCTTTATTAAGTAAATTAAAACAGGACATGAAATATTAAAACCGTCTTTCTGGAAATCCTATATAATTTTTAGTTTCTAGAGAACTGCCATTATATTACTGAACAGTGACATAAAATATTTTTATTGTTTACTTAGTTGCTTTCTAAAGTTCTATGTAATAAGCAGGTAATTGCATATATGCATTATGAATGCACTATATTTTTTTGCTAATATTTATTTAATATAGAGAATATGTAACACAGGGGGGGGGTCTAAAGATGATGATGATGATATGCGCTTACTTTTTTTCCAAGGATGACACTCTTTATTCAACTGACTGGTGGACTCTTGAATGATTGGCGTCCATGACTTGATAAAAAGGGAGAATCACATACTTACACTTTCCACTCACTTGTTGACTGATGAGGGATGCTGACGAACACAGATTATGGACATGGACTACACTTGCCTCGACAACAAACGTCTTCACGACGTGACAAACTAATCCAGACTATGGGGCCTATTCTGTATCTCAGTGGTTAATATTTACAACTGGTTAATTTTTTTAACCAATCATGTATGTTGACATATAACAAAAAAAGAGATTTTTAGTTGTCAAATCAATAACTATTGGATAAAAATTTTAACCAGGGGTTAAAAATTAACAACCGAGTAACAGAATAGGGCCCTATGGGGCCTATTCTGTAACTCAGTGGTTAATTTTTAACCATTGGTTAATTTTTTTAACCAATCAAGTATGTTGACATATAACAAAAACAGGGATTCTTAGTTGTCAAATCAATATCTATTGGATCAAAATTTTAACCAGTGGTTAAAAACTAACCACCGAGTTACAGAATAGGGCCCATATCAAAAACAAAGCGTTATCTTGATGAGCAGATATCTCGATGGTATGCAGAGTACAGGGTAAGGTATTCATAACATAAGCTTGTAATAACTTAAATACTTAATTGTCAACACATAACTGTCAAAGATCGGTGACATTCAGACTAAACAGAATCCCGGAATTTTGACTAAAAAAGTTAACAAGTTGAAATATTATTCCTAACTATAATTTAGAAAAGTTTATAAAAAGTTATTTATTTATTAAAGTTTTTACCTCTCTCTTTACTATTTCAGCCTCATCTGCTTTACTGGCCTTGGCTGTAAACTTCAGATTCGGCCAAAACACATCACTTTTACTCTCGCTTTTACTGCCGTAAAACATTATTTACATATATTGTAACCGACAGACTTTCAGAAAACAATAAAATAGGAAGTTTGGGACAATAAATAAATGTAACTGTATAATGAACACCTAGCCGCAAAAATATATGTAAAATGTTTTTGTATTGTTGTCAAAATTTCTCCAGTTCTATTTCGAATTTAACAAATGCTTAAAATTTAACACAATAGAGTAAAATATACAAACATGTACATTGGAAAAAAACAAACGTTTGAACGTCGACAGCACCTGTCATATCTGCTAATGTAAAATTTATTATTAACACTTTTCATTTGAAAATCAAAATTGTAAATCATTAAAAAATTATAAAATCGTTTCATTTATTCAAAAAAAAGTTATCTATTATTCTATTTATGTCATTTCACATTCTATACATAAAGAATCAGTCATATTAAAGCTTGTTAGTTATAAGTGGTACTTATCTTTTTAAAAATAAATCACAGAACATCTGAAACCTGAGCATCGCAGACGACGTGCATCGTTTTACTTTGATGCAAAGGAAATAAGTTGTCAGGCGCACAACCTGTACTAATTTACTTTATACATATATGTACCTAAGAGAAAATAGTATTACGTCAAAGAACATCTAATAATATAACGAATAAAATCCTTATTACACACTTCACATATTAGAACCTGTGTCGCGCATTTCCTGCTATTGGTAAACAGTCCTTTTTCAAGATTTTATATTTTAATTAAGTTTATATACTACACTAATCAAAAAGCTAAAGAAAGAAATACATAGGCGGGGGCTTTTTATTTTTCCAATAGGTCGTATATTTTTTTAAATAAATAAATAAATAAATATATCATCACGGCATATTACCCATTGCTGGGTGTGCCAATCTGCTTTGTTTGCAGATATTGGTAATGATGATGACATATTTGTACCGTGCGGGCGTTTACCAGACGTCACATCACGGGCACTCATTGCTAGCGTGGAGAGTGTACAACAGGGGTCAATTTTGTGCCATTTAAAATTTGAAATATTTGTCGTCGGTCGGGATCGAACCCGGTTCTCCAGATTCGCGACCAGACACTCAGGCACGCGGCCACGAGACCCCATATATTTTTTTACTATA
The DNA here is from genome assembly GCA_963082715.1 of Harpalus rubripes. Taxonomy (NCBI): domain Eukaryota; kingdom Metazoa; phylum Arthropoda; class Insecta; order Coleoptera; family Carabidae; genus Harpalus; species Harpalus rubripes. The sequence continues at coordinate 92,056,852 of OY720448.1, read as the reverse complement.
TAAAAATAGACATTTGAAAACGTCAAATCGCAGTTTGCTATCGATAAAATAGGAAGGCAAAATGCAGGTGGATAAATTGGATATTTTTATTTACCTTCTCCATTGTTTTCAATATTTTTGATATGGCAAATAAATATATTAATTTTCAATTCTCAGTTTATTCCATAAAGAAGAAATGAATTTTCGATTTGGACATCCTATATAAAGACAAAATATTAAGTGAAATAGAAAATATGGTTCCGACAACACCAGAAAAAGCAAAAAATTCTATTTGGAATCACTTTACAGAAGAATAACAAATAATGATATTCAAATGATATTTACTCGTGGAATTATCTTGACAAATACCACTCGAATATTTTTTTATTTATAAATATTCACACTTGGTTTCTTGATGACGATTTATTGTACAAATCTTTTCAACAAATTGCCAAGCAAGGGGCTGTCCTTAAATTACGTAACGCAAAATTAGGAAATTTTGATACCCCCTCCCCCCTTTGTAACGCACCCGTAACGCAAACATGAACCCCCCCCCATATATTACGTAACGCAGTACATAACCCCCCCCTTTTTTTACTGGATATAAAAGTATATGGCCTCCTTAATATTCAGTTAAAATTTGAAACAGAAACTATTTAAATTAATGTACATAAAGATGAAAAATAACAGAACAGAACAGAAACTATTTAAATTAATGTGCATAAAGATGATAAATAATGTACTACTCTTGCCCTACGGCTTGTCACCCCAATTTTTTTACTGTATATAAAAGTATATGACCTCCTTAATATTCAGTTAAAATTTGAAACAGAAACTATTTAAATTAATGTACATAAAGATGAAAAAATAACAGCACAGAAATTAAAAGCATATGCATGCCCATATGCTTTTAACAAAGTATTGCAAAGTTTTTCCTTATCAACACTACTTGAATTCATGTTTTAATATGAATTGCATTGCACGAATGAAAGACCACTGGCCCGAATTTGAACTGTGCCCGACATATGTTAACTGTTATTGAAAACAAACGACTGCCTGCATATACGAATTAGCACCGCGAAATTTGAATGTTTCAAAATAATTAAAGCAAGTTTAGCAATATTTTTTATATTTTATCGTTACGTAACGCACACATTAACCCTCCCCCACCCCCTCGTAACGCTGCGTAACGCTACTCTTGACCCCCACCCCACCCTTGAAGCGTTACGTAATTTAAGGACAGCCCCCAACCAAGTGTTCATATAAGTAAAAAATATCCGGCCAAATCAAACCTCTAGTGGTATTACTATCGATAGTTGAGTTTAAATTAATATACTTGGTGCTTTTTTTTTCAAGGGGCATATAGGAGATTGACATGGGAAATCAGTTTTTTGCAGGCTGTTGACCCCTGTTTTAACTTATAACGCTGGTTGTAGTATCAATAGAAAGATAAATTTTGCATCAAAGAGGGGGCATTATGTAATATTTTGGTCTCTAAATATTAATGGAAAAACGGAAAATAATCAGACACGCAGTCTAGTGAAAATTATTTATTTCCTGGCCAGGAAATAAATAATTTTCACTAGACTGCGTGTCTGATTATTTTCCGTTTTTCCATTCTGCTACTAGTCGATCATCGTATTCAACAAGTATTCAATCACTGTAAATATTAAGTTTATACAATTTTGTATTAATAGCAATAGCCATGGCATTTAAACAAAAAAATAAAATATGTTTATCATTTTAAGTGTCAAAATTTGTTATAACCTATAACCTGTGCATATTTTATTGTTATAATTTTATTAGTTATTTTTGTCAATCATTTTCTAATCATTAAAAAGATAACACAAAAAGTCGTAGCTAACAAATTCTTGCAGATAAAATGACAAACACTTTCAAAAGTTAGATTATTTATTTTCATTATTCGCCCAGTGGCGTAAAAAATTCTATAGCCATATTTGGTTTCTACTTTTAAAAAAATACATATTTCTGTTCTTTTATTGTTCGTGTTATACCTCAAAAATTTACCAACAGAAAAATTAGTTTTCATAGTTAAAACATTACTGTAATATGAAAATTGCGATGCGCCCCAGATATTCCATAAAACCGAAATTGTATCTAGTGTTTGAGATCCCAATTGTAGCCTTCGAAATTCGGACACCCTATAATAGCAAAGATTAAAGTAGACTTAGGAATACAAAGAATAGACAAAATGTCCCAAAAAGCGCAATCAGCATGGGGATCTCAAAACTATAAAAGCACAGGTCACTAAATATAGACAAAAATATAAATTTTGGGTATTTTTTTGCTTCCTTGTACAAAGTAAAGGAAGTATTGTATTCGCGAAAAATTTCGGTTACCAGATTTCAACGGAAATATCCATTTTGGCCATCCCTGAATCCATTCTGACTAATTTCGTCGTGACGTCTGTACGTACGTACGTACGTACGTATCTCGCATAACTTAAAAACGGAAGCCGTAGAAAGTTGAAATTTTGTATTTAGGACTTCTATAACATCTAGTTGTGCACCTCCCTTTTTGGTCATTACATAATTTAGAGAAATGGTACTTTATTTGAAGCCTATAATAGATTTTAATGAAAAATTATATTAAAATATAATCCAAAACTTTTCAAATTTAGTATATGACTTTTATATCAATTGGAATAACATAGCAGAATTTGGTTAAAACAGGCTAACCGGAAGTGATATATTACCTGAAGTTGTTAACAGTTTTTCTTGAATAAAATGGTTTCATTTTGATTTTAGAAATAAAAGCTTCAAATAAGAGTTTTAGAGAATTAAATTCTGCGTCTAGCACAAGTATTATTAAATTAGCCCTTTGTATAAGCGAGATATGTAAATTTAAAACTTATATACGTTTTGGTTTTTGCAATGAAGCTTGCTATGGATTCGGACAAAAAATAACAAAAAAAAAAAATAGATGTTAATGTCAATTTACGTCAAATACGTGCAATTTTATAATTGAGTCTATACTTCATATTACTCTTGCGTACAAGGAAGACGTGTGATGTCCACATCAGATTTTTTTTGTTTGTACCCCAAACACGAACTAGTACTGAATTTTGGCTGGGACAAAATTTTAAATTTTTATTATTTCTTACTGCCATGTAGAATAGAGCCGTTTAGTGATGACGTAGAGGCCTGGTTTCCAAACAAGAAAATGGCTGCCGCCTTAGTAACCGTTCCTATGTTAGTTAAAATTGACCGCGAAACTAAAGTGAGATTTCACTTTCGTCATTCCTCAAATTTTAGGCTCTTTCAAAGGCACAGATGAAAGAAAGGTAATTGCTATTAGTACCTTGTTCCGCCTTGTAAGTTGTGCCGTGCATATTTTACGGTTTTATTTTTAATTTGTTTCACCATGGTCGTGTGTTTCGCAGCAAACTGCAATCATTATAATGACCGTGGAATTTGTAAGTTTTTTTTAAAATTTAGGCAGGTTAGTATTTATTTACAATAGAAGAAAACTTTATAACGTGTTTCTGAGCCATTTTAACAAACTTATAGGTTATAAGCGCCAAACATCAAACCCTGGTTTAGCCTAGCAACAGCCTTAGCAACAAAGACGCCATTTTCTTGCTTGGAAACCTTCACGGCGTCACATTAACGGATCTATTAAAAATTTAAAAATAATTGTATTGTTTTCAGAGTTACTACGAGTATTTCTGTTATTAAATTCTTTTAATCGGAACAATAATGAAAACTAAGTTAATTGTTAGACTCAGTGGCGACGACTGTGTGCACGCTACAATACATATTGTAACGTGAAACCCTCGCCGCCGCTGTCGCCACGTGTTTAATTACTTGCGGTCGCCTGAACCTTTTATGTTCATTGTTATTATACGGTCGAATATTCTAGAGCTCTCTGAAAGTTAATGGCAGCTGTACAAAAGGGACGCTCGAGTGTGTGTTTGAGAAGCACAGCAGTATCGTAGTGAGCGTATGCAGTAAAGTGTCGAATGGAGTAGAAACTCTGGAAGTTACTCGTATACTGGGATAGCTGTGGATGTGAATACTCGGTAGTGTTGACGCGTATTGGGAAGCTATAGTGTTCGAGGACAGTAACGGCGAGTCTGGAAGTTACTGGTATATTGGGATAGCTGTGGAAGTGAATACTCGGTAGGGTTAACGAGTATTGTGAAGCTAGGTATACAAGAACAGTAACAGCGAGTTGGAGTGGATACTCGGCATTGGTGTTGAGGCATACGGATAGTTATACTGAGGCTGTGAAAAGAGAAAGTTAGTTACATAAATAGACAGTGAAGTGGAAGGTGTGATTTCTGTCCGAGCAGTTGAATATACAGAAGCTGTTGAGACAGTTGAGTATATAGACGCTGTGGAGGTCGGTAGGCGGTTGAACGTGATATAAATAAATAGTCATATAAATATCGAGTAAACAGACTACAAGAGTCTGCACCAGACCGGCAGTCTAAGATTGGAACGCCTAGTGAAATAAATAATTAATAATATCGTGGAAATAAATAGTAGAGTTAATTGGTTAAATAAATTAATAAATAAATAAATAGTGTTAGTGTTATATAGTTTTAGTCTTAATTAGTTTTTAATAAGTGTTTAATATTAGTAATCGTCATTATTTAATACCTTTTTAATATTTAGTTATAGTAATAAAACTTTATCTTAATTTATAAAAATTGTATAATACGAGTATGTACACTTCATCCAAATAAATAAAAACGTTGTAATGTTTTACCATGTTGTAAATACCTATCACTTTTCAGAGTCACAGAGTGGGTGCCTGTGGTTACATATACATGAATTACAAAATTACACTCATACATGCCGCTTTTTCTTGTTTGCTTTTTGATGACATGATACGTATTCATATCACATTTTCATTAAAAATGAAACGAAAATAACAAAAATAAATGAGTACATGCTTACTCGGACATTTTTAATTAAAGTTGAAAACAACTAAAAGTATTACAATCGTCTTTATAAAAACTAGAGCGGATATAACTTGCAATTTATATTTCCAAACAATCTGGAATTATAGGTATTGATACAGAGTCTATGTGGATATCCCCTTCATTTCCTTCTAAATGGTATTGACCGAGATATCAAAAACAGTAATATAGTTTGCTCGATTATAAAAAATAACTAAATATCTATTCTCGTTCCATATTTAACGTCAAATGCAATAATTTTATTTCAAAAATAAAAATATAAATAATAAAATACACTTAATTTTCCATTTATACGGTAAACTGGTTCTTAAAAAAAACGTATTAATGAAAACATAGTAAAAAAATAAAAGTGTATATACGGTAATTTTAAATATAGTGAACTGACCTGACTGCATAATTTGCGGTTTTTACCTGTCTCACAACAGGGCGCCGCTGTTCAGTAGGAAGGCCTGTATTTAAGGAAATTCCGAATTAAACTGTACATATAATTAAAAACTAATTTGTACTTAGGCTGGTAAGTTAACTGTATGATTGGAAATACACATAAATAGCCAAACATTGTGTTATGCAGGCATTGTTCGATATTGTCGGTCAGTGTTGGTTGAACGTATTTGAACAGCGAAAATGTGGAGACCTTGGTGTGATGATAGTGCGGCTGAAATTGAAGAAGATAATGATTTTAAAAATAAGCGAGTTCATTTGCCGCGTAAGGCTAAAGAATTAGTATTAAATGTGTACAATACTTTACAAGAAGATGGTGATAAGTACCCTTTGAAAAAAACTGCTCATTTAACAAAAGTGCCAATTACAACAGTTCAAAAAATAATAAAAAATGGTGTTCATGTCAGGAAAACGCGAAAAGATACGGGTCAGCGAAGAACCCTATCTGATTTTGACTTAGACGTTATTAGAAGAACCGTGTATTCTATGTATGAAGAAAATATATTACCAACCTTAAAAACAGTGCATCAAAGACTGAACGATAATAATACAGGCGTTAATTGTAGTATTTCAACGTTACGAAATGCCTTAAAATCTATGGGGTTTACGTATAAAAAAGTGGATAAACGTAGAGTTTTAATGGAAAGTTATAGGTTGCGACAATGGCGTCATAAGTATTTACTCACTATTAAAAAGTTTAGAGAAGAACAACGACCAATTACATATTTGGACGAAACATGGTACGATACTTATGAAACAGAATCTAAAGGTTGGACCAATGGCAGTGAACAATGCACTGTAAGTGTACCAGCATCGCGTGGAAAACGGTTAATAATTTTAAATGCTGGTTCTGAAAACGGGTGGGTTGATAATTGTAGTTTTCTATCTGCTAAAAATATCCGTCATTGCAACGTTGACTACCACGACAATATGAATGCTGAAGTATTTGAGAAATGGTTCACGGAAAAACTTTTACCGAATTTACCAGCAAACAGCGTTATTGTTATGGATAACGCAAGTTATCATTCCCGACAAATTAATAAAGTTCCCACGCAAAACAACACTAAAGCTGAAATTATCGAATATTTATATAAAAATGATATATATTTTGAAGAAAGCTACAACAAAGCGCAGTTGTTAGAAGTAGTGAAATCAAAACCTGTTGATAAAATTTATTATTGTGATACTGCAGCAGAAAATTTGGGGCATAGTGTTCTTCGATTGCCGCCCTATTACTGTATTTTTAATCCAATTGAGTTAATATGGAGTCAATTGAAAAATGGGATTAGAAAACACAACACTGCACCAACAGTAAGTCATAAAGTAATAGAGACAATCAATTCAGAAATTAATAAAATTACCGCTGAAAACTGGAAGAATTGTGTTCGTCACGTAATTGAAATTGAAAATCAATATCAATTTGTAAATAATACTACAAGTGAGTTAATAATAACAGTAAATACAGGTGAATCGAGTAGTGACAGTGAAACAGAAGATGAAGACTTTGTAGGTATCGACTGAAAAAATTTTGTTCTTGTAACTTGTATATATTTTGTGATAATTTTACTTGTGTTTTTACTTTTTTATATTTCTCACTTATTTTTTGAGTACATATTGACCATATAATATTTCAGATCATGATTTTGTATCTTGTAAATATTTTGTGTCCACTTTTCTTGTATTTTTACTTTTATGTTTTAGGTTATGCTTATGTTAATTTTTTGACAACATATTAACTATGTGATATTTAGTTACCTAAGTAGAGTTCACGTTTTTGTACCTTCGTATGGTACATACATATTCTATTTTGTTTTTCATTTTACTTGTATTTTTACTTTTTTATGTTTGTTTTTTTTTGACGTGTTAATCATGTGATAATTAATTAAGTAGTTTTGTACTTATGTTTTGATTCTTATTTTTGTTACATATTTTTGTTTTGTGTAATAAACATTGTTCGCAAGTAAAAATATTAGAATACCTCTCTGTGTTTGTACCTGCTTAAGCTTGGGATAATCCTGTGGTAATGTCATGCTACGAAGTGTACCCAAAAGTCAGTTCACTATATTTATAATATACCTATATTTATGTATTCGTATCAAAAGCATAGGTATACAGCAAATAATATTAAAACGTAATAAAACATATTCCTGTTACACTGTTTAGTTCTTCTTTATTTAGACGATACTTCTGTGTTGATTGACATCAAGGTTTGGTTTCATGTTTAATCCTGCTGCCTGCCATAAGCTCCTCCTGTGGAAAGATTAGTTGGTAGGATCCGTTGCCCAGGGGACGCCTTCCACGTATACACACACTTGTTATTAGTTACGCGCTCTCAGTTTATGATACAAGGCACAGATGAAAGAAAGGTAATTGCTATTAGTACCTTGTTCCGCCTTGTAAGTTGTGCCGTGCATATTTTACGGTTTTATTTTTAATTTGTTTCACCATGGTCGTGTGTTTCGCAGCAAACTGCAATCATTATAATGACCGTGGAATTTGTAAGTTTTTTTTAAAATTTAGGCAGGTTAGTATTTATTTACAATAGAAGAAAACTTTATAACGTGTTTCTGAGCCATTTTAACAAACTTATAGGTTATAAGCGCCAAACATCAAACCCTGGTTTAGCCTAGCAACAGCCTTAGCAACAAAGACGCCATTTTCTTGCTTGGAAACCTTCACGGCGTCACATTAACGGATCTATTAAAAATTTAAAAATAATTGTATTGTTTTCAGAGTTACTACGAGTATTTCTGTTATTAAATTCTTTTAATCGGAACAATAATGAAAACTAAGTTAATTGTTAGACTCAGTGGCGACGACTGTGTGCACGCTACAATACATATTGTAACGTGAAACCCTCGCCGCCGCTGTCGCCACGTGTTTAATTACTTGCGGTCGCCTGAACCTTTTATGTTCATTGTTATTATACGGTCGAATATTCTAGAGCTCTCTGAAAGTTAATGGCAGCTGTACAAAAGGGACGCTCGAGTGTGTGTTTGAGAAGCACAGCAGTATCGTAGTGAGCGTATGCAGTAAAGTGTCGAATGGAGTAGAAACTCTGGAAGTTACTCGTATACTGGGATAGCTGTGGATGTGAATACTCGGTAGTGTTGACGCGTATTGGGAAGCTATAGTGTTCGAGGACAGTAACGGCGAGTCTGGAAGTTACTGGTATATTGGGATAGCTGTGGAAGTGAATACTCGGTAGGGTTAACGAGTATTGTGAAGCTAGGTATACAAGAACAGTAACAGCGAGTTGGAGTGGATACTCGGCATTGGTGTTGAGGCATACGGATAGTTATACTGAGGCTGTGAAAAGAGAAAGTTAGTTACATAAATAGACAGTGAAGTGGAAGGTGTGATTTCTGTCCGAGCAGTTGAATATACAGAAGCTGTTGAGACAGTTGAGTATATAGACGCTGTGGAGGTCGGTAGGCGGTTGAACGTGATATAAATAAATAGTCATATAAATATCGAGTAAACAGACTACAAGAGTCTGCACCAGACCGGCAGTCTAAGATTGGAACGCCTAGTGAAATAAATAATTAATAATATCGTGGAAATAAATAGTAGAGTTAATTGGTTAAATAAATTAATAAATAAATAAATAGTGTTAGTGTTATATAGTTTTAGTCTTAATTAGTTTTTAATAAGTGTTTAATATTAGTAATCGTCATTATTTAATACCTTTTTAATATTTAGTTATAGTAATAAAACTTTATCTTAATTTATAAAAATTGTATAATACGAGTATGTACACTTCATCCAAATAAATAAAAACGTTGTAATGTTTTACCATGTTGTAAATACCTATCACTTTTCAGAGTCACAGAGTGGGTGCCTGTGGTTACATATACATGAATTACAAAATTACACTCATACATGCCGCTTTTTCTTGTTTGCTTTTTGATGACATGATACGTATTCATATCACATTTTCATTAAAAATGAAACGAAAATAACAAAAATAAATGAGTACATGCTTACTCGGACATTTTTAATTAAAGTTGAAAACAACTAAAAGTATTACAATCGTCTTTATAAAAACTAGAGCGGATATAACTTGCAATTTATATTTCCAAACAATCTGGAATTATAGGTATTGATACAGAGTCTATGTGGATATCCCCTTCATTTCCTTCTAAATGGTATTGACCGAGATATCAAAAACAGTAATATAGTTTGCTCGATTATAAAAAATAACTAAATATCTATTCTCGTTCCATATTTAACGTCAAATGCAATAATTTTATTTCAAAAATAAAAATATAAATAATAAAATACACTTAATTTTCCATTTATACGGTAAACTGGTTCTTAAAAAAAACGTATTAATGAAAACATAGTAAAAAAATAAAAGTGTATATACGGTAATTTTAAATATAGTGAACTGACCTGACTGCATAATTTGCGGTTTTTACCTGTCTCACAACAGGGCGCCGCTGTTCAGTAGGAAGGCCTGTATTTAAGGAAATTCCGAATTAAACTGTACATATAATTAAAAACTAATTTGTACTTAGGCTGGTAAGTTAACTGTATGATTGGAAATACACATAAATAGCCAAACATTGTGTTATGCAGGCATTGTTCGATATTGTCGGTCAGTGTTGGTTGAACGTATTTGAACAGCGAAAATGTGGAGACCTTGGTGTGATGATAGTGCGGCTGAAATTGAAGAAGATAATGATTTTAAAAATAAGCGAGTTCATTTGCCGCGTAAGGCTAAAGAATTAGTATTAAATGTGTACAATACTTTACAAGAAGATGGTGATAAGTACCCTTTGAAAAAAACTGCTCATTTAACAAAAGTGCCAATTACAACAGTTCAAAAAATAATAAAAAATGGTGTTCATGTCAGGAAAACGCGAAAAGATACGGGTCAGCGAAGAACCCTATCTGATTTTGACTTAGACGTTATTAGAAGAACCGTGTATTCTATGTATGAAGAAAATATATTACCAACCTTAAAAACAGTGCATCAAAGACTGAACGATAATAATACAGGCGTTAATTGTAGTATTTCAACGTTACGAAATGCCTTAAAATCTATGGGGTTTACGTATAAAAAAGTGGATAAACGTAGAGTTTTAATGGAAAGTTATAGGTTGCGACAATGGCGTCATAAGTATTTACTCACTATTAAAAAGTTTAGAGAAGAACAACGACCAATTACATATTTGGACGAAACATGGTACGATACTTATGAAACAGAATCTAAAGGTTGGACCAATGGCAGTGAACAATGCACTGTAAGTGTACCAGCATCGCGTGGAAAACGGTTAATAATTTTAAATGCTGGTTCTGAAAACGGGTGGGTTGATAATTGTAGTTTTCTATCTGCTAAAAATATCCGTCATTGCAACGTTGACTACCACGACAATATGAATGCTGAAGTATTTGAGAAATGGTTCACGGAAAAACTTTTACCGAATTTACCAGCAAACAGCGTTATTGTTATGGATAACGCAAGTTATCATTCCCGACAAATTAATAAAGTTCCCACGCAAAACAACACTAAAGCTGAAATTATCGAATATTTATATAAAAATGATATATATTTTGAAGAAAGCTACAACAAAGCGCAGTTGTTAGAAGTAGTGAAATCAAAACCTGTTGATAAAATTTATTATTGTGATACTGCAGCAGAAAATTTGGGGCATAGTGTTCTTCGATTGCCGCCCTATTACTGTATTTTTAATCCAATTGAGTTAATATGGAGTCAATTGAAAAATGGGATTAGAAAACACAACACTGCACCAACAGTAAGTCATAAAGTAATAGAGACAATCAATTCAGAAATTAATAAAATTACCGCTGAAAACTGGAAGAATTGTGTTCGTCACGTAATTGAAATTGAAAATCAATATCAATTTGTAAATAATACTACAAGTGAGTTAATAATAACAGTAAATACAGGTGAATCGAGTAGTGACAGTGAAACAGAAGATGAAGACTTTGTAGGTATCGACTGAAAAAATTTTGTTCTTGTAACTTGTATATATTTTGTGATAATTTTACTTGTGTTTTTACTTTTTTATATTTCTCACTTATTTTTTGAGTACATATTGACCATATAATATTTCAGATCATGATTTTGTATCTTGTAAATATTTTGTGTCCACTTTTCTTGTATTTTTACTTTTATGTTTTAGGTTATGCTTATGTTAATTTTTTGACAACATATTAACTATGTGATATTTAGTTACCTAAGTAGAGTTCACGTTTTTGTACCTTCGTATGGTACATACATATTCTATTTTGTTTTTCATTTTACTTGTATTTTTACTTTTTTATGTTTGTTTTTTTTTGACGTGTTAATCATGTGATAATTAATTAAGTAGTTTTGTACTTATGTTTTGATTCTTATTTTTGTTACATATTTTTGTTTTGTGTAATAAACATTGTTCGCAAGTAAAAATATTAGAATACCTCTCTGTGTTTGTACCTGCTTAAGCTTGGGATAATCCTGTGGTAATGTCATGCTACGAAGTGTACCCAAAAGTCAGTTCACTATATTTATAATATACCTATATTTATGTATTCGTATCAAAAGCATAGGTATACAGCAAATAATATTAAAACGTAATAAAACATATTCCTGTTACACTGTTTAGTTCTTCTTTATTTAGACGATACTTCTGTGTTGATTGACATCAAGGTTTGGTTTCATGTTTAATCCTGCTGCCTGCCATAAGCTCCTCCTGTGGAAAGATTAGTTGGTAGGATCCGTTGCCCAGGGGACGCCTTCCACGTATACACACACTTGTTATTAGTTACGCGCTCTCAGTTTATGATACAAGCCATTCTTTTATGGGAGAATCAGGGTTGGCCTGATTTAAATTATTTGATTTAAATCACGATTTTTCAAATTATTTTAGATACCTACAAAATTAACAAAAAAATTCTACTATGGTAATGTAATATAAAAATATATACATACATATATACCGGTGCCTACTTTTTTATGGACTATAGGAAATACAAAGGTAAAATCCGTGGATTTGTTATATACTATATATAAGCAAAAATTCAAATGCATTCTTTGGAGTTTTATTACAGATTTCGTTTTCGTTAATGAAATAAAATAATGATATTGCTTTCAAAACAATTAAAAAGTGCAATAACATCAATAGGTCTTTAAAAATAAAAAATTAAAAAAATGATTTATTTAATTTAAAAAAATGATTTTTAATTTTTTAAAAATAAATCATGATTTTTGCCAAACCGGGTGAAAATGGAATTAAATCATTTCCATCACTTGAAACGCTTTGGCCGTTCTGTTCATACTGCAATGACGAAACATTTTATTTAGTAAGGAAACTAAAAAATTCATAAAAATTCTATATTTAAAAACATTTTTTCAATGGGGACTTATACAATTTAAACTTTTTGGGCGCCATCTAGCGAGTAAAAAAGTATTTAATAAGTAGTTATGTAGTGAGCAAGGTTTAGCACTACAGTTTGACATTTATCTTGTGATCCAGCACGTAATCACAACAACTGTTCTTTGAAAGGAAACGTAAACATTTTTATATAATTATTTAAGTATATGATCTACTCAGTGCATACCTTGCAATTAATTCATGTTTATTTCCACTTTTCTTCAAACCCCATCATTCTAACCATCTTTTCGACTGTAAGACTGAATGATTTCAATGTTTTTAAACACAAATCGTGCCCCCGGTACATCATTTGTGTTAAACTCATTATTTATTTGTGAACTTGTTTTTATAGAGATATTTCAAAATCCAAAGAATACTACACTTTGGTACAAGAGATAATTAATAACAGAAACTACACAAAATACCATAACCAAACTTTGCTGACTAAATAACAAACAAATTGTTGGATCAAAGAGGCGAAGTGCTGAAGGGGAGAGCATGCAATTGAGTCGGCCGTGGAATATCACCTCGCTTTTTCTAAAAATTTGTTGTCCTTTTCTAAATTGTGTGGAGGGAGGTCCGCCGCCCATCCGCCGCGGGTGACGTCAAATTTATAAGTCCCCATTAAATAATACGCTGTTTAATACAACAGTTAATAAAAAGATTTCCAGTATCAAGAATTTGGAATGAAGTAGATATTTCAACAACTTGCCAGTAGAAGATTATTAAGTTTTTTTAAAAAACTTATTTTCCTAAAAGATTTTAAATTTCCGAAAAACTAAAACGGATGAAATAAATAAAAAAACAAAAAATATTTAAAAACAAGCTTTTATTAATGTACTAAAAAGGATGATATATACGATTATATTACTTTCTAATATAAAATTTATTGTTGCAGTTATTACAAAGAAAATATGTTTTATGAAAAATAATCTTTGTTGTAGTTCCTTTGATGAAAAATAACTTTTCGTTATTATTCATCTCATTTTGTAAAAAACTAATTATAAAGTAAAACTGCATTTCTTTAATGAAGAAAATTAATTGTCCAGTTAGTAATTTATAAGATTCTATTCTAATTTTATTTTTTAAGAAAGCTTTTTACATTGAGGTACTTGGATATATTCACGAGCACGAGATAAACTTGTTTATGCCCGTGAGTGCTAAAAAGAACGGCATTTACATTCGTAATCTGATAACATCACATCATAACAACAATAAAGCACGAAAAACAATTTAATTTTAATTTAGATGAATGGGTTTATTTCTTTTTCAACTTCGAATAAAACTTTATTCCTTGCGTTAAATATTGACACTCGTTGAAAGTTAACAGAAGAAAACATGATTTGTGAACTACATAAATTGAAATATACAAAGAACAAATTCGAAATAGAATCATGTAATTATAATTTCATGATGATGCTGATATCTAGCCTGTAGTAACTATGTACACAAAATAAATGGGTATCAGCAACTAAACCATATTACAACTTGTAAATTGCAATCTATTTCTCTCCACTTCTCCTCTTTTCTCTTTATCAAGTGCAGCAGATATAAGTTTGGGCTCGTATTCGCGATTCAAGTTAGTTTAGCCGCCATGTTTTGTGACGTCACAATGCGGTCTAGCCAAGTGACAGATGAACTAAAAACTAACCTAGATGTGTGTGTGAACAGCAGTGTTCAAGAGAGTGTATTATTTTGTTATATACAATTAAAGTGAAATTAAAGGTCGTTTTGTGTTATTTATGCAACGGCTGAGTCCCGAAATTATAGTGACGGACAAAAAATTATTGATTCCGAACACATAATTACATGTGAAAAAAATTCGTTGAAGGAGATAAAAATGAAATAAATATTTTTGCTTTGTGAACACTTTTTAACAACTTTTAAAGCAGAATTACTCATTACGTTATAATAACATCAGCCATACTATATGCTGGCCGCATTGTGACGTCATTTTTAAGAGCTTCATGAGTTGGCCGCTAGTTGGCGAGCATTTTTCTTGAATCGCGAATAGTATAAAGCTGGATTTATAATGACGCAACGTAAAAGGTAACGCGAACGCAATAGGTAAGGTAAAAAGATGGTCATGTACTACAGCTATGGATGATTTATATTGAACTAAAGTAAGCAGTAACGTAACAGCCGCAACGCAAGACTTGGCTAACTTTCATCTTTCTGCGTTGCTTTACCTAAACTTCTCTACCGCTGGCCAATCAGAAGTCAGCATTTTAAATATTGCGCTGAGATTGAGGGCGTAATCTATTTTACCGATATTTGATACCGACTCATCTGTCAGAATTGTTTACACATTGTTTGTTTGACATAAATATGAATAGAAAAATAATTCAAGTTGTCGAAATAAATCAAATTTTATACGAAAATCGTCCAAAGATTTCAAAAACAATAATAAAAAAACAATAAGTGTGGGAAGAAATTGCTAACGCTGTAATACATACATGGTAAATATGAGGTAAGTTTTTAAGGTCATTTTATTTAATTAGTAGTATACAATTATTATAAAATAAATATATAATGAAATTAGATTTTACTTGGAATGATATGTATTTACTGAAATAACAGTTTCTTGTTTATTTTCTAGCTGAAGTTGTCTAATGCCGTTGGAAAGTACTGAGGGACAAGTTCTCGGAAGAAAGAAGCGAAATAATGAATAATCCGTCTGGAGCAGCATCAAACGTTATCGAAAATGACTGGGAATATTATAAGGAAATGTCTTTCTTAGAGCCGAACGTCCACAGTAGTAGGAAGTGAATATTACATACTTTTAGTAATGCTCTCTCATTACAAACTGCTAATATTTTTTTTTATTGTTCAGAACATTTAGAAATATAGACATCGGAGATAAATCCTGTTCTTCTATGCCTCCATTAGAAGTACAAGTGGAAATGGGAACAGTCGATGTAGTCGAGCAGCATGTGACCATTTGAGTGCAATGTATTCGTAGAAGAGAATGAAGACCGGCAACTACAACTACTGAAACGACAACATGCATATCTACTGTTAAACCTATATTTACGTAGAGGCTGACCGGGCTAAAGCCCAGGCCGGCTGTTTTGTAGGGCCAGCAAAATTCAAGCACGACTTTCATTAACCCGATTTTGACAAACGCTATTATTATAGACAAAAGATTTCGATATTAATATTAGTGTGATGAATGTGCACATGCTACTAAAAGTGTAAATAAACGTCATTATACAAATATTGTGTGTTATTTTCTATATGATCAACAAAAACCTATAAAAAGCTTATAAGATTGCCAGCTAGTGCCGAAGCTCAGACAAGATATATCGAAGATGAACGAAAGATGCCGAAATTTTTGCATATTATTCTGATTGGTTAGCAGTAAGACTATCTGCGTTTAATATAAATCAGTTAGTTCGCTTGATTTACTTTCTACTGTACTGCAACTGCGTTACGTTTTGCGTTACTTCATTATAAATCCAGCTTAAGACTTTGTAATGTCAGACGTTTTGAATACTTTATTTGTAATATTTTGTTGTTCACTATTTTGTTGTGAATACATATTACCTATCAAAGATAAGGTAATTCTCCTTTATAAGAATATTTAAAAAATTATTAAAAATTTACATTGCATTTTTAATTTCATCTCTTACAATGACTGAGGAAGGGGTATTAATGTGAAAATTCCAACGACTAGTTTTTAACCAATCATGATGCAAAACATTTAAAAATTCAACCAACGGGAACAGTATTATACTGATAAAACCCACTAAATTTCCGCTACCATTTAAATAAACAGTTGTTATCTTTATAACTGTTAGTTAGGCAGTTAATTAATTTTTCAAGTTTATCTCACCAAATACCACTCGATTTTCTCAGATAAACTTTTATTTTTAAGCACTCAGTCAGTGCCGGATACGAGGTCTAATGCCGACCCGGGCAAATAGTGGCAGACCGGCCTGAATCAAAATTAGTTCCAATTTGAGAAAGAATTATTTTAAATTATTGTTTTTGAGGCGGGTCTAGAATACCTACCATCCTTGAAATTCTAATTTCTTTGTTGCAATCTTTTACTTGAAATATAACAACGAATCACAAAATTAAAGCAGGGAAGTAAGTATTTAGCTATTTACCTGTATATTGCAAAAATAAAGTCAAGGAAGAAGGTTTTTAAATAAACCCGCAAAAGTCTAATTCACACTGTTCTGTTGCAATATATTAAGTGCATTGAAAATGATCGAAAATTCTGCATGAAAATATGTGTTGCCTAGAAACTGGTGAGTTTGTTTTGTTAGTAATTTGACAAAAAGTGCCGAAACAAAGTTGAGGGCATTTTTTCTGTCAAATTACTATCAAAATAAACGAACGCAGTTTCTTACAGGCAACACATTTTGAATGCTGAATTTTAAGATCATTTTTAATGCACGAAATATATTTGTTAGACTATTTCCAGAACATTAAAATTCAAAAAATCATATTAAATTTTATTATTTAAATAGATATTGTAGCGCCAAAAATTCAAAACTGTGTTGTTACCCCAAGTCCCGATGGGTGGCAGCACTTGTTAACACGCCAAGAAATATTTTCCGCGCAATGTAAGTTAGATAACCTTTAATATATGCTGAAGTACAAGTTTTTTTTAACTTCTCAACAGGATTAAATCCCAATTACAGAGAGGTTTACATATACAAACATCCATGCCTCAGTGGGATTCGAACCCAGAACCCCTAGCTCATGACTAAGAATTGTTCCTCTAACCATTGAGCCACCGGAGCTAGTGATGCCGCGAGATCTCGCATTTTCGAGATCTTGTCTCGAATTTCTCGAATTTTCGAAACGAGATTAACCTTATTCTCGTCTCGACAATTCGAGACGAGACAAGAGTAATACCCTCGAGATTTGCTCGAGACGAGAGTGGAAAGTCGAGATCTCGAATGTACTTTTTTAATTATGCAATTAAAATATAAGTACCTATAAAAGAACAAAATATTCATCGGTATATATAAATATTTGAATTGCCTCTTCATTTACGTTCATATTTACTTATTCATTTTAAAGTTATTTTGGGTTTTAGCAAAAAAAAAAGTGATACCTATGGTGTACTCTTCACACCAACTTCAAGTGGCCGCATTAATACCCAAATATATAATTATAATTACCAATATCTGCGTACAAAACTGATTGACACGCTCAGCAACGGTTAATAATGATATTGAGTATTTTTTATAACTAACCATGTAAATATCACACAGTAAAATAAATAAGTTTTAATTAATGGCACCTATTCGTTTCTTTGCTAATTATAAATTCGAGAAATTCGAGACTCTCGAGTCGAGATCGAGAGAAGGCAAGGAAAATTATGACGAGACGAGATACAGAGTAATCTCGTCTCGAAATTTCGAGACGAGACGAGAGTGGATTGATTCTCGCCGTTTCTCGTCTCGCGGCATCACTAACCGGAGCCGACTTGTTGACAAGCCAAGAAATATTTCCCGCGCAATATAAGCTAGATAACCTATAATATATGCTGAGTACAAGTTTTGTGTGTAAATAACAGTTGTATGTAAAATAAACATTCACTTTTGTTTTAATACATAACCAGTGTTACAGATCACAATACTTATTTATTATGTAAAATTTGGCTGTAGTATTCCAAATGGTTCTTTCTTACTGTTAGCCCTTTACAATTTTCTTCGTTAATTTTTCCCATTTTGTATACCCAGTCGAATAGAATTTTTGCCAAAACATTATCTGACGTATTATCAAATTAGGATTTCATCACAAAATATTTTAAACTGCTTCCACACATACGCTTTAGGTCTTTTAGTATTTACAGGAATGTTTTGTCAATACTATTTTCATATGAAAACGTTCCAAAACGATTCATTTTGGTATGATTATAAATATCAAAATCTGTTTATATATTACCAATCCTTAGCAACATAAACAAATTAGCAGCCCTACTTTTTAATGCAGATCACAGACTATCTATACCCAACGGCAACAGACTGGACAGCTAGTGTTATTTTTAAAACTGCAGTTACGCTAACTACGCAGCGCTAACTACCGACGTTAGAGTGAACTAATACCTAAAAGTTCGCCAGTTGCCGGGATTTTTAAATCAAGAACTATAGTTATTACATAAATAGAGTATAAATAAAAGAACAATTAGGTAAAAAGCTTTTTATTTACAATTTATTTTTTTTACAAATGATGCATATTTACTGTAAATTTTTAAGTGTCACAATGCTCAAAATTCCATTCCATTTCAAAGAAAATAATTAATTGGGTTATTTCTATTTCACTTATCAGTTAAAATTACAAAAAAAAAAATCACCTAGAATGTAATATTCGCTCTAAGTTTGCTCTGATTGGTCCGAATATGCAAAATCTTGTTATTTCATTGGGTATTAAATTGTTCTAGAAATAGTCAAATTTATTGACAGAAATTACCGACCAGTTTTGGTCATTTAATGACCATTTTCAAGGTACCGGTTTGAACATTACGAAAGTATAGAAGAACGATACGAAATAAAAATGAAATGTAACGTAACGCACCGTGTAACTGTGCCGTAACCAACACAAAGCTGTCATAGTTCAACCTAGAAAATAAAATCCCTAGTCTGACATCATTAATAGAGACAGAATTGCGATCCTGAACTTTACAGTATTTTATCTTTTATATTCCTCTAGAAAAAGTAAAAACATTTTCTCTGAAAATAAACCACAACGACCAGCTAGAAACAAAAATTAATAAGCCACAATCAGACAACAATAAAGCAAATTCTCTTTTATCTCTGAAATAAAATGACGTTTGTAAGGCTACGTCGACAATCCTTCCGGGCAATAAATTTTTAAGAAACATCCCCCGTTTAAATACAAAGACATCTGAGGGCTCCAACTCTCATAAAACGATGTTCATATCGATTTGCTGAACAGCGGAAGACGGATAAATACTCTGCACACTCACAATGTGAGACAATGCATGCATTATTCACAGACAATACATTTATGACTTTGATGGTGATGCTGCCCCTCCCAGACAACGAAAACACTTATAGCGCCGTGCAGTGCCGTGACATATTGTTATGAGCACGGTGCCTGTCTTACCGCAGACAAAACACAAACACAGACACGTAGGTGTTTGTTTTATTTAAGTTACGGTTTCAAACGTACTCAATATTCTCAGCATATTCCTGAAAATACATCAAAACGATGTTCTCGTATTGATTTTTGTCTTACTGGAATGCATTTTTCTTTTTAATTGTCGGCGTTGGGGTTTATTTCCATAACGCATTTCTGAAAGATTTGAAGAAAACGAATAATCTGAAACACGACTATAATAAGAATTTCGCGAAATGTATGAATACATGTTATTGTTTTATTCCATTAATTAATCTTTTTATTATTAAATGGCAATTATTGGAGTTCTAACATTGATTTAAGCAAAGCGTTTGATACTACACCACATGACATATTACTCGGTAAATTAGAATTCTATGGCATCAGAGGTATCCCATTGAAACTAATAGCCATACTTAAATAATAGAGAACAACGAGTCTCAATAAATAATGTAGTCAGCGATTTTAAAAGTAAAGAAAAAGGTGTACCACAGGGTAGCATATTGGGACTGCTATTATTCACAATTTATGTCAATGATCTACCTATTAATATAGATTGCGAAACAATCCAATTTGCGGATGATACAACCTTTATTTGCTGCAGCAACAATATAGAGACTTTAAGCGATAGATCAGAATATATTTTGAAACAAGCTGTTGATTGGTTTAAAACTAACAAATTGATTTTAAACACAAAAAACAAATATATTAGATTTTAAAAATACGATTATACCGAATGATTTTGCCTTAAAATACTTAGGTATGCTCATAACCATCAATCTGAACTGAAAATGTCATGTTGATTTGCTGAGTAAAAAATTATCTAAATGCTTATACGCTTTGCGAAAAATACACCAGACTGTTGGCCATGGAGCTACTAGAATAGCTTACTTTGCTCTTTTCAACTCAGTCATGGTGTATGGGCTGATTGTTTGGGGACAATCACCACATACTGAACGAATCAGTATAATACAAGAAATAACAACAATTTAGTTACAGCAAAATATTCCTCAAAAAATTGTAAAATAAACACTATAAATTTACATCTCTTTAATAAACTTCCTAGCGATATTCGGCAGTTAGACAATAAAAAATTCAAATCTAAAATAACACAAAACCGTACTACAGTATTGAAGAATATCTGCTAGATGAAAATTTTTGATAACGAAACGAATAAATTGTTTGACATGAGTAACTGAAACCTATTTCTTGTAATAATGTGTGTCTGATTTGAATAAACTAAACTATACTAAACTAACAACTTAAAAAAAAACTATTCAAATTTTCCGCACAGGCAGTAAGTTGATACGTTGAGGAATTAAGAACGTAAGCAAATGAAAACAATATAAAAATACTATATTTTTTGTATTTTTAAACACATATTAGCTGTATTCTTTTTTACCCAATTGAAACTCAGCTCAGTACATAACTAAGTTTAGCTGAAGTGAGTTGTGATGTGTGCTAAAAAAACAAGTTCAATTCCATTTTATCATTTGCTTCTTTACCGATAGTATTTGCTGTAACAGTTTTCAAATTTATTAACTTATTTTCTGATCTATGATACTCTTTATAAACGAAAAATGGATAACGTTGATTATTTTTTGACGTTTCTTAAAACCAATGAACTGCTTCATTGTATGTCACATGTCTGCGTTTTAACCAATCTTGTCATTATTATACTGAAAATAAAGCTCTAGTGATATTCCCGAGAATAATCTCTGTAGCTTTTATTTTTGTTGACATGTCAGATAGCTATAATACATAAGTAAAATGACCGAGTGTCGTCTCTGATCATGAAATAAACAAAAAAAATAGAAACCACTAGTAGAAGTACTATAACTAGTAACTATAAATATAATTCCTGATTATTTATATTTATTTGCCTTGTCAAAGTTGTTTTAGTTGTCAAAACAGACTTGCCAACTGGGCCATGTAAATAAATGAAGCTAATAAATTACGACAGTAGATGGCATTACAAAAGCATAAAAGTCTGATTCCGTTGTTTGCAACATATTTGTGGATCAAAAAATAATCTAATTAGAGAGTTCGATAAATTAGAAAATAATTATCGAGTTTCTTTCTCAAACTTGTAATTTGGCAATAGCCACTCATGAGCTTTCGTGACTATACGGTAAGTTACTGTTTTTATATTATATATTACATGTTATTCATTTAAAACAATATTATAAGTAAAAATTGTAACAATAAAGCTATATTTTAATTTACTATAAGTAAATAATGTGATTTATAACCTAGTATAATAATAATAATAATAATAATAATAATAATAATAATAATAATAATAATATTTATTTTTGCCAGTTGATCAATATACATGAAATATGGCACGTCAAAGAAATGTAATAAATGAAATACTTACAAGTTTGTAAACAACCAATAAGAAGTACAATAAATATAATTACAAAATATTGCTCATACATCATTAAGAAATTCGTCAACACTATAATAACATTTTTCGATAAAAAAATATTTCAATTTGTTTAAATGATTTATTACAATTTATGCTTTTTATTTCCTGTGGAAGTTTATTATACATTTTTATTCCAATTATTTTTGGATTGATGTAGCTTAATTGTAATTTATGATTTGGAACTATCAATTTAGTTTTATTTCTTGTATTATATGTATGTACATTTGCATGTTTCAATAGATGCTCTAAATTATCTCTTATGAATATTAATACGGAAAACATATAGAGGCAAGGCAGTGTTAGTATTTTTTGTTGCTTAAATGTGTCTCTGCAGGAGGCTAGATACCCCAGTTTAAACAAATTTCTTATTGCTAATTTTTGTAGCTTAAAAACTCTCAAGGCAGCAGAAGAATATCCT
The DNA here is from genome assembly GCA_963082715.1 of Harpalus rubripes. NCBI lineage: Eukaryota > Metazoa > Arthropoda > Insecta > Coleoptera > Carabidae > Harpalus > Harpalus rubripes. Next base: position 92,034,152 of record OY720448.1, on the reverse strand, counting down.
CAAAAAATGATGCCATAACTTAAAACTGATTTAAATTTAGCGAAATAAAATACTTCAGAGCTGGGCAAAGTAGCGGAAAGTAGTACTTGAAGTACAAGTACCAAGTAGCTTCATTTTTCTAAATGTACTTGAAGTACAAGTACTTTTTTAGTTTCTAAAGTACCTACTTGAAAGTACAAAGTACTTGTAAATTTGGGTGCAAGTACTTTTTCAGATAATTGATATTTTTTCTGATTATATGGACCTTAAAAGGTGATTATTGACAAAAATTTCAATATGCGATATTTATTGGATTATTTAAAACAAGAGTTCCTCGCTGAGACTGCCGTATCACCTAACGATCGCAAAACAAAACTGGCGTCATATGATCGCCAAGCGATACGAGAAGCTGTACCGAGATATTAGAATGACGTCGGTTTTACGTCATGCGTTCGCCAGGCGATACGGCAAAGTGCCAGCACTGTAGTTAGGTAATATAAACATTATATGTATATGCAGACCGCAGATTAAAATTAATTTATTTATGCCAAAAAAATTGCAAATATATCTTTACTTTCATATTATCGCTGAAAATAAATTTATTAATGAAACTTACATAATTATGTGCTACAGGAATAACACCACACCACTGCAAAAGAAACACTGACAGACAAACAATTCTCATAACATTGTTAACTTTTAAATTATTCATCGCACTTCAAGTACATTTAAAGTAATTCATGTACTTTTAAAATACTTCAAGTACATTTAAAATACATCAAGTACATTTAAAGTACTTCAAGTATTTAAAAATTCTTCAAGTACTTTTCATTGTACTTCAAGTAATTTTCCAAGTATTAAGTATCAAGTACATGTGAATAGACTTACTTTGTCAAGTACAAAGTACTATAAATAGAAAGTACTTCAAGTACAATACTTGCAGTACTGAAAGTACTTGCAAGCCTGATAAACTATTTTTCTTGCAAGTATTGCCCAGCTCTGGTATACTTCAGTAATTAATGTAATACATAATGTTGTTGTTTCAGGAAATACGAAGCTAGGACTTCTAGAATATTTTAAATATTTAGGTACTGGAGAAAACTTTTTGATAGGAGATCTAATTCATCAACATTTTTCCTGAAACAAACAAACAGAAAGCAGAAAACAGATACGACTAAATAAGAGAAAAGAAAAACATGCGAAACGATAAAATAAAATTGCATTCTGCTTTTCAAAACTGATTGTCAAAATACACCTGGTACAAAAAAATTAAACTGCCAAGATTTGTTTACATTTACCCAGCTTTGCATGAACAGATCATTGTTTGAATTGTAACAATATTGTTATTTTTGCAAAATACTCCTTTTATTCTGCAGTCAAAGTAAGAATATATTTAGAATATTTGCATCGGTTTCACCAGCCATTCTTCTGCACAAAATAATGTGGCCAGTATCAAACACATCTTCTCCTTGCGATACACATCTAGAGTTTTCCCTAGTACCTAAATATTTAAAATACTCGAGAAGTCCTAGCTTCATTTTTCCTGAAACAACAAAATTATGTACTACATTAATTACTAAAGTATACTAGGTTATAAATCACACTTTTTACTTAAATCAAAATACTCGTATAACTTTATTTATCTCACTTATATTTGAATGTCACTATTTTTACTTATAATATTGTTTGAAATGAATAACATGTAATATATAATATAAAAACAGTAACTTACCGTATACAGCCAAACATAATACAATGTAAACAATTCTTCAGGTTAGAGTTCCAATATTGGCCGTGTGTAGCGCTGACATCTACGATGGCATCGCGAATGCGATATTTACTTGTATCTCGTTGGGTAGACCTAGACCCTAAATACTATGCCAAAATGTGATATGGGACACTTCAAAACAAACTACCAGGAAACTAAATTTAGGCTTTTAATCAATTTTCCTAAATTTGATATAAATGTGATTTCTAGTGATGCACGCGTGGCGAGACGAGACAAGACGAGACGAGAAATATAAAATATCGATCTCGTCTCGTTTTCGGATCTGTAATCTCGATCTCGTTCCCGCAGATTTTTTTGTGTCTCGTCTCGAAATAAGCGCTTGCGCACTATGTATTTACGTAACAGTTTAACTACAAGAGACAAGTTCCGTGTATTTGCAGTCGTATAAGTATCAATATAATAAAGAGACGAAACACAAATTCTGGTCACCAAATTATTTCAATACGAACATAATCTTTATTCATTAACAGTCACCAGAAAATATGATGTTGGTAAATAATATAATTTACCTATGTAAAATATCCAGTTTATCAACAAAATGTGATCTCTAAACTATTTCAATACAAACATCTGTTAATATATTCTGTCATCGGTAGAACAAATTAAAACATTAAACAATTCTTTTTTGTAACTTTATAAATCGCCGGCAACCAATCACTCCGCTTCTCTCCGTTTTGGCTCCCATCGACGCTTAATATAACAACCTTTACTTTTAAGGGGCGGCAAGAAAATGTTAATCGTGGTTTTAATTGGGGTGAATTAGGGACTGAAATATTGGAGAAAACTAGTTCTATTGAATGCAAAGCCGATTTTGTTTTTATTTTGCATTTCCTCGCTCTGGGACCGATACCAATCGACTCTAAATAGACTCAACAATATAGTGAATTCATATAATTTTCACAGTCTCGTATTCTATGCATGAATTACCGTTGACTCCACTCCCTGTACGGTGCATTTTTCATTGAATTTATGAATTAAAGCTATAATGTTACAAATACTTTTTATTGCGAGACTCTCGCGAGAATCTGGTGAGATTTCTCGCTGCTCGCAGTTGTTATATGGGTCTCGCCTCGAATTTTAAACTGCAATCTCGCTCTCGTTCCCGTCTCGCATAATGCTGCGAGACGAGACGAGATGCGAGAGTACTCTCGCCTCGTCGTGCATCACTAATGATTTCTATTCATATGTCCGAAAAATGTTATTTTCTGCAACTAATAATTTAAAGTAGGTAGTAGTTGAAATGAATTATCCTCTGAAATAGACTAGTAATAGATAGATGTAGGTATAGCTGAATAAATTTAATAACCTTATATCCTCATTCTATGTCTGTTTAAAGTGAGTCTCACGAAGCAGAACGCGTGATTGTGTATTCCGCCCGCAAATCATTCCTGTTGTGTGACCCAAGTCCGGCGAGCCCGGAATATTTATCCAGAGCCTGCAGCCATCTGGCCTCGCCCCCAATAGCCATCTCCCACGGAGAACAAATATTCTACCAGGACTAGGATCCGGTTGTTTGCATTTTACTGCACTTGTATTTGTCATTCTGATTCTTACTGGGATTTGAATGCGGTATTACGGCTTCTTGAGCGGTTTGTTGCTTGGAACAAATGATACTCACTGCAAGGATGAATAATATCAACTTCTGCAAACATAACCTGATTTGGTTTTATGTACAGGATGGAATAGTTTCGAATTTCTGGTGTGGAAAGTTTTCTTAATTTGGGGCGCTTTTTTATCCAACCGTTTAATTTTCAGCGAATATAAAAATTGTAGGCAGTGAAGTAGGTTCAGGGGCGCGCCGTACCATTGTGTCGCCCGTGTGCCAATTCTCATCTTGACTATCCCCCCCCCCTCCAAAAAATAAGCATCGCCAATCAAAAGAACATAAAAATGTGACCTAAAAAGGTGTAAACTAAAATCTAGTACTATTTCATATTTGGAAAGTATGTATTCACAAAAAAACTGCAAAATTTACATTTTGCTTATATCTAGTGACCTACGGATTTTTTTCTCAAATAACGACGCTACTAAAATCGTCTTCTAATGGGGCAACAATTATGTGAACACGTTAACTTGAACAGCCTATGTACTTTTTCATAGTTACCATGTTTTAAATAAACCACAATAATTGTTTTTACCCTATAAAATTAATAATTCTTGCATTTTCTGCTTGAAACATAGATACATCGTTGGAAAGCCAAAATAAACTATTTCAATGGTATAATTTTGCGCCTATGGAAATTATATATTGGACCCCATTACTTGAAATCTAATAGTGATAAAAAATCTGAGCATCGTTGTTTGAAGGAAAATAAAAAAAGGTCCTTAAATACGTGCAAACCCAAATTCTATATAATTTCATATTTGGAAGTTACTCGTGAATAAAAAAGGAAGTGGGACTGTGTTCAAAAAAATTAAGATCTCAAATTAACATGGTTTTCGCAATTTCTCTAATATACCCCAACATTACCCAGCCTAACGCCCAAACTCAGGCTTGGAAAACTCAGGCCAAGTATTATGCTTTCAGGCAGGTTATTGTTGTTCTCTTTAGAGTAATATAAAAGCAACCCTAGTAAGCTATTCAACAACGGTCCCGCGTTCGTTCCGGGATTTGAATTTTTAACAACGGTCCCGTATGTTAAGATACGTCTCTTCGACGTTTCTAGTACTAAACGAGGTACTAAATCACGCCATTTGGAGTTTTACATTAACCATTTTTTATGCATTTTTCGGGACAAACAAAAACATCTTTACAATAGTCTACTAATGGAGCAACTTTGCCCTAATTTAATTGACTTCGTATCTCTTACAGTGTACGAGACCCCAATGTGAGCCTCGAAAAACGCTCATATTAAATTAAAAAACTTAAGTCTTATTACAATTTTGCTTGCCGTGTCGCCCGTGTGCGACGCACATATCGCACCCTGTGACGGCGCGCCCCTAAGTGGGTTGTTCAACAAAGCCCCCCCCCCCCCCCCCCCCCGCTTAAAGCCCTAAAAGAGCCCGAAACAGAGGATGTGTAATAAAAATAAAATAAAGGCACTTCGAAGAGAGTGTGATATATCAAACAAACGCAAATGTGCATGCATCCTGCATCAATAACACGCTCCGCCACTGATTGTGTGTGTTTACAATAAAACATCAACTCCGTTTTACCATATGTACGAAAAAAATTACAAAATTTTGCAAGTGGTAAATAATGTATTGCCATAAAAAATAAATACTCTATTTAATATCACATTTACAAGTACCTAAGCGTCAAAATATTTAGGTTTAGATACACAAAAATAAAAACAATTAATACAAAATCAATTCTTTTTCGTTCATTGCTTTCGTATAACGAAATAAACTTGTCTTTTTTAATGAACTCATATTTGAAAATAAAGCATGAGATAAAGAATAGTATGAAAAGCACGAGTTTAAAATATATAAACTATTTAAGCTATTTACAGTAGCCTTTTTATAGTACAAACTTATTTTAGATACAACAAAACATCAAATTTAGAGATTGTTAAATCCTAAAATAACTTACCTAATTTGAAATGGTGCAGATAATATTTAATAATAATAAGGGCCGGTACGTCAATCTCTTGGTAAAGTGACAAGTAATTTAATTGCCAGATAAAATAAAAATATCGCATCAATATTAGAGCGTAAATTGACAAAATTATACACATGTCAATAATTATATGATGCGATATTTTTATTTTATCTGGCAGTTAAATTAACTGACATTTTACCAGGAGATTGAAATACCGGCCCTAACTCGAATAATAATCATTTGTTTGTACTAGCACTTTAAATAAATAAACATAAATATATCATTACGATTTATTACCCAGGTTATGGATGTGCTATTCTGCTTTTTCTATAAAGGCACAAAGACTTACATAATCATTCATATTTCACGAGATATTAATTAAATAAAATTTAAAGTATTTTTAGAAAAATCGTTGGAGTGCTTTGAAAAATGAAACAACGAAAAATTGAATTTATACCTAAAAGAAATTATGCAACAAATAAAAAAATATTAAAGTAAATATTGTATTCCGGTTACTTGTTTCACTTTTCAATGCACTCTAATAATTTTTCTCAAAAGATCATTAAATTTTATTTAATGAATATTTCGTGAAATATCAATGATTATTTTTTGCACTAAAATGAATAGGTAAAGAGATATAGCACTATTAAAAAAATAATATTGAAATCACTATGCGCCACTTCATTTCTACACCCGGTATGTACCTTTGCGAGCTTTTGCCAAGAGTAACCTCACAAATCTCAGAATAGCACATTGGTCATTCTTGTGATGTATGAAAACTGGAAATAATTTTCAAATTTGACATCAGTAAGAATCAAACCCAAGATGACAGGATTTAATTAAAATTTTATGAAATATCGAATTCAAAGCTTCTTATTTTCATATTTAAACCAATTAAACAATAATTTTAGTTTTATAACACTGCTGTACAAACTTATTATACCGCCACTATGGATGGTACCACAAGCCTTGTTTTAACTAAAACGCTGTTTTAAGAAAAGTCAAATTTCATTAATTAATAATAATAATAATAATAAATAATATTGAATTTATAAAAATATGATTTTAAAGCAGAACATAATTTGTATTCAAACAAATATTTTTTTTTAAATCATTCTTTAAACATAAGGGTGAAATTAAATATTGAAATTTAAATTTGACATTTCTTAAAACAGCGTTTTAATTATAACAAAGCTTATGGTACCAGTCATTGTTTATTTAGGTAGGTAATAGAAAACACTTCCACACTTAATAAATATTATTATTTATCATGAATAAAATAATGTGTACGAAAAAACTGTTTAACATGGAATCATTTTTGGTTCAATGATTTTAAACAACTGACAGAAATAACGATTTTTAACACATGGTTATACAAAAGCAATCGTGTCGAATGTTGAATGATAATTGTTAGGATTGTGGCCCGTTATTCTACAAACTATCGGACGCTTTTATTGAAAGTGTTAATGACATTGCAATAAACTATTTTAATAAAACTGAATGTATGCTGTCAGGTTATCTTTCTGATTCTATAATTTGTTCCGTAAATAATAAGAAAATATTTGCAGTTTATTGAAAAAAGTAGCATTATAAAAACTATAAAATATTAAATAATTTGCTGAATGACGGATGAAACTATTGAATTAATTTGTTTATCTAAGGGTCTGTATTTCCATCTCCGTATAAAGTGCCGGATGACTTATCTGTCAGATAAATGAACATTATCACATCAAAAAATGGCATTCAATATAATTTACCTCATTTATGCTCTTATTTCAATGCGATATTTTATCATTTATCTGATGGATAGTTATCCTGAACTTTATCCGGAGATGGAAATACCGGCCCTATGAATATAAAGTATAAAAGATGTTTGCAATAAATCCTTGAATGAAAAAGAGAACGCCGCCATTTAAGATTATTTTAACTAAGATTAAATATATGTTTTGCGTATGACATTTAAAAAAATTATGTTTTTTTTTCAAACGTCGTAGAAATGGCATTTTTTGTGACTTGATTCACAAGGTAGAAGTTTCATTTCTACGCCGCTGGAAATTTCCACGCCGGCGGCGTAGAAATAAAATAAATAAATATCTATATAGAAACTACATAGAATTAGCGAATAAAAAAAATTAATGTGTCATTCGGAATAAAAGTGTCCTTGTGTGTCTCGCATGCAATTGTCCGACTCGCTTCGCTCGTCGTGCAAACTTCAATGGTCGCCACACAAAGTGTCACATTTACTCCTAATAACACATTCACCGCTATTTTGTAAGGAAGTTGTTAAGTCGTAACAATGTTGCTATAAATTTTAACCAATAGAAACACATGTAAAGCCTGTCAGTTTCATGTTTTATTCAGTGTTATTATTGGTTATTTGCTATAACAACGTTGTTAAGAAATAACAACTTTTTTTACAAAATAGGGCTGAATATACTATTATAATGCAAATTTTAATACTGAAAAAATTGCAATTAAAAATGACTGTTCAAAACGCGGATGATTTTCTCTGCCCCGTCCCTTGACCCGTGACGTCAGCGTTTCATCAACGCGGCCATTTTGATAATCACATTAGGTTAAACGAAAATTACAACTGAACACAGAAAGAAATGAACAGTCTGTACTGTGGTCAATACAGAGGTTATGAATGAATAAAAAAACAAAAAAACACAACTCGAAAAACAGTTACTGTTTGTATTGAAAAATACAGATTTGATACGCAACAAAGCAACAGTAATGAAATTCTAAGAATACTCAACGAACAACGTACACAAATGTTAATAAAACGAAAAAATAAAAACGAATGACGAATGACTAGCAGCTGAGTGATACGTGGATAATTTCAGGTCAAATGAAAATTATATTTATAAAAATGAATAATGATGTTATATTAATATATTATAGCATTTCTATCAAATATTTAGATATGTAATTCTCAATTTATAGTCATATATATATATATATATATATATATATATATATATATATATATATATATATATATATATATATATATATATATATATATATATATATATATATATATATATATAGGGCATATAGTTCTTAATGTCCTGATTACGGAACAAAAATAATTTTTTCAAAATTCAAAAATTAGTTAGGTTGAATAGGTAGTAAAAATAAAGTAAATAATTTGATTTTTTTACCTTCCGTCACCTTTAGGTAAGGAAGGTATTGTCTTTGGTCAAAAAATTCGGTGGTGAGTTTTTAATGAATAAGCACGTTTTAAGGTCCCTAGAATACGATTTTACTATTTTTACGATGATGTCTGTATGTGTGTGTGTGTGTGTGTATGTATGTATGTGTGTCCGTGTGTGTGTGTGTGTGTGTGTGTGTGTGTGTGTGTGTGTGTGTGTGTGTGTGTGTGTGTGTGTGTATGTAACAAAATTTTCGTCTGCGATAACTCTAATACTACAATTCCAAAAATTATAATTCTTTCGTATTCCTCTTCGTTGCATCCATATGAAGAGCTGATTAGATTTTGGTTATAATTGGTCAACCGGAAGTACCCTTATTTGAAGATTTTAACAGTTTTTCTTGAAAAAACGATGTTAAATATCATTTTTTTACATTTAATGTTATAAATATTAAAGAACATTGTATTCTCTATACGATTTGACTGCATTTTATACTTAATATTAAATGGATATAGAGTTAAAAAATTATAAAGAAATTAAATTTTATAAAGTAGACATAGCTATGAAAACAGCTACTATATTATGAAAATTCTGATTGAAAGATGTCAGTGTCAATTGACATATTCGTAGTATATTTGTGTTATATTATAATTTTACTCGAAATTTAGGATCTTTTGCTCGAAACTTTCTGTATAGAATTTTTATAAAGTACATACAACTGTCGAAAGGTAATGTACGTATAAGAAATTTAGAATTTTTTACAAGGAACTTTCTGTATGGATTTTATAGAAAACACATAGGCATTTACAAAAATTCTACCGATAACACGACTGGTAAAAAGTTACCGTGTTCGAAAATTGTACAATATCTACCAGATCCATCTACCGGATTCATGAAGAATCTAATCTCAAAAAAGGTAGTGATGCAAAGCGAAGTGCACGCGTTAAAAGTGGAAATGTGTTCAAAGTATGACTCTGCTCAGTTTGTTAACTACATCAAATTTCTAACCTGTTTCAAATTTTCAAATTTTTTATAGGTTATGGATCTACCCTGTTTACCACTTGCGTTCTTAAAATATCGATTCCGGTAGCTATAACCTGATAAACAGCTGTTTACTGGTAACAGTTCACAGGTAGAATTTTCGTAAATTCCTCATAATTATAACTGACGGAAGGTAATGTGCTGGCCACATCAGATTTTTTTCATTACATACACATCTCCCAAACTTAATTGGTGTGACAAAGCTTTACGTAATTGCATAAATTAATTTCATTGTTAAATTATTTTATGTAATAGTTATAACTAATTTCACTATTCCAAATATTATAGTATCCAGGGGTACAAAAAATGTTCTTAAGTGAACTACCCTTAATTATAGGAATTTTGAAAAAATTCTTTTTGTTCCGTAATCAAGACATAAGAACTATATGCCCTTCTAATATGTACCTGAAGTTATGGGACATCCTGCATATATATATATATATATATATATATATATATATATATATATATATATATATATATGTATTCTTTTAGAAATTCTGTGTCGATATAATAAGGCTGTATGAAATGAGTCTGAACTTGCAGTGTGAAACGCTGACGTCACAACATGGCTGGTTTTTTACAACTTTTTAAAAATGTCACACTTTAAAACTATTTTATACAACAAAAAATGTAAATAAAAATAATTTATTCATACAGATCAATAAATTAGAATATGCTTGTTTGATTTAAACAAAAAAAAATCATATGTGATCAACTTGCAGCTTTGCACAAATATGTTGTTCCGATACAAAAAACATACAATATTTGAGTAAAAAATAATAATATTCGATCGACTTTTACATTTTTACTACATTTTAACAACGCATATTTTATTAGTTGTTTAAGATATTAAGTCATCACTGATTGAAGAAATTTTTACATTTTACGTCATAATGAAGTCATCACGAAATCCAATTACGTATCGAAAAAGCCTTCATTTCAAAATGCAATATTTTTTTAAGGATAATAAGCACTATGTGACATTTAATTTTGTTCAAATGTTACCAACTACAACATTACACACACACAAATTTCCCTATACCAATTCAGTTTAATACAGCATTTTTTAAGTAATCCGTTACTCAATAAGTTCGTAGAATGACATACACATACTGTCATTATTGACATATCCGTATTATTTTTAGGAAGTACCAAACGATACTTGTCAAAATTTTATGACAATATGACGTATAGTTCATAAGTTACAGTGGTTTTAGTGACGCTACTTTTGTAATTTTCAATACAATGGAAAAATCTGAAATCCGTGTGTTGATAAAATATTGTTTTTTAATGGGCAAAAATACCGTTCAAGCAAAGCAACGGCTTGGCAAGTGTTAGTCGGACTCTGCTTCATCGAGACAAATGATAGAGAAGTGGTTTGCTGATTTTAAACGCGGCTGTGCAAACACCGATGACGCTGAACGCTCTAGTCGCCCAAATTCGGCAGTTGTTCCAGAAAAAATAAAAAATGGATTTGGCATTTGGCCAATCGTAAATTGAAGTTGCGTGAGATAGCTGACACCTTAAAGATATCAGAAGGCAGTGTATTCACCATTCTGCATGAACATTTGGGCATGAGAAAGCTCTGTTCGAAATGGGTACCACGTTTTCTCACAGACGATCAAAAACAACAACGCGTTGACGATTCAGATCGCTGTTTAAAACTGTTTCAACGCAATAAAAAGAATTTTTTCATGCGGTATGTGCTAATGGATGAAACATGGTTCCATCACCTCACTCTAGAGTCAAACCGGCAGTCAGCTGAGTGGACAGCAAAGGATGAAAACCGTCCAAAGCGACCAAAAACGCAAATGTCAGCTGGTAATGTTTTGGCCTCCGTATTTTGGGATGCGCACGGTATTTTATTCATCGATTACCTTGAGAAAAGAAGAACCATCAATAGCGAATATATGGCGTTATTGGTGCGTTTGAATGAAGAAATTGCGAAAAAAACGACCCCAATTAAAGAAGAAAAACGTGCTCTTTCATCAAGATAATGCACCGTGCCACAAGTCGATCGCAATAATGCATAAATTGCACGAATTGCACTTTGAATTGCTTCCCCATCCACCGTATTCTCTGGATCTGGCTCACAGCGACTATTACCTGTTTGTAGACCTAAAAAGAATGCTCCAGGGAAAGAGATTTAGCCCCAATAAGAAGTAATTGCCGAAAATGAAGGGTATTTTGAGTGCAAAGATAAAAGGATACTATGTTGATGATTAAAGTCGAATTTTGCCTAAAACTTGTTGTTTTATTAGTCATCCTACGAACTTATTGAGTGATGAGTTATTTTAGTAGTATATAAAAGACCCAAAATATAAAAAACTTGTTCTAATATACTATTTTATCCTAAAATCAGATGTGATAATGTCTTAAGAAAATAGTTTTTCTTATCTGGGGCCTGTTTCTCAAAAAATACTAGTTTACAAGTTACAAGTTACTAGTTACAAGTGAAATTTTTAGTAGTACTAGTAAATTGTGTTTCTGAAAAGTCTATTACTACTCGTAGTTTACAAGTTACTAGTTCACAAGTTAATAGTTACAAGTGAAATTTTATTAGTCAACTAAAATAGTGTTTCTGAAACATTTTCAATAGTCTAGTAGTTTTTTTCATAAATACTAGTATTTAATCCAATATTCTTTAAATCAAGTGATTTTATTTTCTGACTGACGTTGACATTTTCAAGTGTTTTAATTTGAAATTAAATTATTTTTCAATAAAAATGTCTACACTGGATGCGAAATTAACTATTTTGGGGATGAATCGAGATGCTAAAGGTATTCTATTTGGAGCATTCTCTAAATAAATTGTCTAAAGCTGTTGAATTCAATGAATGGATAAAAATCTGTCAAACTTGTCACGCTTCGGGTTGAGTAGACAAGACAAAGACTAAAAATAATATATCAGGGTCACATTTTTGTCAAACTTAAAACAGTAAATGGTTAATGCATGGTTTCTGTTCATATCTAGCTGAAGAATAAGTTCCAATAAATTAATGTTTCTAACTTATTTGCCATCAGTAACCTCTCATTCATATGGGGTTTCCGCATGGACATAATTTATTCTTGTATTCATTAGTTTTTGACGTCACACTACTTCATCACTAGACTTAGAGTCACTAGACCACATTATTATATTATTTAAAAAAATATATTAATACTAAACTACGACAGACACTACATGAATCTGAATTGACATTAAAAAAGAACCATTGAATTACATACGAAAAAGAAAAAAAAACACACGAACTGTCAAATAATACGACTAGTAAAATTTATATTCAAAAATTACAAGACATTTGACACTTGTAGCTTTTCTCTAGTAAATTACTAGTCTGACAGACAACTCAAATATTTTGAGAAACAAAATACTAGTATTTTCTGTCAAATACACTAGTAAATACTAGTTCCCAACTTGTAACTAGTATTTTACACTTGTATATTTCAGAAACAAAGACTAGTAAACTTCACTAGTATTACTAGTGTAGGGACTAGTAATACTAGTCCCGTATTTTTTGAGAAACAAGCCCCTGATATCAATGTAAAACTTGTTTCCATTCCATTTGAGATATGTCTTATATGACTTAAAATATATCTGTTTTAAATTCCCGTACTAACTTTTCATTTTTATTCATTGGTTCACCTAGAAAAAGAATTCGTTACTTTTTATCTGAAACACCCTGTGCACGATTTTATAAAAATAAAGAATCGATACGACTCTTTGGGAAGCAAATTGTTGCCTCACATGTGACTCATTAGAATTCATGTCAACCTACATATGACATGGATTTTATATATCTATATGTATATACATTGGCGTTATGGCAACAATACAATTCGTTTTATAAGGAAGAATACTACAGACGATCTTAAACTTTTGCGAATCTTCTTTGCAAGCTAACGTTAATATAGAGTGACAGGAAATTATAGCCAGTGAACTTCAGTCTGACCTGTTATAACTTGAACTCCAACATAATAGTCAGGGCCGTTCCTAGCGGGTGTACAATGCGTGCCCCACACGCAGGCGGCTAAAAGGTGAGGCAGCGTCGTTACGTATAGATATCATAACAAAATATTTACAATAAATAACGTAAATGTTTTATCAGATTATAATATGTACGAGAATACAGGAATATTTTTAAAAAGTTTTATATTATTTGTGTTTACGAGGTGCTACCCAAAATATCCAAGAAATATCTTCTACCGGAGTGTCATCCTTGGGGAAACATCTGACAGGTCAGTATGAATTTTTCCGTGAATGCTCTTTGACGTGTTCGGTGATTTTTTAATGGTAAAAAGCAACGTGTTAACATCAAGTTTTGTTTCCTGTTAGGAAAATCAGCATCAATGTTTGGGAGAGCTTACAAATATTTCGGGTCGATTTCTGACTGTTCTTTCAAATCCTGACACACTCAAATGGTTAGCTCTATGCTCGTTGGACGTGCTGTCGTAGAGCGAATTTCATCTTCAAATTTTCCGTCAAAATTCGTTGGCACAATCTCCAAGATATTTCAGTGAATTCCTCCAACTCATCGATTGTTCTACGCACGATGATCAGACATGATCGCATCATAATTTTTTCAATCCTTTCGGACGTTCTGGATGTCGTAGGACGTCCCGGTCAAGGTTCATCTTTACTTCAATTGACAATTTTTACAATAATTATGAAATACTATACCGGTTTACATACATCCATATTTTCTTAATGTTATGCTCAGTGGCGGCGGCAGGATGTAAATGTAGGGTGGGCACTATCGAAAAATGGGTGGACACTAAGAAGGGAGGGGGGGGTGTCAGGCAAAGGTAACAAAAAGAGGCGCCGCAGGAAAAAAATTATTCAAGGTCAAATGCCTCTTAATTGAAGATTACATTTTATCAAGGGATGTGAAGCTGCATGTATTCCCCCGTTCATGTACAAAATAAATTGCCAGATCACAGAACATTTTAGAAAAGTGAATATATTTAACGGATTGTTGACTTACTTGGATAAACTGTCTAAACTGTGAAAATTGTATATCACCTGCACTTGTACTATTCTACTATTTTAACTGACATCATATTATGTAATCAAAATTTATATTTCAAAAACAAGCAATTAAATATTAACTGTAAAATACATAATTTAATTTTATTCTTTATCTTAAATTATATTTGCGGTTGTTTGATTTTGTTTTTTCTTTATCGTCATGGCTTATATGAGACGGGTAATTACCCGCTCTACCCCCCCCCCTTGTATACGCGCCTGGTGGGTACCCATTTAGTTTAAATAATAAAGATACCGATATAGTATTTGTTTATATACCTAAACACGTACATACATAAAACCAAACAAAGATACAAGTATCCATATTCAAATAATTTGATATACCGGGTATTTAAATGTGTGTTTACATGGGTGTTTATTGGTGAAATTTTCATATGGTTGTCATTTCTGCCCTATTAATTTTAGAACAAAAGTGTTAATAAAAATAATGTTCAGAATTACAAATAAAATTTTATTCATAAATTTTATATAAACAAAAATTATTATTTGTATGTTGGTAGCGGGTGGGCACGTGGGTGGTCACAAGACTTTTTAGGGTGGACACGTGACCACCCTGGCCCCCCCTTAGCGCCGCCACTGGTTATGCTATGTTTACGTTATGTAAACTCTGAAGCAGGCTTATGGCCAAATTTTATTTCCTTGCGGATACGTTATGTTAATAGGTAATGTTCGGACGCGTACGTGAATAGCTGTCAATTCAGTTTATGTTTGACTTTAAGTTGATGTTTTTGTGGTTTTTGTCAAGCTAACATGGTTGAAGCATTATTAATTTATGGGTCGATTCTGATCACATCTGTAAGTCTTACAGATCTGTAAATTTGTAAAAACATGACAAAAAACCATCTATTTTTGTTGATTAATATAAAATTATACATAAGAGTCGCAACTTTCATTGCGATTTTGTTCATTATTTACAAATTTACAGATCTGTAAGGTTTACAGATGTGAACAGAATCGACCCATTATTTTGTTGAGAAATATTCGTTACTTGAAACTATGAAACCATCACTTACTGTTTATGTTATGTTATGCTCTGTTACGTTATGCTATGATATGTTATGTTACGTTGTGTAAAAAAAAATTCAATACCTTACCCACTGAGAGCGGTCAGAGGATGTTATAACTATTAGTGTATTTCCACGCGCCCTTAAACCCCAGTATCGTGAATTCGAAAATTTTCCGAAAACTTAACTCATTAATTGGGCCGGTTTACATTTTCATCAAATTATAAAAACTACACAAATGGTTAGAAAATTCTACAAAACTCTTTCGGTTACTTTAAGTATAGACTTAAAACTTAAAAAAAAACTGTGGGCCGAATATTTTAAGGGTCATCTTCCAGCCCAGATTTAGCTTCTACCGAGACCGTTTACTTTTGGCACAATGAAAAGCAACTTCGTAAAAATTCAGTGAGTACAGTAAAATCTACCTTGCAGCACAGGAAGATTTGCAGGACTTAGAGATCCAATGCCTAATAGAATTAAAGCTGATATTAGTAATAAATGGATGTAACTCAATATTAAATGGCGGAATACTTGAGTAATAAATTCAGTTTGTGTAAGTTTAAAATCTACATTTTAAACTAGTCGAATGAAATTTGTAGAAACATCTCACTATTTGCGTAGGTTTTATAATTTGTTTGTTGAAAATGTTAACCGGTCCAACTAATATGAGTTTGGGCTCGTATGTTAGGTAGGGGAGACCGGTGTCAATTTTAACAGGTGTCAAATGTAACAAGGGTAGATAACAGGGCCATCTTTTCGAAGTAGATTAAAACGCGCTTGCAGAGTGAAGCAGAAAGAATCATAGCTCTTTGGTATTTAGTGTAAGTATATACGCGCAAATACGGCGTCTGTTTCTGGCGAATGTCTATAAATCGACAAAAAAGTAAATACAGGTAGTGACACACATTGTTTCTAAAACACTATAAGTGCTCTGCTCGGAAATATTTCAAGTTAAGGATCAGTTTGTGAGTTATATCTGAATTTATTTTTCATTAAAAAACATTTCAATTTATTACCTAATAAATACAAAAAAGCAAATAATATCTTTATAAGTGAAGCGGTGTCAGTTGTAACACATGCCACGGTGTTGATTGTAACGTGTTTAATAATTAAATATAGTATTCATCATGATAAAAATTACAAGAAAAACCACTGCTATCGAAAACATAAAAGAAGAAGAGCAAAAAAAAAACCAAAAACAGTTCCGAAAGTAACAGTCGCAGATTACTCTTCAGATGGGTCCGATGAGGAAACTCTGATATGTATTGGCCCATATTTTTTGAGCACAGGAGATTGGTTGCAGTGGCGAAAATGTAAAACCTAGACACCGGGCAAATTAAATTGAGAAGACCTATTTTATGTTTACCTAAACTGCAATTTCGTTAGCGACTAAAGGCATTGGTCAAAATGTTCCATATCACCAACAGAATATATATTTTGTTTGCTTTTAGTTGTCATCTGAATTTTGTATTTTCTGAGGTAATAAATAAAGGTTTATTTTTTCAATAATTTCTTCTTTTATCTGTTATTTTATCTTATTACATCACTGTTTGTTACAATTGACACTGGCCCTGTTACTATTGACACCAGTTAGGTGTCAATTGTAACATATGTAATGCCTGACTAAAAATCCTTATACTTTTATATTTGTCACATTTTCAAAAGTTTAAAATTCAAACTATTATTCACTAAGGTGGGTAGATTCTCATATAGGTAATTTCAAAATTTCGAAATGTAACGTTAACTCGTGAAAAATAAAAATTTAAATTTTGTAATTGACACCGGTCTCCCCTATATGAAAACGTTAAGATTAAAAAAATGTTGTTATTGGATCAGATTGATAAGATATGGACATAATCGTACAAGCCCTTTATCCATTCCTATATGTATAAAAAAGTTGGTCCACTAGTTATCAGTTATCCTGATTAATAATGGAAATCGTAATAATAATTAAACAACTTAATTACTTGTTATTTAAAATGAAGATATGTTAGAATTATAAGGTAACTTTAACATGATTTTTTTTAACTTCTCATGTCTGTGCAAGTATGCTCGCCAATTGACGAACATTTCTTGGCGAAATTCAAATATTCAGTAATCGGCGAATACCGAATGTCTGGCCCCGGCTAGGTTAAGTTCAACATAGAAGTATATTTGCCGTTACCAACATTTTTAGAATTTTCTTTAATTGCAAAAAGTGAATTACCTGATTCACAATAAATATTTTGAAAAAAGTGATTTAAACTGAAAAGTTGTTTTCATTTATCCAAAAATAGAATAGATGACAAAAAGTATTTAGTTCTCTATAAACATTTGCTTTTTCTGTATTCACATTAAGAGCTAATTGTGAGATAAATTCATGGAAATAAACAAAGAAAAATGAGTTTTTTCATAAACACAACCGGAAAAATAAAAACGAAACAAATCATAAACGTCAACTACAAAAACGCCGATACAATTTAGATAAGAGAAACCCGAGTCCGAATCGAGGAAATAACAGTACGGTTTTTTTTTTAAGCGAAGTGCAAACAATTAACCAGTCATCCGTGCTGAAGATTTCATCCTGACGAAATGAAACATTATTACCAATATACCTTTAATGCTTGAACGCACAGGAAAAAGAACATCTTATCAAACTCCGTACGGAGTTTAATCCGGTGAATTACTTTCCGGTTTAAGTCGTGCAGATATAAAGCACTTGGTGCAGCACACACAAACACGATGCGATGAAATCCAGCAGAAGTACTTCTGATTAAGAAAATAAATACCAAAATTTACTCTAGGATAACATCAGCAACAAGCAAATAGAATACTCAGGGTTTTCTACTTTGGAAGGTCTAAATTCGTTATAATATACAAGGGGGAATTTTAGCAGTTAAATTATATAAATAAAATATACCTATACAGGCAATTCAGGGTGATTCAAGACTTGTATAAAAACTTTAAAAGTTTGTTGGGAAAGTCATTTCTAATTATATCATTATTAATTGTGATGCACGCGAGGCGAGACGAGACGAGAAATATAAAATATCGATCTCGTCTCGTTTTCGGACTTGTAATCTCGATCTCGCTCTCGTTCTCGCACATTTTTTTTTGGGTCTCGTCTCGTTCTCGCACGAGAGTCTCCCGAGAGTCTCGCTATAAAAATAAGCGCTTGCGCACTATGTATTTACGTAACAATTTAACTACAAGAGACAAGTGCGCACCAATTGCACCGTCGTCTGTGTATTTGCAGTCGTATAACTATAATAGAGACGAAACACTAAATTCTGGTTATCAAATTATTTCAATACGAACCTGATATTTATTCTTTTACGGTCACCAGAAAATGTGATAAGTTAGTAAATAATTTAATTTACCTCTGAAGTATTCAATTTATTACCAAATTATGATCTCTAAACTATTTCAATACCCGAACATCTGTTAATACATTCTGTGATCAGTAAAATAAATTAAACATTAAAAAAATATATTTTGTATCTAAAAGTACCTACACTTTATCATTAAATATATCCTACTATTTAAGTAAGCTTTAGTCACAAAAAACCACTACACTGGTAACCCGCCGGAAACCAATCACTCCACTTCTCTCCGTGTTGGCTCCCAACAACGCTTAATATATCATCCTTTACTTGTCAGAGGCGGTAAGAATTTTATTAACCGTGGTTTTAACTGGAATTAATTATTGGAGAAAACTAGTTCTGGATGCAAAACCGAATTTGTCTTTATTTTGCATTTCCTCGCTCTGGGACCGATACTAATCGACTCTAGATAGACTCAAAAAATATAGTGAATTCATATAATTTTCACATTCGCGTGTTCTATGCACGAATTGGCGTTGACTCCACTTCTTGTACGGTGCATTTTTAATTGAATTTATGAATCAAAGCTATAAAGTTACAAATAGTTTTTATTGCGAGACTCGCGAGAATCTCGCGAGATTTCTTGCTTCTCGCAGTCGTTATATCGATCTCGCCTCGAATTTTAAACTGCAATCTCGCTCTCGTTCTCGTCTCGCATAATGCAACGAGACGAGACGAGATGCCCGGTGGGCCGAACCTTAAAATCGGACCGGCCTTTCTACAATTTTTAAATAAAAAATCAAAATAAAAAAATACTTTCTAATCTTAGCCAAAACGGCTATTTTGATAGTTATATTCCGGGTGTCTACTTTTTTGTGGATCATAGGAAATATAATGTTAAAATTTTCATAGTGCTGTATATTCTGCTTTATTAAAACATTTTATTTTGCGTTCAACTCATGACAAGAACCTATTATATCAACAAATTTAGGCTCAATTCATCCAGTTTTTAATTCTGATCATTTTTTGTATTTACTCTTTATAGTTTTAAAATTAATAGGGCAGAATTTACAGCCAAAATTATACCTTTGTATTTCCTATGGTCCATAAAAAGTAGACACTCGATATATATTTGTAAAACCATTAAAAACACTAAATTCCAGAATTTTTTTTTGAATTTATTCTGAAAAAAAGTAGGTACACTTTAATAGGGTATTCTCTGAGGATTACTAATATTAAAAATTTATTAAAAATATTAGGGTTGATAGGTAAACAACAGGGAAAAAACAAAAAATCATAATATAAATTGATTGTTACAAAAGATATAAAGCATTTAAATTTTGCTGATGTACTAGATGACCTTCCAATGGGAGACCAGTTGAAATCCCTACTCCATGTTCGAATGTAATAAGACGCCGCATGAACCAGTGATAGCACACCGCTGGTACTGTACAACTAGTACGTCACTATCACGTGACACAAGAAAATCAAATTTTAAAAATTAATATGTCGCTTATTAAAAGGAATATTTTACTCGGGTTTTCACAGATACTCTTAGATATAACTGTTCTTTAAGATAAATAAATAAAAAAAATATGAGAGAATACCCTATTCCTATAAAATGAATGCAATGCAACTATCCGAGTTTAGTCAAATTGAGTTCTGTATGTTGGATTATGTTTACTTTGAAGTATTTTTTTAATTTCCAAACGAAAACGTCACATTTTTCACACATACAGCCTAATAATCATTTTTCCGCAAAATGCCTATAAACTACATGAAACCACCCTAATTTCGCCAAGTTGAGTTTAGTGCAATAGGTGACGTTACGTTCAAGTATTTTTTAAAAAATTGCAGGCGATGAAATCATAATTCTTAGAAGAGTTAAACTCCGGCTTTATTTATGAAAAAAAAAAATATAATTACCTGCTTCCGCGTCTAATTTTGTGTTTCTTTGTTATATGTTTGCTAAAAGAAGACATTGCAACAAAAAAATTGGAATTTCAAGGGTGGTAGGTATTCTAGAATCCAGCTTCAAAAACAATAATAATTTAAAATTATTCTTTTCCAAATTGGGATTAATTTTGATTCGGGCCGGTCTGCTACTATTTGCCCGGGCCGGCGTTAGACCTCTTATCCGGCCCTACTACGTTTCTCTCGACGTTTGATGCCGCTTGAGTTTAGTAAATCCCTTTTCAATCTTCCACATAAACGATCGAGATTAATATTTGAAGCCGCTCGAAAATGTCAAATCATACCTATAAAGTAACAGGCTTGGACTTACGAAGCGGCTTGACTTCTGTCGAAATAAACAGTGAAGCTTCAAATAATGTACCTACGCATGCGCACATCCGCAATATGTTGCAGTGTTACTAAATTCATATCAGTTGTTGGTTGTTTGAATTTTACCTCATTTTTTAAAAGTCGCGACATAAAACTGAGTAAAACTGTCAAAAAGCGAAATGTTTGGATTGATGAAATAATAAATGTTTTTTTTAATGTTTTTGAAAGAGAATACAAATAACAACATGACAATTTTTAGATTTTGGGGTTATATATCCAGGATGAAATTAGATCATACCTCTCCCTAGTATTTAACTACCTTTTTTTAGTCGATATGAATTTAAAGAAGATTGAAAATAACTCAATCCTATTTTCAATCCGCTGAGATAAACCAATAGGATTTTTCAAGTCATAATATATTTCAAGCCGCTTGAATTATCGAGATAAACGTAGTTTATATGTATTCACATGATCTTTAAAAAATAATTTTACATACCCAGTAAGTATTAAGTATGGTGCGGATGGTTTTCACATACCTGAAACAAAAGAACCAATTATTAATATAATCGTCATTGTTATTTGAAATGGTGCACTCTCCACGCCAGCAATGAGTGCCCGTGAGGTGACGCCTGGTAAGCGCCCGCACGGTGCAAATATATCATCTTTACCGATATCTGTGTACAAAGCAGATTGGCACACTCAGCAATGGGTAATAAGCCGTGATGATATATTCATTTATTTTATTTTAAGAAAAATGTGCCTATCTAGTAAAGAACATAGAATGGGGTGCAGAACGTTCTACAAAATGTCAAGCTTCATATTAAATTGTTAAAATGTTATAACAAGTATAAAAAATAAACTAAGGCACTTTTTTTAAAACGAAGACCATAGGCGGGTAACTAAATATCTTAACAAATCTTTAAAGAATATTAACTCAAAAACTTGAAGATTTAGAAAAAAAAATATTAGGGAATATTGTTGCTCTCGATGAGTTAAATTACTGGTTTATTTAATGTACTTATTAACATTTAGAAGACATCGAAAATAGGATATACTAAACATACCTAAATGAAATACTTTTCTCCTGTAATTTGATTTTGTATCATTGTATGGACGTACCGATCATCGTGAGTTAAACAGCTATTATTACAATCTAGGAGTTTAGATACATCCTTAGAGTAGCATAGATAATTGCAACAAAGAACCAATTACTAGGAAATCAAATTATCCAATACCAATACAGGAAACATACTATTCTATGAAATGATCAGAGCGCTCCAAACTGCAATATTGCAGCAGGAATTTCATTGCATCCTTTATTGGCTCAGAACAATGTTAATCAAGTAACTTGATCTGAATTTGATTATTAGATATTCAATTCTTATTATACCGTCAAATACAAATTAAATTTATCTTTTTCTATAGACCTGAACACGTGATTAATGCTACGAGTATATTCCTATTATTTGTGCGTACGTAATCTATATATACAGGGAGAGTCTGGGAAGACCCCCCCCTTTAATTTTTTTATTATAAGTAATAGAAAAAAATGGCTCATATCAAAGTTTTATTATTTTACATATACTATTTGATGGCAGATGTAGATATTTTTTATAAAAAAAATAATAATTTCGTTGTTCGTAAACATTTCAAAATGTTTTTTTTTGTTTAGAAAATAAGTTAAATTAAGTAACAAACAAATGTATACTTTTTACTTATAAAGTTGTGTATTAAACCAGGCTTTTAATCACCTGCGAATAGAGGAGCACACAAGGAGAAACGAGGTAACGTGGAAGAGCAAAAGCATTGTTATTAGGTTATGAGGTGATTAATTATCGTCGACAAATCATAATAGTTTAAGTACGTTATTCAAAAAATGTAAGTACAAACTTGTGTCCATTTAAACAAGGTACATGAGTACCAATAATTAGTCGTACATTTATTGTTCCCGCCCAAACATATTTTAATGAAAATTTTACAGCATTTTCGTCTGTCGAAATGTGTATTGTGCATAATATTTATTTATTTATTTATTTATTTATTTATTTATTTATTTATTTATTTATTTATTTATTTATTTATGAAACCAGGAGAACCAACAGTTTTAACAAACCAATTATAGGTTCCCACATATTAACAATAAGAAATACATATAGACAATGTCTATGCCTTAACTAAGCAGCATAATAAAAAAACAAGAATAGAAATACAAAAATACAAATAAGTACAAATAAACAAGCAATATAATAATTAACACAGGAAAAAAAATATCTGAGTAACGAAAACACTTAAATACAAGACTTCATTATTTCTTTTTTATAGGCAGTGAAATTTAAATAAAAAATATCAATATGGGCGAAATCAGCATTGTATTTTGACATCATTCTATTGACAGGAGAATTTTTGTAGTTATTAGTTGCGGTTTTAGGTAAATGAAAAAGTGTATTGGAACGAGTTGTTTTCTGAGGCACATGTAAATTAAAAAAGTGTAAAATAGAACTGCAATTGATTTTGTTATTAATTATTTTGTACAGTAATGCCATGTCTGCAAAAATCCTTCTGTTTTCTAGACTGATCATATTGAAATGTTGAAGTCTAGCTTCATAGTTATTCGCAACTACTTGAAATTTTTTACATAATACGTACAGAAATTTTTTCTGAATACCTTCTACAAGCCTTATGTTTTTATTATACATGGGATTCCAAATTACTGATGCATATTCTAATTTTGAACGTACAAGGGAGTTGTACAAACTAATAATAGTGAACGGATCAGTGAAATTTTTGCATTGACGTAATATGAAACCAAGCATCCTATAGGATTGTTTTACCATTTCAGCTATATGCTCATTATGTGTTAATTTCGGAACAAAGATTACTCCCAAGTCTTTAACAAATGACTCTTTTTTTATAGTAATCATATTGAGATTATAGTGAAATGTTAATGGGTCTTGATTTCTTGTAAAAGTAACATAATGACATTTATTAATATTAAGAGATAAATGATTTAATGTACAATAATTGAAGAATTTCTCTAAATCCCTTTGTAAGTCTTCGCAATCGTTTACGCTCGATATGGTTTTAAAGATTTTCAAATCATCTGCATACATTAGAAAATTTGAATATTGGAAGCAATGACCGATATCATTAACAAATAGATTAAACAGTACAGGTCCCAAATGGGAGCCCTGTGGTACTCCAGATGTTACATTGATGACACGTGATTTAAAGCCATTGCAGTAAACGAGTTGCGATCTATGTGATATATACGACTCAATCCACCTCAATAATGTACCATGTATTCCCAGGTTACTTAGTTTATGAATGAGTGTAGGATGATGGACCCGATCAAACGCCTTACTGAAGTCAGTATATATAACATCAACTTGTTTTCTTTCGTCCATGGTTGAACTCAAAAATTCTTTAAAAGGCACTAAATTACTTACAACAGATTTGTTGGAACAAAATCCATGTTGTTCTTCTATGATTATACTTTCTAATGGAATTTTAAGTTGTTGAACCACCAGTGCTTCAAAAATTTTGGCGAAACTGGATAACAAGGATATAGGCCTGTAGTTTGTTGCATCATTTACATCACCTGATTTAAATATTGGAGTAATATAAGAAACTTTCCAAAAATCAGGGAAAATTCCAGTTGTCAAAGATTGATTATAAAGAATGTGTAACGGTTCGGTAAGATACCATGCACAAGTTCGAATAAATATAGGAGGTATTTAATCAGGTCCATATCCTTTATTTATATCAAGGGTTGCTAAGTACTGAAATATACACTGAGTGCTCAACACAACAGAATTTAAATTTAATGAATTTGAGTCGTATATATCATCGGTAATACAATTATTAGCATTGTAAGAGGTGTTTATGAAAGCAGATTCAAAGTGTTCTGTCAATAAATTACAAATTTCTTGACCGTTAGAAGCCTCTTGTTCTTTATAACGAATTATATTAGGCATTACATTTGATTTCTTCAACGATTTAGAGTAATGCCAGAATGCTTTGGGATTTGTTTTTATATTGTTTTGTATATGTAAAATGTAATTATCAAAATCCTGTTTCATTTTGGCTTTAACTCTATCTCGTATATTTGCGAACAATGCATAATCTGATATTCTTCCATAAGTTTTCCACCGTCTATGCATTTTATGTTTTTCTTTTATTAGTTTTATTAATGAGCTTGTAAACCATTTAGGGTATGTATTTTTATTAATTATTTTACTCGGTACATGATCATTAATTAAAGAATATAATATACTGTAGAATGTATCAACATTTTCATTGATATTAGATTTGTTTAACCTACTTTTCCAATTAACCCATGATAGTACACCTTCACCTTCCCAAGTAAATTTAGTCTCATTAATGAACATTTTGAGCCGTTCCCAAAATTGAAGTCTGTTATGTGCTGAAAACATTGAACTTTTTGCACATTGTATGGATACAACTGTTGCTTTTTTAAAAATTGTCATATATGACACTCCGTATTGTGATAAAGATGTACAAGATTAAGAATTGTGCGAATATTAAGAACGTATGATTTGGAAACGCTCCGTCTAAATGCGCTAGCAACTCTATCAACCACAAATTAAAATGTAGTAAAGCTACGAATAAATAAATAAATCATAGGTAAGTAATTACAATGTCTGTGTACTCGCTATTTGTAAACGTAAATATTTTCACAGAATTTTACCTTACAAACAAGTGTCAATTGCTAAAACAAATTTTTTCAGAATTATTGCTACTGCACTCAATTATTAAAAAAATACTTGGAACGACTCGTCAATTTACGGGGTTGTAAAAATGCTAAAAAAAATATGCGATTTAGAAATATTGTTGCTCTCGACGAGTTATATTACTAGTTAAATTTAATGTACTTATTTCATTTATACCCATGGAGAATATCATCATTTCAATATAACTTCTGTATTTTACATACCGGATCTGGATCGTTCCATAGTAGCGATCTTACCTTCTCACCGCTCATGTTAATGTAAATAATGTTATCGTGTTAAAAGCTATTGTTGAAAATAATTTTTCATCGCTCACTGTGCACTGTTCACCGCTTACCGATCGCCAATGTGAACGCGACCCTAGTGCATTATTATAAGTAGTAACTTTTTCTACTCTCACAAATAATACATCACTGTTACCCCATAATTATTTTCAAAATTCGCAATTTGTATGACATTGTATCTACAACTAAATATTTCATTTTATAGCAAATTATGATTATCAATGTTCCATCAAAGTATGATATCCAATCAATAGCAATTTTTCACAAAGTTTTGCATATTGAAAAAGTTTGTCAGCAAATATAAAAGAACGTATATGAAAGCAGATAAAAGCCTGTGCATTGATAAAAATATTTAACGACGAATTATTGTTGCATGAACAGTTTAAAGTTCGTGACAAATCGTTTGTAGGACATTGCGTGACGATACATGCATCTGAATAGATTCGTTTAACACATATTTTTTTATAATGATTTTCATTGTTTTTTTTTTTGTATTTGCAACTGCACAAGCGTATTATTTTTCACTGATAAAAATTATATTCTGTGCTTTTCAAAACATATCAACAATAGAACTTTCGTAAATGGTATTATACTACACTCACGTGCATAAAAATCGACCACTTTCTAGTTTTGAATTTAATTATTTTCCTATTTTTAAAAACCAGCCGTAAAATTAAAATAAAACTTATGTTATTTGAAAGATCATTTAATACTCTTTAACATGAGTCTAAATTAATTATAATTCCTTTCGTGTTCTCAAACGAAAAGTTCTAAAATGAAATGCATGAAATAAATTAACATAAATTTAAGATTCACTTAAAAACTGACACAATACTGAAAAATAAACTATGTGCAAATTAATTCAAAGGCAATAACTGCAATCAGTCAAAACTGTGTTTGACTGTCTTATACTCGTTATAGCAACCACCACAGCAACCACGTAAATATGCGCTGTTTTTGATATTGGGTTCTGTATTACTACACAAAATAAGCACTCTTTATAATGCGGGCTCATGTTAAAGCGTGATAAATGATCCTTCAAACAGTTTCATTTTAATCTGAGGTAGGTATAGTTTCTTAAAAAGAAATTCAAAACTGCGAATTGGTCGATTTCTATACACGTAAGTGTATTATGAATATTATAAAATGGAATTGATGGGCGGGTAAAGCAACTATGCTCTGTTCCATTTAAGCCATTCAGTAGATGGCACTGGCAACAGCGCAAATCTAAAGTAGCTGAAATTACATTCGGTAAACTTAAGTTAAGTATATTTTAGTCATCAAGGAGAAGTTTTTTATTAATTGACGATTTTCACTCTGCGTGATCTGTGATTTTTAACTATTTATTTATTTATATTTTTAAATGTCCGTCTTTTATGTATCTACGCTTATCCACATGTGTACATTTTCCTTCAACTGAACCATTCTAGCCCTGAAGAAGACTATTGTATAGCCGAAACGTCGGCGAGAATAAAATTGTAATATTGACTGCTAGTCCAAAACTTTATTAATTCCATCCCTAACACAGTCGAACATCGTTTTTTTGTAAGTGTATTAAGTCCATTATATTTATGTAAATTATCAATATTTGCATAGAGTTTGTGTTTTACTGTATTTTCTACACTTATATAATTTACGCTGAATTTAATCTTAACAAGGTACACTGTATTTTGTGCATTAAAGTCATGTAACGAAATCAAACATAAGAATATTTTCTGAAACTACCGTATATATGTTCAAAAAAATCCTATTTCGGAGTAGGATATGAACACAGAAACGTATGTCTTAATTTAAAAGTATTTAATTAATGTCAATTTGACACCAGAAATTGTGAAAGATGTTATCTAAAAAAATCAAAGCTTTTCTTCTTAATCTTATTTTAGGAATGAAAATAAATTCGAAAACGGCTACTGGCAATATACTGTATCCTTCATTATTATATTTTCTCCTTAAAGTTACATTTCAAGATCATCCTAAATCGATTCCCGGTTACACAGATTACTTACACTAAAATTTCACTATAAATTTTTGGAAAAAGTATTTTAAATTGCACATACACACCTAATTATACAAGCAACATTATCGTTACATATTTTTTTTAGTCGTTAATACATTTAAAATAAGGTTTTAAAATTTGTTTCAAATTTCCCGCTAAAACGCTCTTGTCGCTCATGACGTCACGATATAGTAGTTTAGTAA
This sequence comes from Harpalus rubripes, assembly GCA_963082715.1. Taxonomy (NCBI): domain Eukaryota; kingdom Metazoa; phylum Arthropoda; class Insecta; order Coleoptera; family Carabidae; genus Harpalus; species Harpalus rubripes. The sequence continues at coordinate 92,005,774 of OY720448.1, read as the reverse complement.
ATACTTGGTAAAAATAAGTTCTTTAGTGTTTATTTAGTTTTGAATTCATTTTTTGAAGAAAATACAGATAAACACTAAAGAACTTTTCATTTTTATACAGTATTTACTAAACTACTAGATCGTGACGTCTTGAAAGACAAGAGAGTTTTAGCGGGAAATTTTAAACAAAAATTTTAAATGTATTACGACTAAAAAATATGTAATATATACTACCCAAATTAACTTGTCATGTTTTTCTAAGGTAAAACAAACTGTATGTCAAAAAATTCAAATACTGACCAAATGTCGGTAATATAGGAAACATAATTTGACATTGCCGGTAAAATTGGTACAAATTTGTTTCCGTGAAAGATAATTTTGATCACAATCAGAACTTTTTCAAGTCACGAGACATTCAATCATTCTGGATCACTCTGTATAATTAAACCACTTTTCCAAAATTTGTCAAATACCATATAAGCTGGCGATATCAGTGATAAACACGTATCACTGCCACTTGGTCAATCTTACGTGCGTCCAGTGCAGAGCATCGGGCCGATCAGAATCCAATAATTACATCCCGGAATGTTTCATCTCAGGAAGCGAAGACTGAACAATGCCGCATCAAAATTGAAAACGTCAGCTTGTCATAGCCGACTAGACCAGAGCTGGTGCGACGGTGCGGCGGTGCGGCAATAATTGCATCCACTGCAACTCGACTGTACCTGAAATCCTTACGCTGCACATATCACAAATCACAACATATCGTTTTGCCAAAAGGAGATTTTTCGGGATATATTGATACTGCTAAATATTAAGGTGTATTCACAAATGAAAATTAGGTTTAGATTTATGGTTTATACTTTAGATTTAAAGACTTTGGCCGCATATTATGTAATGACTCCATTCACACTTCAGAATTTAGGGTCTCTAAATCCAAATCATAAAGCTAAACATTGCAAGGTCCAAACAATAGGTTTATGATTTAGTTTGACGTCACAAACTTCACCAATCAGAACGAGTCTGAAATGTTATAGATATATACACCCATCTTTATTTAGTATCCACTTGATGGATTCAGCTTTTTAAACAAATGCGAGAAGAACATGGGACTGTCATAACTTAATTGCTGAAATATAACCAATAATGCCAAGCGAATGACAGTTTCACGACGCACAAGTGTCTTGTTGAGTACTGCTCTACCGATATTTGAATTTTGTTTTTGAAGCATTTACATAGATGTCTATACATATCAAAACTAATTTTCTGGTAATTTAAACTTACATTTATGAATGACTTACTTAAACCTAAACAAAAACCATAAACCTAATTTTCATTTGTGAATGCACCTTTAAAGCGTGAAATTCTAGTATACAGTCCGGATTTAATAAGATAGTCGTATTTGAAAAAAAAAATCGAAAAATCTAAGGTTTGAAGGGTAAAACAAATTTAAAATACAATAACTTCTGTACCAAACGAAAGAAGTATGTTTTTAAAGTAAAAAACAAATATGAGTTCCATTTAAAGAAATGTAAGTTAGTGTTATATCTCAAAAATTTACCGATAGAAAAATTATTTTCGTACGCTATACTGGATAGACAATAAAAATATCTAACTTTTTACTTCCTTAAGGAAGTATTGTAATCGCGAAAAATTTCGGTTTTCAGATTCCAACGGAAATATCCATTTTGACCATCCCTGAATCCATTTTGACTAATTTCGTCTTGACGTCTGTACGTACGTATCTCGCATAACTCAAAACCGGTAAGCCGTAGAAAGTTGAAATTTTGTATTTAGGACTACTATAACATCTAGTTGCGCACCTCCCTTTTTGCTTATTACATAATTTCCAGAAGTGGTACTTTACTTGAAGCCTATAATAGATTTTAATGAAAAACTTTTAGAATATAATCCAAATTTTTAAATTTTTTATATATACTTTTATATCAATGGGAATAACAGTATAGATTTTTTATAGACTAACCGGAAGTGATATATTACGTAAAGTTGTTAACAGTATTTCTTGAATAAAATGGTTTTATTTTGATTTTCGAAATATATGTTTCAAATAAGAGTTTTAGAGAATTAAATTCTGCGTCTAACACATCAAGTATTATTATATTACCCCTTTGTACAAGCGAGATATGTAAATTTAAAAATTATATACTTTTTGGTTTTTGTAATAAAAGTTTCTATGGACAAAAAATAACAATTTTTTTTAAATACTGTTAATGTCAAATTACGTCAAATTCGTGCAATTCTATAATGTAATTAAATGCCTAGTTCTCATAAAATAGAAGACATAATTGATCCCAATATACAAGTATTTCAAAAATACTGTAAAAAAATTTAAGGGCATATAGTACTAACCAAAATAAGTAAAATAGCTTAATCAACATAGGACTGATCTTCACTGTTTCCGAGAAAAGCGAAAAAAAAAACTGACAAAAATAGTGATCGAACAAAATTTTGTCTATGTCAGTAAATAGACTATTAAAAAAACAATAAAATTTTATATTAAATTTGAAAATTAAATATTGGCCAAGATCGCCACAACAGTTAACATGGTACAATTATTTGATTTTTTTAACAAACAAGCACATCTAAGATGATCTCTACTCATTTTGGTCACTATATGCCCTTAAATTTTTCGCTATTTTTGAAACACCCTGTATATTTATTTGAGCCAAAAAATGCATCAAATAAATTATTACGTTGCATCAATTGTAGATATATTTGGATCTATTCAAGCGTAGGATTTATTTGTAAAAAATAAATTTACAGTTCACGTAATTATGTCTTTTTCTCAGTGTATAAAATGTCGATTACGTATTCCAATAAAATTATAAATGATGAAAAGGTCGCGAGAAATTCACAAAACCTATTAAATATAACAAAATAACAAGTTTATCATACGTTTGCCTGAACTTTGCAATATACCTGAAGTTACATGTAATTTAAAACCAGACATTACTCGCATCATATTTTAATTTTATTCAAATTTTTACTACTTTCTTTTCAAGTACTTTATTTAATAAGAATTCAATTTAAATATAATTAATTATTACAAAAAATAAAATTCGAATAAGAAAAGTTAGAAGTGGAAAAAACTAAAAGCAAAAAGCTTGACCAATCAATTGCTTGATAAGAAATATTATTATAGTGTTGGGATTAATTTCTTCACGGAAGTTTTCATCATGATTCGCAAATAATGTACAAGTCTAGGTCATGGTTGATGAGAAAATAACAAGTATAATACCAACTCAACGGCTGAAAGCGATGGAACATTGACTGCGCATGAAATGTAAGTTAAGAAGAAAGTGCAAGTGCACTTTACTTGGCTACTCATACGTAAAACTGTGGATAATTCAAATTACCACACTTACAATAATTTACTTGTGAATTGCAAACAAAAATAATTACTATTTTACAGAAATTTCTAATAATATCACCAGTTTAATATCCTAAAATAGTTATTTAAGTATTAAAGTCCAAAACATCCGATACCAGTAGAAAAGCACTTACTGACCGCAATGCTTATTACGTTTTTTGCATGATGACCCACAAAACTTAAAAAATACGATTTGAGAATTATTTTGACATATTAAAAAAAATAGTTGTCATTTTGTAAGTAAGCTTTGATCGTTGTTTTTATTTACTTACCGACTACGCATACTGATCGGTAAGTGATTCACACCACTTACCGATCAATAATTTGTAAATAAACCTTACTACCTTGGAAAACTATCGGTAAACATTAAAAACATGCAAAAAGGATATTGCATTTATAGACAAATAATAAAATTTTGAATTTGAACGAAATTTAACAAGATTGTTTCGAGTTGTAATAGTAATTTACATTGCAAGACCGTTAAGGTGCATTCACAAATTAGATTAGATTAGGTTTATGGTTATTGTTTAGGGTTAAGTAAAGGTGCATACAAATGAAAATTAGGTTTATGGTTTTTGTTTAGGATTAAGTAAGTCATTCATAAATGTAAGTTTAAATTACCTGAAAACTAGTTTTGATATGTACAGACGTCTATGTAAATACTTCAAAAACAAGATTAAAATATTGGTAGAGCAGTACTCAACAAGACATCTGTGCGCCGTGAAACTGTCATTCGCTTGGCATTATTGATTATATTTCAGCAATTAAGTTATGACAGTATCCATATTCTTGCACTTGTTTAAAAAGCCGAATCCACCAAGTAAATACTAAATAAAGATGGGTTTATATATCTATATCATTTCAGACTCGTTCTCATTGGTGAAGTTTGTGACTAAAACTAAATCTTAAACCTAAAGTTTGGACCTTGCAACGTTTAGCTTTATGATTTGGATTTAGAGACCCTAAATTCTGAAGTGTGAATGGAGTCATTACATAATAGCGGCCAAAGTCTTTAAATCTAAAGTATAAACCATAAATTTAAACCTAATTTTCATTTGTGAATGCACCTTAAGTCATTCATAAATGTAAGTTTAAATTACCTAGAAAATAGTTTTGATATGTACAGATATTTATTTTATTTTATTTATTTATTTATTTATTGTTAACCCACTCAACAGGATCGAAGATCCCAATTACTGAGGGGTGACAAAATTTTACAAATATATGACAATATAACGTAAGTAACGTAAAACATAACGAATTACAATATTAGGTATATGTACATTTACTTGTTGAAGAAATATTGAAACATTACATTTTTAAATCTTTGCAAACCACAGCTGAATATGTCAATGTTCAAAGTAGAGTTAATTTCATTAAATAGTGAACATACTCTTCTACTAGGTGCCTTAGATTCATAATTTGTTTTCACATTTTTTAAATTAAACGTAATTACAGATTTGTTTCGAGATGTAATTCGTGGAACGTTTATACAAATACAGTTTAGAGTTGCACTATCGTCAATAATGTTCCATAATAATTTATACAAATATACACAAGAAATTACTGTTCGTCTATTCTCGAGTGATAGCATGTCAAAAGTTTTAAGTGACAGAGTATAACTGTAAGTATATATATCAAATGCGCCCGTAGTTTTATATGAACAATACCTAATAAATTTCCTTTGAACCCATTCTAAGTCTAAACTATATTTGTCATAAATCGGATTCCATATGACACTGCAGTATTCCAGTTTTGAACGTACGAATGCAAAATACAAAGACTTGAGCGTGTTAAGGTTAATGAAGCTCTGAGAGTTACGAATAATAAATCCTAGATTCTTGTATGCTATATTAACAATATAATTAATATGTAGATCGAAAATTAATTTGGGGTCAAATATAACACCCAAGTCCTTGATGTTCGACACTCGTGTTAAAGAATCAGAACCCATGAAATACATGTAGTTACATACATCTTTTTTTACAGAATATGTCATAATCTTACATTTAGAGATGTTAAATGGTAGAGAGTTTAAAGAAGACCAATCCAACAAGCGATCTATGTCAAACTGCATGTTATGAGAATCATCATCATTATTAACAACTTTAAATATCTTTAAATCATCTGCATACAACAGTGCACTCACAGAATGCAAACAGCGAGTGATCAGATTTCGAGTTATTTATCTGAAAATAATATTTTGCCAGGCAACCAGTCTGGGTTTAGAGCTGGGCACAGTACGAATACTTGTCTCCTAAATCTAGTTGATGCCTTATTGGATAACTTTGATAAATCTAGTACTTCACTCTTAGTTCAAATTGACCTTTCCAAGGCATTTGATATGGTCAGTCACAGCATGCTACTTGCTAAACTTAAATATTACAACTTCTCTGAAATTGCAATGAATTGGTGCAAAAGTTATCGGAATCACAGAAGTTTTAAAGTTTGTATATCTTCAAACACAAAAAATTTAACATCTTCCAGTTTTAGCGTTCAGTGTGGGGTGCCCCAAGGCTCGATTTTGGGACCTTTGCTTTTTCTTATCTACGTTGCTGACATGCCATCTGTATTGAACTTTTGTAATGCACATTCTTACGCAGATGATACTACTATTCTTGCTACAATAAACCCTTCTAAAGTGGATGAACAGCTTGCAATGGTTAACAGAGAATTGGAAGACTTAGTATTGTGGATAAAAAACAACGGACTTAAAATTAACACCAACAAATCTTCTTTCCTCATCGTTGGGAATCATGATATTACTCCTAACATAATGGTACTCAAATTGAACAAAGCAGTTCTATTAATGTTTTGGGTCTCCTTATTGATAAAGATTTACTCTTCAGAGAACATTTAAATAAGAAACTTATGGTAGCAAGGCTTAGATTACGTCATTTATATCAGTTTCGACATGATATTAGTACTTCAGTCAAATTACGACTTATTGATTCCCTTATTTTGCCTCTGTTCGACTACTGTGGGTGCACCTATGTTCCTAATCTCACGCAGACTGATAAAAATAGAATTACACTAATTCAGAACTCTTGTTTGCGCTTTGCTTACTGTGTGCGTAAATATGATCATATTTCAGAATACCGAAAATCAGCTAAAATGATTTCGGTTGATGACCGAGTGAAATCTGCATATCTCTGTTTAGTACATAAAATAATTCAAACTGGTGTTCCGAGTTACCTACGAAACAAACTAGTTTATAAAGAGTATAACTATGCTCTTCGCATTAAAAATTTATACATTGTTCCTTCTTACAGGAAATCCAAATTTAAGGGTTCATTTTCTTATTTGGCTCCCTTATTTTATAACGAAATTCCCATTTATTTAAGATCTGTATCATTATACACGTTCAAAATATCCATTAAGTCAATGTTTGTTCCATAAGTAATAATTCCTCATGTTTTCAATGCTATCTTGCTTTGGTGTACCTTTATTTGATTATCTGTATTTGACCTGTGTTGCTGTTATTATTATTGATTAGTAATTTATAAACTATGCTGTGCTACTTGATTGTTCTTATTTTGCTATTGTTTTATAATTATATATTTCATTGTATGGTTAGGTGGAAGATCAGCCTCTGGCTGAACCTCGCCATTGACTGTCAGTCAATAAAGTTTATTATTATTATTATTATTATTATTATTATTATTATTATTATTATTATTATATCATTGACAAACAATATAAAAAGCAAAGGACCCAGATTCGACCCTTGTGGTATGCCAGAGCTAGGAGTGAAATAATGAGAAGCATAATTCTTGTAACCTACAAATTGCTGACGATCGCTAATATATGACTTTAAAAATTCTGTTAAACCGGGTGAAAAGTTATATATGTACTGTAATTTAAAAAGCAGTATGTTGTGATCTACTGTATCAAAAGCCTTACTAAAATCTGTGTAAAGTACGTCAATTTGATTATTACTATGAAGGTTATTAGCAATAAATTGTGTGAAGTTGACAAGATTTGTGGTAGTAGATTTTCCTTCCATGAAACCATGTTGCTCTGTGGTAATAATTTGCTTCACATGATTATAAATGTATTTGTACAACACTTTTTCAAAACATTTAGCAACACTTGAGAGTATTGATATAGGTCGATAATTTGTGATATCGTGTATATCACCCGATTTAAATACTGGACAAATTCGCGAAGCTTTAAGAACTGAAGGAAAAGTATTAGTTTTTAAACATAAATTAAACAGGATATACAATGGCTTAATGAAAAGATCACGACAGCCCTTAAGAATGTATGGTGGAATATTGTCAGGTCCTGGTGAGCAGGACGATTTCAAGCTGTTAATGGCATTACAGATATCATTTTCGGTAATATGAGCAATGGAAAGAAAATTTGACGTCAATGAATCACTGGTTATATTTGAATAGTCAACATTATTTGTTTCACGGAAAACAGAGGAAAAGTAATCAGCAAAACCTTCAACAATACTGGCAGTGTCACTAAAATTTTTATTTTCCCAAAACATATTACCAGGAATGCGTGTGACATTTTTCTTATCATTAATAAATGTCCAGAATTTTTTCGGATTATTGACAATATTACCTTCCATTGAGGCGATATAGTTTTTATATGCTATTTTTATATTACATTTCACTTTAGTTCGTATTGATTTAAAAAGATCATAATAATGTTTATCATTTGATAGCATATACTGTTTTCTATACCTGTCCTTTATTTTCAAGTCAAATATGATTTGTTTAGTGAACCAAGGAGGATATTTCCTCTTCTTGCGACACTTGATTGGGACACATTTTTCAAATATATTAAACAGTATTTCATAAAAAATTTCAAAGGCTAAGTTAGCATCATTATATTGATGTAATACTTCCCAATCAGTGCAGTTCAATAATTCGTACATAAGTTTAAAATTTGCTAACTGGAAGTTAAAGAAATTATTGTTATTTAGTGAACAACTGTTATAATTGTAATTTGTAGATAGACATATGTTTAGGGCTGGGTGATATTTATCCTCAGGAACTAAGGGGTTGGATTCAATAGAAACGACACATTTATTGTTACATATTATGACATCGAGAATTCGACCGTCACTATTTAAAATCTTATTATACTGATTACCATTTATTAGGTTACAAAAATTTAAAATTCTGTTGATAGCATTATTAGTGAAGCCATTATTATAATATTCAACAAGTTTGCTCAAGTTCAGATCACCTACAACCACAAAGTCAGATTTGAATAAGGTTTGACAGGATTCAAGTATATCGAAGAATGTATTAAGATCATTTAGTGAAATTGGTGGAGGTAGATAAAATACAACAACAATTAAACTTCTACCGCAGCTTTGTTGAATCTGAATACCAACAATATCAGCAGAGATGGATGCCTGAGATGGCAAATGAATTAATATCTATGTAAATGCTTCAAAAACAAGATTAAAATATCGGTAGTGCAGTACTCAACAAGACACCTGTGCGCCGTGAAACGTGAAACTATCATTCGCTTGGCATTATTGTTTATATTTCAGCAATTATGTTATGACAGTCTCCATGTTCTTCTCGCATTTGTGTAAAAAGCCGAATCCACCAAGTGGATACTAAATAAAGATGAGTGTATATATCTATATCATTTCAGACTCGTTTTCATTGGTGAAGTTTATGAAATCAAACTAAATCATAAACCTAAAGTTTGGACCTTGCAATGTTTAGCTATATGATTTGGATTTAGAGACCCTAAATTCTGAAGTGTGAATAGAGTCATTACATAATATGCGGCCAAAGTCTTTAAATCTAAAGTATAAACCATAAATCTAAACCAAATTTTCATTTGTGAATGCACCTTTACTCAGAACTTTATGGGCGTGCAAGGTACCTATTATCCGTGCGAGCACGTAAATTTCGGGTAACGGTTGAGCATGTACAATGTTTTATGATATACTAGATGCGTTCGGTTATTTTGTGCTATGCTTGAACTGTGCTGTGCATAAGTCGTGTCACATTATCACCGTGTTAACCGTATGTCTTTGATTCAAGGCTGAATATGGATTTTCGTTTTCTTACACATATTTTTAGATGAATAGGAGTATGGTATGATTCAAATATTTTAGAATAGAAAATGATATTAGTAGGGAAAACCAAGAAATCTCCGGTAAATATTAATTAATGTAATAATAGCTTACATATTTACAAAATTAGTGAAAATTTGCATACTTTTCAGACAAAAATCAATTCTAGCTTTATACTTTGCTCGCTAACTCGAACGTGCACAGCCGGCCACACGTCCAGAGTTTGGGCGAACTGTGCATGCACAATCTACACAGCGCAATATATACCGAACGCGTTCTGTGCATCCCAGAATGCACAGAAGTGAGTAACCGAACGCTTACTGTGCAAATTATTAAAAACTGAACTGAATAACCGAACGCTACTGAATCGTAAATAATTTGAAAGAAAATATTGGAACCTACAACACAATACATGAAACTATTTGATCGAAATAGGCTTTGGAAACATATGGCAAAGCGAAATAATGAATAAATAAGTCTGTATACATGTTGCTATGGTTTTAACAGCCCGTAATTTTTTTACGTAAAAACTTTCTTTACCGCTTTAGCTCTGTAATAAGAAGTTTACGATTCAGTATAACGTAAACTTTATTTTATGTAACTCTCCCTATGTAACTAACTCCCGGGCAAAGCTGCGTCCCTTTTACACAGCTACCATTAACATCCAGAGAGCTCTACAATGTTCGACCGTATAATTACAATGAACACAAACGGTTGAGGCGACCGGAAGTAATTAAACACGTCGCGGCTTGTTTGTTTACGTAGCCCTGCTGCTAGCGCGATTACGTCAACGCTGTACTTAGACGCTTGTTCAGCGTATAATTTTGTTTAACGAAGCATGTACGTTTGGTATATCATCACGATAAAATTGCACTTTAGTTCCACCACATACATGTATTTGAATAAAGAAAAGTAAATAAATATTAATTTTAAAAATATTTCTAACATGTATTCCTCACTAAAGGAAAGTTCATTTCAATGAAGCAGGACAAATTTTTAACAAATACTTTTCACAAGTACTTTTTCATTCTCCATAATTAATTTCATTGTTATAGTAGAAAGCATGTAGTAAATTTGTAATGAAATAAAATTACATTTTCTCCATTTTAATACTAAATTGCAATCAACGGAAAAATATTAAGTTTGTTCCAACATACAATCAAATCAGTACGAAACTGTCCGACGCATGCGCAACATTAAATGGTAATAAGTTGTGAAATTTATTTATAAATAATCACATATTCCAAATAAATTAAATGACCTTACATCTTTCAGCAGAAAGATCCTTTTCAAAATAAAAAAAATCTGATGTGACCAATACATAACCTCTCGCCAGATATTTTACCTGGTTGTACGCATAAAACGAAAAATATTTTTAATTACAAATACATACATTCATGTCGCACTACGAAATAATTCTCACATATATTTGCAAAATCTATGGGATATTTTAATATAAATTATGTACAATACATAAATTTTCTTTATATTCAATATCCTGAAATTTTCTTTTTCTACTTTCCTTTTCTTTTTCTTTATATTTGTCATTTTTTCGCAAATTCCTTTTATATTCTTTTTTACGTTTATTTTTTTGCGTTGTTAACTTTTTTTTATTTTCATAATCTTCATAATAATGTACAAATATTTTAGACAATGGTATACAAATATTTTTGACAGTGACATTTATGTGTCAATTACAAACATTTGAATTTCTTGCCTAGAAGTAGTTTGATCTGAGATTTTTTACATCAGATTATTTTATATGCATCTCTTTATCTCTAAATCTATAGAAGCTATAATACGAGTAATGAATTTATATTTATCGAATAAAGAATTTAACGTTCTATGATATAAGTATTTACATAAATTTCGATAAATAATATTTAGATGATTTTTTTCTTGTAACTACTACTTCCGGTTTTCCAATTGTTACCAAAACTTAATCAACTCCTCCCATTATTGTTAGATTGAGGAGTCCGTAGTTAAAAATGTCACACACACATCCACACTCCCATACGGACATCATCGTAAAAATGTTATAATCGGATTCTAGGGACCTTAAAACATGCTTATTCACTAAAATCTGGATATGCGATTTTTAGCATGAATTCAATACCTCTCTTAGCGAGAGGTAATTAGTAAAAAAAATTAAGGGTTACTACAGGCAACAACGATTATCATTATCAGACACTTATTATTTTAATAGAGTACGAAATTGCCAGAACAATAGATGTACCTAACATAATAGCCTTTTCAGCTTCTGATTTCAGTGCGCACTAACGTGCACTGAGTTCTCGTTTTGTTCTCATCATACTTATATGTTTACACTTTCTTCGTGGTAGCGTTTTCGGCTTGTCGTGAATTGCACTCAGTTCGCAGTGAGTACGCACTTTTGCACCGACTACAGGAGCAAGTGCACGAATATCAGTTCAAATAATATGGCTTCTAAAAATAAAATCATATTGACAACTGCCAGAAATTATTAGAAAGTTCTTCAATGTCAGATAGTGATGTAGAGTTATTAAATCGAATAATAAAACTGTATGTTGTACATAAATATACAAATAAAAAATCTGGTGTGGCCAACACAATACCTCCCGCCATGTACCGCCCGAGTCACAAAAAAGATTAAGCTAATCTTTATGTATGAGACCCCATGAGGTTTCGTAGCCGCGTGCCTGAGTGTCAGGTCGCGAATCTGGGGAACCGGGGTCAATCCCGACCAACGCCAAATATTTCCAATTTTAAATGGCACAAAATTTACCCCTGTGGTGCACTCTCCTCCCTAGCAATGAGTGCCCATGAGGTGACGCCTGATAAGCGCCCGCACGGTGAAAATATTTTATCATTACCAATATCTGTGCACAAAGCAGATTGGTATACCTAGCAATAGGTAATAAGCCGTGATGATATTTTTATTTATTTATTTATTTATTTATTTACTTATTTTTGGATTAGCGAATTTTACTCTAATTTTGCAGTTTATTTCTTAAAATATAGTCTAATCTAATCCAAGTAACTACATTTTTGATAATAAAATGAAGATTAAATTAAATACCTGGATAAAATAGAATTCACTAATCCAAAAATGAGAATTAGCTTAAAGTTTTTGGCGAATCGTTAATTTTTATTAATCTAAATACATACCTAAATATTTACATAAGTATGCTGGAAACTGTATTGATTTTCTTTCCTATTGTGCTATTTACATTTTTCTTTATAAAACATTACTATTATTAATTTGAAATGGTTAGTTCTTTGACAGTGACATTTATTTGTCAGTTACATACATCTGAATAACTGCCAAGGAGTATTGTTTGTTTAAAGCGTATGCTCCGGGATTTAAATTTTAGATAATTTTATAAATTTATCCATATAGTATGTAGAAAAACTATTAAAGCAAATCTATAGAAAATTTAATAATATTTAATTTTTATAATAACATTAATGTCGAAAAAATAACATTTAAAGGTATTTTTTGAAAAAAAAACTATTTTGAGCTTCTAGTAAAGTGCCATTTCCGGTTATCCGATATTCACCAAAATCTAATGGGCTCTTTCCATTACAGAAAAGTTCGAAATACAAGGTTTCCACACACACATACACACAGACATCATCGTTAAATGTTAAAATTGGATTCTAGAGATCTTAAAACGTGGTCATTTACCAAAATCTCGATATGAGATTTTTAGCACAATCCCTATACCTCCCTTACCAAGGGCAGCGGGAGGTAAAAAGTAAGATACTCATGTGAGTATTTGAAATCAAATTATTTTCGTTTTCAGTACAAAGATACTTTTAAGGTACAAAGGAGTACTTCCTTGAAATTCAAAGATTATTTTGAAAAACGCGCCAAACCTAACAGGCTCTCAGACTTGCTCTCATTTATGGTCTCATTTTCAACTTGCATTAGGATAGTTAGAGTCGAAACTGATTCCATGCATATACGTCACACAGTGCACTGAGTACGCACTGACACCGGGTAAGCTGAAAACGCTAATATCAACTTTTGGCAAAAAAAGAAATCAGTAAAATCTGTTGACATAAACCTACAATATTGTCTTGGTTTCATGTTTATTTTTTGTAATATTTTTTGTTTTTTAATTAAATTTTATTTTAAAAAGTATTTTTTTAAAGTGTCCTATTATGGGATCAGTAAAACTATTTTCTTATCTACATAGGGGCCCGGATTGACTCGAGAACACAAGCCCATGGCTGCATTGTTACGCCACTGTTCTTATATGAAAACATATGTTAATATTATCTTAAATATACTTTAAAAAAGTATAATTAACTGTATAAAACCAAGTTGAAGAAAGTTAAACAAGTCTAAGTGAAGTGGTCGAGAAAATAATACAGTGTTGAAAACCAGAAAGTTGAGTTGAGAGAAATTAGTTGTTTTGTGCAAACTTCACACCCTTGTAACTATTCCGCGCGGCAACTTCTATAAACGTTCTGGGCGGGAAATAGGACGCGACACGCCGCGCCGTGCGCACTCCTCAAGCCAGCGAATGTTGAGATTGAAAGCAATTTACTCCAAAACTAAATGAGACCCGCTTTATACACTACCTCATAGAGTGGTGTACCTACCTTGATGCCAACAAGACTGTTATATCTATCTACTTCATTCTACTAAAATTGTGTGTAACAGAATATTGAATTTTCTTAGACAACATCACGTTTTGCTATTAATATCATAATGTGAAATACAAAATGATTATCAGTTTTCATTTCCGCAGATAATTAAAAACTATCAAAATCCAATTAAAAATTCGTAATATATAAATATTTGCACAGAGAATAAATTACTGTAAATATTCTTTAAAAAATCAATAACTTTTTAATGAAAACTTCTGCATAATTCATAAAAATTGGTAATATATTTTGATATTAAGCAGGACTCATTCAAAATATATTTTTTTGTTAAATTCAATAAAAGTTAGAAACAAAAATTAGCTAAAAGAAATACTAATTTTCATACAAGTTAATATGGTATTGTTTTAAACTAATAAACTGATACATGAAAGCAGGTTCACAAATAAATAAATAAATAAATATATATTTATTTATTTATTTTTATGTGATAGTTCCAAAGTCAAAAACACAGTTAAATCTTTAACCACTATCCAAAAATAGCTATTACATACCTAGCAATGTTATGAGTATCATTACTGCCGCAGATGTCATGATTCATAACATCCGTGGTTTGTTCAAATAAACTATTGGTTTGTTCAATAGTTTACCGGTTTCAAAAAATTAAGACATTATTATTAAATATTATTTTTTGAAATTCTTTTATTAATGCTGCTTTCAGAATGCTATGGTAAACAGAATAATTATTTTGACATATGTCAATATGACAAATATTCAAGTTATGTGCTTTATTCATCGTGTTTATTATTTTCGAATAAAGTAAACCGTGTTAAAAGCGGTACACTAACGTTTTCTGTATGTATTAATGGACAGCATTATACTTTCATTTTATTTTATTTTTATTTTGTAAACTGTTGTTGACAAGTTTGTATTGTAATAATATTACCGTACAGATTCAGTTATTACTTAGTTACCAGCCTACTTTTATGCATGTAAATAAAGGTTTAATCTCCTGAAACCGGCAATAATAGCTATTAACATACCTAGGAATGTTATGTATATCATAACTGCCACAGATATCTGTTTAAAATGCGATCTAAGGCTTGTATTGATTAATAACATCCGTGGTTTGTTCAATAGTTTATCGGTTTCAGAAAATGAAGACATTATTAATAAATATCATTTTTGAAAATTCTCCCACTACTTTCAGAATCCTGTGGTTAACAGAACAATTATTTTGATATGTCAATATGACAAGTATTCAAATTACGTGCTTTATTCCTCATGTTTATTATTTCAGAATAAAGTAAACCGTATTTAGATCAATACACTAACGTTATCTATATGTATTAATGAAACAATTATACTTTCATTTTATTTTCATTTTGTAGACCGTTGTTGACAAGTCTGTATTGTAATAATATTACCGTACAGATTCAGTTATTTCTTAGTTACCAGCCTACTTTTATACATGTACATAAAGGCTTAATCTCTTGAAACCGGTAAACAAATATAACCATTGCAATCAGGACTAGGGCGATCTTAAAAAATTGAGATCGGACTTTGATTATTAATTTTGATCGATCTTAAATTGATCGATCTTGATTTAAATTTATTTACATAGGTTGATCAGATCAATGATTTCATTGCTACATCTATTAAATATTAAAGGAATAAAGAGCAGGTATTCTCAATAATTATAACACTTTGATTTTTTTAGCACTAGCGAATCATATCTTATAATATTATAATAATCCAAATATCAAAAACTATGTAGTATTCATGATACGAGCGTAAGTACACACAACATTCACCAGCTGTTGGATCTATCTTCTGATTAACCGATCAGATCGATTGATCGATTAAATGTTGTCTGTGATCAATTTGATAGATCAATCGATTTTCTGATTAGATCGATCACATCGATGTTTTTTCGCAGCACTAATCAGGAATCCATTGCGGCACACCACAGCCCGAGAGTGATCATGTGCTTTTGATAGGTATATGAAATTTTAGGGTATAAATATAAACTTGCCTGTACGGAGGTTCCATCATTATACCTTCGCTTTAATACGAACGTTTGTCTTATTATCAATTATCTGTTAATTATGTAATTAATCCTAATGAGCCGACCCAGGTGGAGTAGCGATAGTGATATCGCTTTACGCTCCAAGGATCCTGGAATCGAATCCCGGATAAGGCATGGCTAGTATGTGCGTCTTTCATAATTTCATCCTCATCAACTACGTGTAAAATGTTAGAAAATATAAAAAATCATATAAAGAAAAAATGTTTCATTGTCATCGAATCACCACTTATATACAAAAAATGTATGAAAAAGTGTAGTGTTTCTGACGAGACGATCGAGCCGAGAAACTACATTGTCTCGTCTCGTCTCGTCTAGAAGACAAAAAAATAACTCTCGTCTCGAATTTTTCTTGTCTCGAACAATGGAGTCTCGTCTCGGCCGAGAATCTCGACGAGATTTCTCGATTTTTTTAATAAATCCAATGTGTAATTTATTATTATATATTTACCATAAACACATATAAATAATATTCAGGGTTATTAAAAAAATTGAGACAACTATTTTCTTCAGTATCAATTTTATACAACAAATTACAAAGTTTAGAGACAGAGTAATTTGATACAGCACTACTATAATAATAAAATAATGTTTTTATTCATGAACAGTTACAAATAAACAACAAGTTAACAAAACTTATTTTAGTATAATAAAAGCTATAATATAGAAACAAAGTTAATTATTAGTATAAACACTGTGAAACGTTTATGAATTAGAAAAATACTTTAAATAACAGTCGTAGAAAAATTTAATTATATGCATCTTTTATTTGAAGTATTTTTCTTTAAAATAATTAATAAGTGATTGAGACTTGAGAGATAAAACAATGCTAATCAACTGCTCGCTATAGTGTTCATACTACCAGCCCGGCAATTTGCACCACCAAAAGGCAAATTTTATGCTTTGCTTAAATAAAATAAAGAAAAGCGAAGTTAAATATCATTTAAAATAATGGACATTACTGTCAAACATTCGAACTGCTTTTATTTATTTAAATCAAGTTAAAATTTAACGTCTGGAGGTGCAAATTGGTACATTATTTATCCAGTTAAAAAGTTTGCTGTTAACCATGATTTTAAACACAAAATGCTCGTTGCAGAATCTTCATTAAGCCGATTTCTATGTTTTCGTAACACTAGACCAGCTTGCGAAAATATTTTTTTTTCGATGGTACGGAAGTAGCTGGTGTATTTAAAGAATCTCATGCCATTTTGGTTAAATTAGGATAAATATATTGATGCTTATTCCAAAATATTAAAATGTCCTTTGCTTTATCTGATTGTTTTGTAGATAAATATAGATAGTTTTATTTAAGAAATTTTAGCCCGATCCTGTATTAGACTTATAATTTAAAAAATATATTTTTTTAATACAAATTTACAAAATGTTCCAATGAAAATATAAATAAACTGTACTTTTAAAAATACAAAAAATTGTCGAGAAATCTCGGAATAATTGTCGAGAATCGAGAATCTCGACATGTAAGTATCGTCTCGTCTCGTGAATTCAAAAAGTTTTCTCGTCTCGGCGAGACGAGAAATTTCGAGACGAGACGAGAGGAGATTCGAGAATGTCTCGTCCCGTCAGAAACACTAAAAAAGTGTGTATAATAAATAAATAAATAAATAAATAAATAAATAAATGTAATTAATCCTAATGTACAGTAATTATATAATAATGGAGGCAAAAGTTTACAAATCAAAATAATTAAAAAATTTTTTGCTGTAACATAGATAGTGTAAACATAAACAATAAAAAAAAACTTTATACATTATTAATTATTAAGTTTTGATTCTCATTTTTTTACTAATAAATAATAAATTGAAAAATAGCAATAATCTTTTCAATTTAAAGAGATAGAAGATATGCGCAATGGAGATCTGCGCATAGGAAGAACAACTGAAATCCATGGCGTTTGTTTCAAAAAAATTTAGACGTAAAGTGTGAGAAATATCTCAGATAACTTTAAAAAATCTTATCGAAATAAGTTATAAAAACTTTTAATGAAGTTAAAAAGTCTAGCGATGCAAATTTTCACCAAGAATACAGGTATTTTAATGACTGTAATATTTATGACGTTTCATTTGACAGCTCAACTGGCAGTTGTTCGCGCCATTTTCTTACTATTTTCAGCGATAGTAAGAGACAGCCGTTAAATTGAAAAGGTCTATTCAATAATTTTGGAAATACATATGAGAACTATTTATAATATAAATTATGAAAAATAATATTTTATATAATTATACGGTAAATTTCAAAATTAAGTTATTATTAAATTAAATTCCAATTTTCTTTTTCATTATTATAAACACTTGTTAAAATTACCTACGAAATTTTCTTGGAAAACCCGCGTTACGAAGATGCTTTAGATGAATTTAATTTTTTAAATAAATATCATTTGAATACATATTGTAAAGAATAATTATTTAATTTTCAAATTTATGTGTAGCTATTTACTATTAATAATAATAACAATAATAATAATAACAATAGTAATAATAAGAAAAAAAATTAAAACAATAAAATTTTATATATGTTCCATAACAGCTTAGACCTTCAAAGTGACAGATATGAGCCAAACCAGGAATGACCACAGCAAATTAGTGACCCATTAAACTTTCTACTATTTCTACAACTAGTATGAGTATGAATAATTCAAAGAAATTCTTACATATTTACCACGTTGTATCATCTGTGTTTTTCAACACATAAATATGATCTTTTATTAACACACACCAGTCTCTGTAATATGCATCAAGTGATTATTATGTATGTAACAGGCGTCGCAGATGGCAGCAGCATTTGACTAAGTCTAGGCTCTAGGACTACCTCTGTTGTGTCACACAGATCATTTTGCAAGGGACGCCAGATGCCTCATCCGATCTACCCATAACATCGGAACAACAATGGAATTGTACAGCTTCGGCGCTAAGCTTTCCCGCATCGTGTAGAATTAATCACACAAATTCTAGTATTAGCTTGAAATAATACAAACCATGTTGTGCTATCGACAACCGTTTCGTCTAACAACACAAGAGTAGCTGAAACTTAGTCTTCTTTTTGAAATTAAACTATATTTTATTTATTTTACAGTGGGGCCCTTCACTATTTTTCCTTTTATTTATTTTTTATGAAACTTCATCTAAACTGAAAGCGATTTGTAGGTTTAGAAAATCTTTATTGTTATTCGTTGTCGTATAATTTTTTTTTTAATATTCTGTGACGTACCAGCAGTTCTGTTCTCAACAACCAGAGTTACGTGTACCACTGGTGGTACGGGATTACGGGAAGGGTACCCAAGTAGTACATAAATATATTATAATAATAATAATAAATAAATAAATAAATAAATAAATAATAATAATAATAATAATAATAATAATTGGCATCCAGCAATGGGTAATATGTCGTGATGATATATATATATATATATACAGGTGTTCATTTTAAGTGGTACACTATTGCTAACTCCACAACTATAAGAGCTACGAGGTTGGTTAAATTAACAAACAATTTCTATTTTACTAGTCTATTTTAATGAGCGTAAAATTATCTTTTTTCAACCACTGTGGGGGCCAACTTTGTTATTTTAAATGGAATCATATATTTTTTATTTATTCATTAATTAGATACAGGATTTTACTCTGAATTTAGTGATACAATATTTCCATCCGTGGCACTCTCATTATAGTCATATTTAAATCATATTATTATAAAACTTTATACACATATTTCTTTTAAAAAATCGTTATGTGAGGGTATGAAAATATATCATTGAATTCAGAATAAAATTCTCTGTCTAATAATTAAGTAAAAAAATATATTTAAAATAACAAAGTTGGTGCCCAGTTTGAAAACTACTGGTTGAAAAAAAAATTGATGCTCATTAAAATAGACTAGTAAAATAGTAATTGTTTGCTAATTTAACCGGCCTCGTAGCTCTTATAGTTCTCGAGTTAGCAATAGTGTACCACTTAAAATGAACACCCTGTATATGTATATATATATATATATATATATATATATATATATATATATATTAATATTAGCGATTTCAATTTGCTATCCAACTGTATAAAAACAATCATATGTTATATTATTAAAAAATAAAATGGCGAATGAATAAAATATATATCTTTTTACCTTCCGTCACCCTTAGGTAAGGAAGGTATTGTCTTTGGTCAAAAAATTCGGTGGTGAGCTTTTGATGAATAAGCACGTTTTAGGGTCCCTAGAATACGATTTTACTATTTTTACGATGATGTCTGTATGTGTGTGTGTGAGTGTGTGTGTGTGTGTGTGTGTGTGTGTGTGTATGTATGTGTGTGTGTGTGTGCGTGTGTGTCTGTGTGTGACAAAATTTTCTAATGCGATAACTCCAATACTACAATTCCAAAAATTATAATTCTTTCGTATTCCTCTTCGCTACATCCATGTGAAGAGCTGATTAGATTTTGGTTATAATTGGAAGTACCCTCATTTGAAGATTTTAACAGTTTTTCTTATTCTCTATACGCTTTGAATGCATTTTATACTTCATATTAAATGGACATAGAGTTAAAAAATTATAAAGAAATTAAATATCATATATATTAGTCAGCTTTGCTATAACTCTGGAAACAGCTCCTACATTAAGAAAATTATGATTGAAAGGTGTCAGTGTCAAGTGCAGTTGACAGTATGTTTATGTTATAATTTTACTGGAAATATAGGATCTTTTGTTAGAAACTTTTTGTATAGAATTTGTATAAAACACATACAACTGCTTTACGGTAATGTACAAGAAATATAATCTTTTGCAAGGAACTTTCTGTATGACATTTATACAAACTACATAGAACTGACGGAAGGTAATGTGCTGGCCACATCAGATTTTTTTTATTACTTCGTCTCGTTCTCCAAACTAATCCTCAACTTGTAAGGTGCACTTACTACCCTTAATACTTAAATAACTAATCTAGATTTAAATGATTTTAATTTATTGAAAGATTTAAAGACACAGTAGTCGACTGACAGAATTAAAATAAAAGTTTTAATTTTACTATAAAAACATATAGTTTATAAAAAAATGTTCAATTAGTACTCATGACCCATAAAATAGATATAAAATGATGTATTGTCAAACATCCTGCTATCACATGCAAATTTTAATATCAGGAAATGTAGTAAATGATATAATACAGATATTATAAAATAATATAAATAGAAAATAGGCCATTATAGTAAAACAGAAGAATAAATATTCAATAGGCTAAATTTATAAAACAAAATAAAAAACTGAAACCGAGTAAATAAATGGAGTGGATAAAATACGACAAGTCAAAGTATCTTTGTTTAGTGTTGAACGAAGAACCAATGTACCTACAAATGTATCAATCGCCGTCACGTGTAATCAATAGAGAAAAAAGTGTATTCTGTTACACATCCACACCTCGCCTCGAACCACTGGCAGGCTGGCTGGAAAATGGATTTCCACGGCGGTGATAAATCGCCGACACTTTCCCGACAGAATTTTGCGCAATTCTTTTGTCTTATTGTGTGAAGAAAGATGGTGGTCATAAATAATATAAATGCGTTTCGTATAAAGGAGCTGTCAATTCGGTATCCGCACTTTTAACACTGGCTATTTATTTCAGTCTATATGTGTGCCGTGCATTGGATGACTTGCGGAAATGCGAAGCCCGCGACGGACCTAGCTTACCGGATATTTACTCAGATTTCCGGAAGCCATTATCTCTGACCAACCACTGCCCAACCAAACAATTCTCGCGTGCTCTTCTTTTTCTTTACTTAAAAACATATTTTCTTTTCTTTATACCTAACAAATCTAGTATTCGTGCACTATACTACTCATATAAAACAAATAATGTACTTAGTCATGAATAAATCAAAGGAAAATAAAATACTTGTACGTGAGTCAACAAAGATAAATATCTAACTATCAATATGTTTAATACGAATACAACCTACAACCCTGCTACCTGTACATAAATGGGATCTCGGAAACTAGTGATACAAAATTGGTTAAACTAAATACGAAATAAATGAAAATGTAAATTTTGTAATTTAATTTTTTTCCAATAATGGACCTTTTCAATTTAACGGCTATCTCTTTCAATGGCTGCAAATAGTAAGAAAATGGCGCGAACAACTGCCAGGAGGGCTGTCAAACGTTAGACATTTTAACTTCAATAAAAGCTTTTGTAACTTATTTCGATAAGATTTTTTAAAGTTATCTGAGATATTCTCTCATTTTACGTCTAATTTTTTTAGAAACAAACGCCATAGATCTCAGTTGTTCTTACTATGCGCAGATCCCCATTGCACATTTCTTCTATCTCTTTAAATTGAAAAGGTCCAGGATATTTAAATAGTTATTTGTATATCAAGGATGCGAAATCACTCTTTAGCGTACCGAGAGAAAAATCTTCGCCGAGGCCGCTTGCGGCCAACGCAAGACAATCTCGAGGGCGGTAAAGAATTTCGCGGACAAGGTGTACACAATATTTTTTGTGCAACCGTAAAAAATATGTAATAACAATTTTTATTAATTTTAAACAGTTTCATTGTAAATAGAAAGTTAGCTTTCAAGATGGTTATGGGATTAACATTTGATAAACAAAACCATGCAATTCTCAAGTGTCAATATGATTGTTTACTTAATTTCGCGGCCGCTACCATGCCAACGGCGAAATAACAACGGTCACTAAATTCAATTTCGCGGCCTGTATTGCGGCTGCGAAATGCTTATTTCGCGTCCGGTTGCAAAAGAATGACATTTTCCGTTGATTGTTTATTTATAGATTTTATTAATTTGTAGAATATCGTTTGTCAATGTAGGATTTCTCATTAATTCAAGGTGTTAAACAATCTGGTGTGGCCAACACAATACCTCCCGCCATTTACAGCCCGAGTCACAAAAAATATTAAGCTAATCCTTATTTTTGGATTAGCGAATTTTACTCTAATTTTGGCAGTTTATTTCGTAAATTATAGTCTAATCTAATCCAAGTACTTTTTTGATAATAAAATGAAGATTAAATTTTAAAAACCTTTCCTTTCCTATTGTTCTATTTACTTTTTACTTCATTGTACACAGTAAAGTAATCGCGAAAAATTTCGGTTTTCAGATTTCAACGGAAATATCCATTTTGACCATCCCTGAATCCATTTTACCTAATTTCGTCGTGACGTCTATACGTACGTACGTATCTCGCATAACTCAAAAACAGTAAGCCATAGAAAGTTGAAATTTTGTATCTAGGACTGCTATAACATCTAGTTGTGCACCTCCCTTTTTGGTCATTACATAATTTCCAGACGTTGTACTTTACTTGAAGCCTATAATAGATTTTAATGAAAAACTATTTAAAAATATAATCCAAAACTTTTCAGATTTGGTATATAAGACTTTTAAGTCAATGGGAATAACCTAGTAGATTTTGGTTAAAATAGGCTAACCGGAAGTGATATATTACCTGAAATTGTTAACAGTATTTCTTGAATAAAATGGTTTTATTTTGATTCTAGAAATAAATGCTTCATTAAGAGTTTTAGAGAATCATATTCTGCTTCTAGCACATTAAGTATTATTAAATTAGCCCTTTGTATAAGCAAGATATGTAAATATTGTTAAATTATGTCAAATACGTGCAATTTTATAAATGGATCTATATTTCATGTTGGTCTTCTGTACAAGGAAGTCGTGTGGTGTCCACATCAGGTTTTTTCTTTTTAAAACGTTAAGCTACATTCACAGCTACTTTTTTAATGTGTAATGATAATGCATAAGACATAACTTTAAAACATAGTGCCAATGCGTAAGGTTAAGAAAAACATTTTCTGCAACAAAATGTAAATGATAGTGGACATCTGCATTTACAAAAATTACCTGTCAGAGTTGAAGTTTATCATGGCATGAAAATATTTCCGAAACGTATATTCTTGTTTAATCTTATTTGAGCACATTGTATTACAAATATAGCATTAGATGCAGCAATTTTTTACCTTCGACATTGAAAATTTGAGATTTCTTGACAATTCATTTTCACAACTGTCACAAATTTACTTAATGCATAATGCGTAATACATACGCATTAGCACTATATGTATTAAAGTTATGTCTTATGCATTATCATTACACATTACGCATTAAAAAAGTAGCTGTGAATGTAGCTTAAAAGTTTGGAGTTTGCAAACATTTGTTGCTTTGCATTGTGCTAATGCATTATGCATTAGTATTAAATAGTAGAGGTGTGAATGGTCCTGGGCGTTGCAATATAAGAAACTTCGTTACGTATTACCTATTAGCACTATGTATTAACGTTATGCATTAAAAAAGTAGCTGTGAATGAGGTTTTACTATTATTAGTTTGAAATGGTTAGTTCTTTGACAGTGACATTTTTCTGTCAGTTACATACATTTAAATAACTGCGTAACCCATGAGTTTTGTTTGATTAAAGCGTAGCTCCGGGATTTAAATTATAGATAATTTTATAAATTTATCCATAAAATATGTAGAAAAAGCATTAATGCCAATATGTAAAAAATTTAATAATCTTTAATTTTTATAATAACATAAATCTCGAAAAAATAATATTTAAAGATAAAACTTTATGAGCTTCAAGTAAAGTGCCATTTCCGGTTATTTGATTTACACCAAAATCTAATGGGCTCTTTGCATATTAGAAAAAGGTCGGAATACAAGATTTCTAAATTTTTTTAATGATAGTATTTGAGTTAGAGCGGAGGAGCCACACACACACACAAAGACATCATCGTGAAAATGTTAAAATTGGATTCTACGGACATGAAAACGTGCTCATTTACCAAAATCTCGATATACGATTTTTAGCACGGTCCCTATACCTCCCTTACCAAACGTAAAATTTTTGAGGTTAGGATATAAATTTCGTGGTGCTGATTCTTAATCTAAAAGAATTTTTCCAAAATTCTAAAATTATTTCTTATTATTTATGTATTTTCTGAAGTGTACATTTTTAGTGCCACTGGCCGATAAGAAATTTTTAATAAAAATAATTAGGAATTAATTCCTTTTCCTACTCAAAATCGTCTGCAAATTACATGAAATAAAATATCTGTGGTATTTTGTAAAGACTTACAAATTTGATTGAGTTTACCAAGAGGCTCGCCGAGAGGTTATTTAAGCTTCCAAATTTTGTACTTTATATTTAATACCACGCGTAATTTTTCAATAATTTTTTTTTATTATTTCCTAAAATATACCATAACTTTATACAACTGTACATCGTAATACTTGTGGTAAACTGTATTATAATAATAATCTGAGAATGGACATATTAGAGAGTTTTTGCATAGCGTTTTCTCGAAAGACGTACAGGGTACAATGCTAACGTTTTGACTGCTTAGCAATATCGTATTTGTTACTTGTTGTCATAGGCGCCGACTACGTGGAGGCTTCGGGGCTTGAGCCCCCATACGGAAAAATCTGAAGGGATTCCGCCCCCACACACAAATTATTTTTAATACCAACAAAAAGAACACTCATTTCTGAAAATATTTTTATAATACATCAATTACTTATACAAAGTATCAATGCATAAACTATTATTCACGAAAGATGACTATTCAAGGTCTGATATAATATTACTTGCAGATAACTTCATTGCATTTTATACGCATACGCGTGCAACGCAAAATATTTATGGGTACATTTTAACTGAAAAAAATAAATGTATTTTATTTGAAAATTTTGTGTCTTTTTAAATAATGATTTTCTCAGAGTTTTATCTTCTTCATCTACGTTTTTGCATAAAACAAAAATATAATCTTGACGTAATGCATAAAATAATAATTTAATTTGAATGTCTACGCCACTGGATAAATATAATTGCAGAGGGCAGTATGGTAGATAATTACATGTCTGTAACTCTACGACATATGTCACTGCTATTTTAAGTGTGTTAGAAAGTAATGGCACTATTTACGTGTATCTGTCACACCACATCAATTAAATAGACATTCGTCAAATAATCTTTCTCTTTCTAATACAAAATGTTGCTAAGCTACTGCTATAAAATGCTGTGTATTCTTTCTCCGAACAAATGACAATGATAAAGAATTATTCTTATGACTGCTTCGAAATTCCAAAGGTACGCCCATGGAAATAGTAATGCTGTCATACTATCTAAGCGGCAAATGTTAAAATTGTATGGAGCGGCACACTTCAGACATTTTTGATCACTCTGTATATATTTTCAACATACATACAATTGTAATTTATGTTCTTTCTGTCTTATGTTGAGTTTCGCCGTAAATTTTAAAAAGTCAAAATTTGTTATAAATTAATCATACAATAAATTCGCATGTTTTATACAATTTTATTTATTTTAAGAAATAAAGTTTTTATTTGTTAAATTTTCTGTTGGCCCTGTTACCCACCACACGAAAATCCAAAAGTCGACGCCTATGCTTCGTACGTGAAAATTAAAGACGTAATACATTTTATCCACAACTGTCAAATAATATACCCATAATTCTACCGATTTTTATCAATTAATGACCTTCATTACTGTTACTAATTGAATAATATTGACAGTTCAATGGAATAATATTATTCAATCGTTATGCCAAATTCAAATCCTACCTTTCAAAGAGTACACACAAAATTACTTTTAATAATTAATTCTTTCCACATAAAAAGCCAAAATTACACTAGTTTTGTCATTTTTCATACTTTTATTTTCTTCTTAAGCTTGAATTGTAGCTGAATAGTCGGTTTTAAGATTTTATATTAAATGTCAAATCACTTCATAATTTTGTTACAACTACACCGATGACTAGATTTGTCTATGCAAACAAAAACATTTTTGCATTTGTCAGTGAGAAAATTCTACTTATTTTTCAAAACCAATATGTCACTGATATGTTATTATTTGACAATTGTGGATAAAGTATAGTATTCTATTCGCATGTAATGGTTATTACTCATTCGAATGATTTACATCACTCGCATTCGCTCGTGATGCAAACTTCATTCTCATGAGTAATACCATACATTACATGCTCATTGAATAATATACTATTACCGGTTTCAGGATATTATTCAAAAGTAGGCTGGTAACTAAGTAATAACTGTATCTGTATGGTAATATTATTACCATACTGACTTGTCAACAACGGTCTACAAAATAAAATGAAAATATAATGCTCTTCATTAATAAATACAGATAACGTTAACCTATCGTTCTAAATGCGGTCTACTTTATTCTAAAGTAATAAACATGAGGAATAAAGCACATAATTTGAATATTTGTCATATTGACATATTTATGTCAAAATAATTGTTCTGTTAACCTTAGCAATCTGAAAGCAGCATTAATGATAGAATTTTAAAAAATGGTATTTATCAATAATGTCTTAATTTTCTGAACAACTCTTAGACGTCTTAAAATCCTCGCTCTGCGAGCTCGGATTTCAAACCGACATCTTCGGCAGTTATGATATACATAACATTCTTAGGTATGTTAATAGCTATAACTGTTTTATTCACTTCATAATTCAAATTTCAATATAGAATTAAAATTATTTTTAATATTTTTTGAGTGCATACTGCAGAAATAATTAAAATTCAATCAAAAAAGTGTATATTCATAAAAATCTATGTACAGTTATTTTTATTAAATAGTTGTACTTTTCAATTTTGAATACATTTTATCATGTCTACATTCCAATGAAAATATCAAAATTTATAGAAGATAAAAATTCCAAATATCTGTCTGTTAAATGAAATAAATGTATCCAAATATGGTAATATATTACTATTAAAAATATCCGAATATTCAGCGATTTGGAAAAGATTTTGATGAAATATACGTCAAGTCTAAGAAAGTAAATTTAGTGTGATGATTTTGCAATAGCTGGAAGTCCATCTTATCCTAAATAAACGTAAAAAATGTAAGATAAATGGGATCACACGAGATTGAGGCACACATCAATCCTCTATTTTCTTAGGACCGAGCCCGCTTTCAGTCGAGATCGAAATTTGATGTAACGTGGATTACGGGATATGACGAATTGCCGTGGAATACAAATACTTATCAAGTTATATACCGTTCCGTTCGCCTACGCCTGCCTGTATCAACATAATATACTAAACTCCGTCCGTAACAGAAAATTGTTATTTTTAATACGGGCTGGGGCGTAGAAACTTACTTTTTTTGAAGGCGAATAAAATAAAAAGTTGCCGTTAGATTAAATTTAGTTGTAGATAATGAAAGAACGTAAGTTTTAAATCATGCAGTTTTAAACAAAACATCATGAAGATGGTTATAGTGTTCGAAAATATTTGGCGATTGACTTTAGTCGGTAACCAGTGTAACACGAGGGGGGTCTTTTAAGCTGCTGATAATACTAGCGACTGCGCTACTGTAACACGAGGGGGGGTCTTTGAAGCTGGCTGATAAGCTGATGATACTAAGGATGATGCTACCCAACGATGATACACTTTTCATTTACTGATGGTGATACTACGATGATGACTGGTGGACGCCTCGGATGGCTGGCGTCCACGACTTCGTGTGATGGAAGAACACACAGACACTTTACTTTTTACACTTGACACTGATGAAAACTACGGACATGAACATAACTTGTTGTTTTACTAACTAAACTTTATTTTAGACGGTTACATTTAAACTAAATGATTACATTATTATTAATTAACACTAAGCCTAACATAACTGTTACATTTTGTAACCTTGCGGGCGGGCGTTCTGCACACGCGCCCCAGAACTAAAAAGACACTACATGTCTACTCCACGGCTAACTAATACCGACTGACTTAAAACAAAAACGCTATCTCCAGGATAGGATTATCTTAGGGGTATGGGGTGCATAGGCGAGGTCATTCAAAAGTCACGCTCGTATATATAATAATTTCCAGACTTAAAATCAACAAATAAATGTCGTGACTATCATAATATGATAAGAATTTCTAAACTGAATTTTGACATTTATAACTTAAACAGATAAACAGAGTTAAAATATGAATATTGAAACTATAATTTAGAAGAGTTTATAAAAAGTTATTTATCTGTTATTGTGCTTACCCTCGCCTTGTCACACCAGAAAGGCTGGCCCTTCTCAGCGCGGAGTAAGATTCACTGAGACAAATGACTGGTTTTTAGCAAATAAATATTCATAATTAAGGGGTACTTCATTCATTCAATTATTGCAACCTTGCAACAAATACAATTTAATCTTTAATATGAAATGTATTTTATTCATTCAATTATATTATTTATTTGACCGTCATTTATTTCATTTAAATTTAATTTAATTTTCTCAAATAAACTAGTATATTATGTATAGTATTTTAAATTGAGATTTTTAATAAATAAATTTATAATTTTCTGAAATATTTATTTGTTTTCTAGAAATATATAATTGTTATGAATTAATTTCATAATATATTCGTGTAAACTTTATATTAATTACATTGAAAAATAGTTTTTATTGTATGAATCTACATTTATTTGTCACAAATAAATATTATTTGTGGCAAAATAATATTTTTATTGAGTGAACGTTGTTCTATTTGTCAAATGACGATTTTAAGTGAAGTGACTTGTATGGACTTGTTCATTTGTTGTATGTTTCATCTTTGTTATGGTGGTGCTCATTTCCGACAGTGTTCATTTCTGGCGATTTGTTTTTCATTCGTGTGCTAAAAAGTAGTGAATATGGGTGGCGAAACAGTGAAAAATATACTGCTTGAGTGGAGTTTAATAAATAAATTTATAATTTTCTGAAATATTTATTTGTTTTCTAGAAATATATAATTGTTATGAATTAATTTCATAATATATTTGTGTAAACTTTATATTAATTACATTGAAAAATAGTTTTTATTGTATGAATCTACATTTATTTGTCACAAATAAATATTATTTGTGGCAAAATAATATTTTCATTGAGTGAACGTTGTTCTATTTGTCAAATGACGATTTTAAATGAAGTGACTTGTATGGACTTGTTCATTTGTTGTATGTTTCATCTTGGTTATGGTGATGCTCATTTCCGACAGTATTCATTTCTGGCGATTTGTTTTTCATTCGTGTGCTAAAAAGTAGTGAATATGGGTGGCGAAACATTGAAAAATATACTACTTGAGTGGAGTTTTGGATATTTGCTTTGCACTTTTCAGTTTATCTTTTATGCCAAGGCACCGGTACCTGTACAGACTGTGTATTTATATTTTTATAATTTTTTAATTATATGTACATTCATATTCTTAATGATGTAATTTGTGTAAATAAAAATATAGTGTATGAAAAAATTAAATATACTTAATTATTTTCCTTCAATTTTAGTCTATTTAGAGTGGACAGGTTATGAAAGATAGGTCTATAAATTTGGTTCAAATAAATTATTATATATCCAATAGTAATGAAATAAATTTAGCGCAATTAAAATAATTCTTAACGTAAATAAATGCATAGTTCCCATGAAACAGAAGATTGATTTGATCTCAATATATATTTATTTTAGACAAATAAATGCTTCAAATAAATTATTACATTGCTTCAATTGTAAATATATATGGATCTATTCAAGCTTAGGATTTATTTGTAACAAATAAATTTACAGTTCACGTAATTATATCTTTTTCTCAGTGTTGTTTGGCGTACAAAAATCCAAATTATTTACATTTTCATACTAGTATTTTTTCTGAAAAAACTATTACTTAAGAAAAGTTTATAAGTACATTTACAGTTAAGTAAACATTGTATATGTATGTATAAAATGGGGTAAAGGATATTTTAAAGTCAGATGTTCAACAGTACTTTTGTAGTGAACGTTAAAAATGTTGCAAGATGAGAACGACAAATTTGAGGAGATTATCACAGTGGGGAATCAAAAACGCAAACATCTATCCGACGATGCGAAACAGATAGTTCTGAATGTTTTCAACTTTTTAAAAATTGATAGTGACGAGACTGCGCCAGTATCGAAAACTGCTAAAATGACACAAGTGCCGTATACTACAGTACGAAGAATTATTCAGGAAGGTGTACCGGATAATAAACAAAGAACTGATGCAGGAAATTCGCGAATTTTCAATGATTTCGAAAAAGATGTCATCCGTAGGAAAATATATTCACTTTACAATGAAAATATATTTCCTTCGCTTCGAGTTTTGCTTGAAAAATTAAAAAATGACTGTGATATTTCTTGTTCAATTAGTACTCTTCACAGTGTTCTTCGGAACATGGGTTTTAAATACAAGAAAATAAACGTCAAGTTTTGATGGAGAGCAGAAGAATATGTCAGTGGCTGTATCATTATTTAGCAGAATTGAGAAAATTTCGTGAAGAGAATCGTCCAATTGTTTATGCCATGTCAAATTTAAATAAAAAGGTAAACAATGCTAAACGACACTACTGAATTTGACAGAATTGGCGGAACTAAAATCTTAACTCATATACTCGTAATTAGATGACCTTGACCAGACATTTTAAAAAAATAAAATGTATATGTATTTTTTACTAGCAATGCGTACAATATTGTTTTCAACGATCGAATAATATTCAACAAAAGTATGCAAATCTACGAATACAAAATATTTTGATTGTACTATGAAACATAACAGCTAAAGTCAAATATAAATGTTTGCTTGTAAATGTTTGCTTTGTAATTGTAATTACACTGTTTTCATAGGACTAAACGTACTGGTTTCCATAGCGATAAACAACATACTTGCAACTAGAAAAAATGTAGTTTCGAACTTACTGGAACATAGGAATTAAGAGAAAAATCTATTGCATAAATTTGCCCAAGTTATGCCCAGTTTTGTCCAACTTTTATTTTTTGTCCAGCCTCTCTTACTCTTATTTTACTTTGGCCAGCTCCCCTTTTTTATAAAACCGATGGAGTTCGTTACCATTGCAGTATTAAGTATCTACCTAACCTAGCGTGACGTAATTTAACCTAACGTAACCTAACCTTACTATTTCTGTAGTTTTGTTTATGGGAGTGCTACCGAAATTTCCCCATGTGTTTGACTCAGACAGCGAAAATGTTGATTGGGCAAAACTGAGCAAAAAAGAAAGGATGTAGTTCAACTTTTAAAATAAAAAAAAACTGTGTGAAATTTGTCCAATAATGTTTCGCCATTTTGGCACTTTTGTATACGTGGGTAATTTTTTTTTGTTACTGTAAAACTGTACATAACTTGTGCAAAATTATGTCGTAGGTACTTGTATTTGTCGTATTTGCTTATGGTGGTACCACACCATAGAAAATTGAATTTGAATTTATATATATATATATATATATATATATATATATATATATATATATATATATACAGGGTGTAAATGAAATAAGTGCATTAAATTTGACCAGTAGTATAACTCATCGAGAGCAACAATATTTCTTAATAACTTTTTCTCGAAATCGCATATTTTTTTAGCATTTTTACCACCCCGTAAATTGACGAGTCGTTCCAAATATTTTTGTGATAATTGAATGCAGCAGCAATAGCTATGAAAAATTTTGTTTTAGCAATTGACAGTCCTGTCAATTGTTGCAATTAAATTTTGACAGTAATAAACTTGTTTATAAGGTAAAATTCTGTCAAAATGCGAGTACACAGACATTGTAATTACTTACCTATGGTTTATTTATTTATTTTTTACTCGTATCTGTACTACATGTTACTTGACATCATGGTTCTCATAAAGACAGTGTCATGGAGTTGCCAACGCATTTACACGGAGCGTTTCCTAATCATCACCAAATCATTCTGTTCTTAATATTCGCACATTTGTTAATCTTGTACATCTGTATCCATACCATGTGCAAAAAGTTCAATGTTTTCAGCACATAACAGACTTCAATTTTGGGAATGGCTCATAATGTTCATTCATGAGACTGAATTTACTTGGGAAGGTGTATTTATTATGCACAATACACATCTTGACAGACGAAAATGCTGTAAAAATTTTCATTAAAAAATGTTTGGGGAACAATAAATGGACGACTAATTATTGGTACTCATGTACCTCTTTTAAATGGACAAAAGTTTGTACTTACATTTTTTGAATAACGTATTTAAACTATTATGATTTATCGACGATAAATAATCATCTCATAACCTAATAACTATGCTTTTTCTCTTCCTCTAGTTACCCCGTCACTCCTTGTCTTCCTCTATTCACATTATTCACAGGTAAAAATAAAAAGCCTGTTTCAATACACAACTTTATAATTTTGTTATCCAAAATTTAAATTTATTTATTTTAAAAATTGTATTATTACGTATTAATTAATAATAATGTTATTTCCCTTGATTCGTTTATTAATTACTGTGACTGTAAGTGTAACCGATAACCAACAATTTTTGAGCTGCTTGTATCCCACTTGAATGGCAGCTGCTCATTTGTTCTCCATGAGCGGGTAACGAAATATGCAGCAAATCTTTAAAGAATTTTAACTCAAAATCTAAAAGACTTAGAAAAAAAAGTTATTAAGAAATATTGTTGCTCTCATCGAGTTACATTACTGGTTAAAATTAATGCACTTATTTCATTTACACCCTGTATATATATATATATATATATATATATATATATATATATATATATATATATATATATATATGTAATGAAATTATAATTCCATAACCCAATTGCCGCACTCTCACGAGCATCGGTATAGTAGGCCGGAACATGATTAATTGTTTATGAAACAATAGAAATATTACTTGTGAGGAACTGACATTGTGATTAGTGACATTAAATGTCGTTTCTTTAATTACAGGTAAATTTTGTGTAAATAATGTAAATATAAATGTATAAATAATAAAACTTTAATTACAGAGAAACTCAGTTGTGTTACTGATCTTACAAAAAGCTTATATATATATATATATATATATATATATATATATATATATATATATATATATATATATATATATATATATATATAATTATAATTTTTGTAGGATTTCAGAAAGGGCAAGAAAGTAGAGCTCGTTCTGGATTATTTCATCAAGCATTCAGATGTATTTAATCCTTCATCAGGATGATATTAAAAATTTAGGTGTGGTAGGCCGAAAAAAATTAATATAAATTTTTGATTTTTTAATTCTGCATAAACAAACATCATGTTCTTCGGCGTACAATAAACATAAAGTGTACAAATTTTGAAACTACGTCTCATAACTAAATTTAAAAATAACAACTTTTTGCCTACCACACCTAAATTTTTAATATTTTAATAAAACGTAATGCAGCTTAAATATAGAAGAAAACAAATCCATATGAATTCATCAGTACGATGAACGCACAATTCAATAGAACCAAACTTAATTCATTCTAAAACTGTAAAAAACACCTATATTTTCATATTTTCAATGAAGCAATTGTATTACTCAACTTCACATTATTCATCCTGATGAAGGATTAAATATATATATATATATATATATATATATATATATATATATATATATATATATATATATATATATATATATATATATATCTCAAAGACTCTAGTGGGAATTTTTGATATGGTTAGAAAGATGATTTAATTTGGCATAGAAGAGTATCCAAATACTCCTAATTTAGTGGCTAATTATTGAAATATTTGCAAAAGTATAATGCAATTTGACAGTTGTTACTTATATTTATTAACAGTAATCATGGAAACGTATTCTGTAGCTGAATAGGTTAGATCGGGGCACCGTAATAATTATTCACAAGTTCAAGTCCTGCTCGCCTTATATTTTTATATTTTTTTTTATTATTTTGTAAAATGTATTATTAAATAAGTTATAAAATTAAAATCTAAATTGTTTAGTAAATCAAGTATTTTATAAAATAAATCTAAGAGAAATAAAATCAAAAAATTATTGTACCTAAATTAGCTTTTAAAATTATAATTAATAAAAAAAATAGTGAATTCTATAAAATACTTGATTTAGTAAACAATTTATGTTTTAATTTTGTAATTTTTTTACAAAATAAGAAATAATAAAAATGTGAGTCGGGCAGGATTTGAACTCGTAAATAATCTAACCAATTCAGCTATAGAATACGTTTCCATGATTATTGTTTTTAATAAATTATAAGTAATAACTGTCAAACTGAATTATACTTTCGCAAATATTTCAATAATAGGCCATTAAATTAGGAGTATTTAGATACTTTTCGATGCCAAATTAAATATTCTATCCAACCATATCAAAAACTCCCACTATAATCTTGCGGAACAGATGATATTTGTAAAAGACTGTTTTCCCATGTTAAACGCCTATGTCACGATCCTAGTTTGTGAAACTTATCCAAGTGTGTTCCGAGTGTTTATTTTACCTGAAAAAATTTGCATACTGTAATGTAGTATGTATTTTAAAATTGGATCTGGATAAAATCTGTGTATTCATTACCGGTGGTAACAAATATAAACATTGATTTTAAAATTATATATGATTTTCGTCATTATACAATTTTTCTCTCATTATTTTCTAACTACGAAAGTTTACAAAGCATTATAATATTCATGTAATGCAGCATAGGTATACAAACTTATAATATAATTATAAACTTTTACCCAATACTTAACTAAGTGTAAAATACAATATCCAACTCCTCTTCACAACTTGATTCATTTGAATACGTTCCGCAGTTAGAATACAAAACTCAGGTAACTTTCCATAAAAGTAGAAAAGATTTCGTTGCAAATTCTGAACAAAGTTAAAATTAATGAAAACCTCAATTACGGGAGTCAAACTTCGCGTCGTTTCGTTAAACTCGAAAGGATCGTCGCGATGAGAATGATCGCCTGGGACCTGGGACAGAGTTACGAGAACCGGAGTACTAACTCCGACCCTGCAGCTTCTGCAGCCAGGATCGCAGCCGAGATAAACACGGCCAATTACACCGCTTGTCGATCGCAGGGATAAGATGCTATGCTATACGAACAAACAGAAAAGCTCCCACCAACGAAATAGGTTCCTGACAAATTCGTACAAATTCTATGGATGAGAG
Source organism: Harpalus rubripes (assembly GCA_963082715.1). Taxonomy (NCBI): domain Eukaryota; kingdom Metazoa; phylum Arthropoda; class Insecta; order Coleoptera; family Carabidae; genus Harpalus; species Harpalus rubripes. The sequence goes on along the minus strand of OY720448.1, from coordinate 91,969,630 downwards.
AATTTTTAAATGTAGTTTATTATACGGTACCTTCCAAGAATATAAATACACCTGGAGGTCTATTCTAATTCATATAGCGTGAGGCTATCATAACCCAATCCCGCTATCCGACTCCGACTCCATCTGCTGGCTAGTAGTGAAATTTATATTAATATAGCCAGATGTGGCTATCCGTAGCGAGAGCTCCAATGGTACCGCTACGAACAATGTCTCACGCTATAATATGAATGTTTGTTTTGAAAGTGATTGATAACTCTGAGTGACAAACTAAAATAAGTAATATAACACACTATTACTAATAAAAAATTAAGAACTATAACAAACCTACAAAATTATTCCTAGAACAAACCTAAATAAAGAGCCACACCAAGAACTAACACAAATTAAACACAAATAGGTACTATAAGAACGAAGCCATAATCATCCATAGTCAAACTAGAGTATCAGCATATTTGACATCTGTCATTATAGCGGATAGCACATGTGGCTATTAGGGTACCTTTATAACCAGGGTATGGCCATGGGCCAAGATCACCGCCATTATCGGTAATTCATTTCCCTATTTATTTGTAATAAATGTGATATTATATTATAAAAGAATATTAAATTATCACACTGTGAATTTATAAAGGTAATAAAAATTAATTAATTCGAGAGATGCACAACTATTATTAAGACGTAAATTTAGAGGTTATGTAGAATATATGACATGGGTTGTTATTATCACATCTAATTTAATATCTGTAGTTCTTATTTACATAATAATTGTATTTTGTGTAGTTTTCAATATGTCAGTAATCGTGGTGGGTATCTTAACAAACTACACAAGTAAATAAAATAAAATATATTACTTACACTTTAAATATATATTAAAATGATAATTAAATGCGTTTTTCATTAAAATAAAATAAATAGCTACGAAAATACATAATAATTTGCGCAAGAACAACACATATAACCCTCTGTCCCGGTAATGGCGAACGAAACGTGAGCCACGCCATGGCCATACCCTGGTTATATAGGTACCCTAGTGGCTATCCGACTTGAATCCATCCGTTGGCTAGTAGTGGAACTTATATAGCGGATAGCCCATGTGGCTATCCGACTTGAATCAATCTGCTGGCTAGTAGTGGAACTTATATAGCAAATAGCGGATAGCACATGTGGCTATGAATTAGAATAGACCCCATGATAAGTGATAATGGGGTATAAATAAAATAAATAAATATATCATCACGGCATATTAGCCATTGCTGGGTGTGCCAATCTGCTTTGTACACAGATTTCAATAATAATAATTAAATATTTGTACCGTGCAGGCGTTTATCAGGCCTCACCTCACGGACACTCATTGCTGGCGTGGATAGTGCACCACAGGGGTCAATTTTGTGCCACTTAAAATTCGAAATATTTGGCGTCGGTCGGAGTCGGACCCGGTTCCCCAGATTTGGTATATACAGTGATTTTTCTAGAGCTTTTGACTCTATTGATCACGGCTTACTGCTCTCTAAAATTAATTCATTTAGTTCTTCTTCTTCATTTTTATCCCTTTTAGCTTCTTATCTGTCTCATAGATCTTGTTATGTCTATTACAATGGATTTTCTTCCTTCACATTTAATGTTAAGTCCGGAGTACCTCAAGGCTCTAATTTAGGTCCGTTATTATTCATTTTGTTTATAAATGTGTTATATTCTTTCATCTGTCCCACTTTGGCTTCTCCTGAAGATATCAAATTATTTTGTAAAATATCCTCACTTACTGATGCACTAACTCTACAAAAAAATATTGACATCCTTGTATCCTGGTGTAATGATAATAAACTCATCCTTAATGCAGATATATGTAACTTAGTGTCATATAGTCGGAAAAATAATCCCGTCATACATTCATATATTATTTGTGGTTCCACTCTTTGTCGTAAGAACTCTATTAAAAATCTAGGTGTTATATTCACCAATACCTTTAGATTTAATGAGCATATATTCAATATTTGTTCCTCAGCCAACAAAACTATGGGTTTCATTTTCAGAACATGTACAATGTTTCAGGACATTTCTGCTATCAAATCTTTATATTTCTCTTTCGTGGTTAGTAAATTAGAGTATGCCATTTTAATATGGTACCCTTTTTATGCTACTCAAATTTCTCATCTTGACCGCATTCATAAAAGATTTCTGAAATATATTTCATATAAAATTGACCATGTATACCCCGATCGTGACACAGATCTCAATTCCTTACTTCAGCGTCATTCGTTATAATCATTGAGTTACAGGCGAGAAGTTTTCAGCGCGCGAATCCTGTGGTCTCTTCTTCATAACTGCATCGATTCACCTTCTTTGCTATTATATATTGATGTAGAAGCAGTTTTCATTTACCTACTGTTCGTACTGGTGTTCTCCAGTGCTCGCCCATACATGTGATGTGTGGTAATGCAGAGACTTTATTTAAAGATATTTTTGTTTAAAATTTTGTCCTATGTTTATTTGTAAATTTAAGTATATTAGTTTTGTATTATGAATTGTATTTTTCTTTTATAACTAAATTATTATTTACCCTGTAATTGGAGATTTTGTTGGGTAATAAAATTATTATTATTATTATTATTTTGATTTTTAGATAATAGGCCTGTTCGTTTCGCTACTCTGCGTCTACGGTGTACTGCCGTTCCCATATACTTGGTATGGACGTGGCAGTAAAGGTGGATTTATGCAGCCTACTTTTTATTTTACTTTTTCTTTTACTTTATAAAAGTTAAATGTGTGTATAATATATGTACTGCTTTAGGTGCTGTCTTTTAATTTTACTTTAAGACCTTAATTTGACCAACTTTCAACTTAAAACCGCTAAAGTAAAAGAATATCAGAACTGCGCATGAGCTCCACTTCACAAACGTCAGCGTGTTGTGTATTTGTTTTTGTGTGTAGGTTTTAGGTTATGTAAACGAAAAATCAGTAAAGAACCAGATTGTATATTATAAGATTTAATTCATAAATATCCCAATTATATGATAAAGCAGATATTTTATTTAAGGATAAAGTGGCCAAAATGAATGTTTGGAAAAGTATAGCGTATTAAATGAAACTGGTTAGTATATTTACTTACCATGTAATAATATTTTTGTATGCACATATTGTTAAATTCTTGTCCATTTTAACAGGATATATTTATCTATTTACATTTGCGACTATATGCCAGAAAAATCACACCTACGCATGTGTATTGAATGCTTTAAAGTAGCTGCATAAAGTACCAAACTTAAAGGAAAAGTAAAAGCGAAAAGAAAAGAAAAAGTAAAATAAAAAGTAGACTGCATAAATCCACCTTAAACCGTAAACGCAAAGTAGCGAAACAAACAGACTTAAATGATACTAAACAAAAAAATAAAATACCCGTATTTTTTAAATCGTTTAATTATTCGTGAACTTGTTCATAAAATATTTATTTATAAATTTATTTGTAATTAATTTTAATTTTTTCGCAAATCTGTATATGTAAATGATTATCCTGAATTAAATCATATTTTATAAAATTTGCATTTTTATGAAATTCAAATTTTTATTTGACACTATCAACATCAATATCGTTTACTGTTTTGTATAAATAATTTTTTCTCTTACAGATCTGTATTAATTTATTGGGATTTCAAGTCAATTTTTTAACACAACATTGTTTTGGTGAATACTTTGGTATATTTTTATATGCTGTACTCATGTCTTTCATTATAGGCCTTCATTGATGAAATGCACGATGGTACTCAGTACTACAATGAACTATAGTAGCGAGGTACTAATACTTGTTGCGTAGCATATCTGATTTTTCAGATTATTATTATTTTTTTATTTTTTTTGTTCAATTCCATATTAGTTGTTTATTATATGAGTGTGGAATGTATCATATTAGTTACGAAAGAAAAAGTTTAGCCACGTAGCTCGCATGGCGAGTGGATAATTTTCTTTAGTAACTAATATGCATTCCACACGAGTGTAATACAACGTTTTATCCAACACTTTTTTTAAAACCTTCTTAAATCATTTTTATGTTTTCATTCAGCGTTTGACACTGACAGTCAATTGATATAGTATTTTAAATTACAAAGTAGCCATTGAATAGTTTTGTTATATTGTTATTAGAGATGTGTCGATTATGACTTTGGCCGACTAGCCGATTAGTCGGTTGTAAAGAGGCCGACTAATCGGCCGACTAGTCGGCCAAGCCGATCACGGTTTCGGGGATTTCCGTGACGCTTTGATTTGATAAGGTTATGTACAGTTATAAATCATATAAGTACGTTACTGTCTTTTTTTTGTTTTTATGAAGCAGTTAATGTTTAGAATTTTTTGATATATTTTTTTACTGTACATCATGTACAGGGTGTAAATCGAAAAGTGAAACATAGGAGTTTAACATGGGAAATCAATTTTTGTTTGCGCAAACGTTACCTAATTATTTTATCCAAAAATACTTTAAATATAAGTTATAGAGATTTAAATGCAGCATCTAAATCATGTGAAACGATTATTTTATCTCTTCATATAAACGTAAAAATCAATTACAAAATTACAGTTTTTATGAACATTTTGTCTAAGCAGCCATGGATATATGACAAAAAAAAAAACAAATACGTTGTTTTTTGTCATAAATCCATGGCTGCTTAGACAAAAAACTCATAAAAACTGTAACTTTGTAATTAATTTTTACGTTTATATAAAGAGATAAAATAATCGTTTCACATGATTTAGATGCTGCATTTAAATCTCTATAACATTTATTTATGAAGTAATTTTGCATAAAATAATTAGGTTACGTTTGCGCAAAGAAAAATTGATTTCCCATGTTGAACTCCTGTTTCACTTTTCGATTTACACCCTGTACATGCAATCTGGCTTTAATATTACTTAGATTGTTAATAAAAAAAATTCTACTCTTTTATTTAAATAAGAAGAAATAATTATAGGTAAATGGTAATTGAAGATAAGAAGATATTAATATTATGTTGTTTTGTGTGGTAATTAAGATACTAATTTTGTTTGATAAATGTCAAAGATTTGTTTTCTTTACAAGCAAGTAATTTTAGAAACTGATTGATTACCATTGCTTTACATTTCAAAATGTGTAAGACTGATTATAAAATTAAAATATTAATAAACAATCAAGGTAACAAGAAGCCGGATAGTCGGCGCTCTTTGCCGAATAGTCGCTGAATAGTCGCCGACTACGATAGTGGCCGGATAGTCGGCTTCACCGACTAGTCGCCGACTAGTCCACATCTCTAATTGTTATTGAAAAAAAAATACTGTAATAGTTATTGTCTGTCATTGGAAATTATTTGAAAGAAAAATACATTAAAATGAGTGAAAATGAGGACCTTCTTTAAAACGTAATGACTTAGAAGCACAAGCAGCATCTTTGAATTTAATTCCGAAGCAAGTAACCACTAACTTGTTTCTCGTTTTCGTTTCATCAGCCGTACATAATAGCTATCATTGTGTAAAGATAAGTAACCTATTTTTGCATAAATGTTAATATTAATTTAAATAAATAAGTTTCATAATGTTAAATTATTTCAATAATAAAATAATTCTGTAGAATTGCTTTTTATTTATATTTAAGAAAACAAAAATCAGTAATAATTCGTCCGTGACTATAATATTCTCTGACGGAGTGACTAATGTTGTATATTAGTTATTTCAAATAACCATAGTAATAAGGATATTATGAATCAGTGTTGGATCAAGATACTTTATTTTCATTTTTCATTGAATTATGCCAGTAAATAAAATTTTGTATATAATACGCATCGTAATCGTAACTAATCATATCGGTACACGTCGTGTTGTCAAACTCGGCTTCGCCTCGCCTGATAATCTACACGACTACTATCCATTACAGAATTATAGTCAGTTGAGTTTGAAACTCAATAACATGCTTTAAAAAAATTCAAAAATTATGAAACACTCTTTCAATTACGGACTATACATTTCTAAGTAATTATACTAAATTCCATATTTTTAAATTAATTAATATAAAAATACAGAATCGTTGATTTGGAAGGATCAATGTGTAGGTACTAATCGTATAAGGAAATTGAATAATTGGTGATCCAATTATTTATTTAAATCGTTTATTTAAAAATATGGACGTTTCGAACCATATTGGTTCATCATCAGCATATAAACGTAAAGTAAATAGTTATTAACGTCATAAGGCTGATATGTAGCAAATAACAGATGAGGTTGAATATTGTATAATCGAGGCGATAGCCGAGATTTTATAATCAACCGTGTCTGTGTGACGTTCAGTATTTTTCATAATAACATAAAATACCTTCTTAAAATTCTATTTTATATGGCATATTGACAGGTGACAGCTCTTCATGACAATTTCATGATGCTGAGATTTTTTTAGAAACACATGATTTTTAATAATTGTACTGTTATAAAAAAATAACGGCCGTGGCTGTTTTGAAGCATATATTGGTTGAGCATACAGTACTGTTAAAGCACATTTAACAGTATGGTACTATGAAAAATATTTTACAATGTATGAAACATTATGTCAGATAATTTTTGTCGAAAGTGAAATAAAATATTATATTTGCAATACATCTTGTCAATGGAGAACTGCATAATTAAGCGTGTTATTTCAAATGCAGTTCTCCATTAACAAGATGTATTGCAAATATAATATTTTATTTCACTTTCGACAAAAATTATCTGACATAATGTTTCATGCATTGTAAAATATTTTACTTTACGTTTCTATGCTGAGGATGAAACAATATGGTTCGAAACGTCCATATTTTTAAATAAACGATTTAAATAAATAATTGGATCACAAAGGCCTTCAATTTCCTTTTACGATTAATATAAAAATAATGACAATATACTCGTATATAAAAAATGACATCCATTTTTAGAGCGTTTGAAGAAATGCTCATTTTCATTGATGTCTAATGTCAATATGCATGAATGAAAAAAAAAATTAATTTTAATATGTTGTAACCATAGCCTTTGTGAATATTTTCAACGTTTAGTTATATTTTGTTTATAACAAAAAATAAATGTGTTATATCTCAGCTTTTATTAATAATTAAAAATTGAACTTTGGCATGTTGATCCAAAATGCAGTTTTTATATAAAATATTAATAATTTTTTATTTGAAATTGATCTGTTGATTGGCTGTATTAATATTGTTGTATTATGACATGAAAGATTTTTTAATAATATTTCATTCATAATTTCCTTAAATCATGTTCCCTCTACGGTATTTTTTGTGACATCATTCATTTAATATTCACCCAACAACATTACGCTCACAAACATATATCTCAAACGTCAAACGCAAGGTGAAGGCCAAGGCTCAGAATATTCTACCCTAAATAGTCGTTAGTGGAAGCCACACCAACTCTTAGCAAATTTATTAGAATTTGCGTTTTCAAAACGCTGATCCCATGATTAATTACAATAATACCACGACAAATAAACGTCAAAATCTCACTTTTCGCACTTGAAAACATAAATAAACTTTATTTACATTTTGTCCGCTAGGGTGAGTTCAATCGTTTTAATGAGTGTTTGCGCTGACGTCAGTCTACTGAAAATTGAAATTGAAGCCTCTATTTTTAAAACACACATGTACAAAAGAATGTGTACAATCCCGTAAAAACAATATTTACATAATACTCTACAGAGTGTCTCATTTTCGATGTTTTTTTAAGGTATCTCGGGTAATATTAAAGATAAAACAAAACAGTTTACACATTCCAGGGTCAACTTTTCGAGAAAAGTTTAATAGTCACCACATGGAATTTCGATCTCCTTTTGTTTCTGAGCTACAGGCAAAAACTCGTTTTTCGCTCATTTCGAAAATATCTCATATCTTATATATTTTGATAACAAGAGAAAAATTGTTTTAACATACTTTCAAATGGTTTTTAGGTAGAATAAAATGGCGTAATTAGATTTTTTGAAAACTTAATAAGTCTCGAGATATAACACAAACTTATGATTTTTTAAATGGAATTTCGATCTCGTTTTGTTTCTGAGCTACAGGCAAAAACTCGTTTTTCGCTCATTTCGAAAATATCTCACATCTTATTTATTATGATAATAAGATAAAAATTGTTTTAACAAACTTTCAAATGGTTGTTAGGTAGAATAAAATAGTGTAATTAGATTTTTTGAAAACTTAATAAGTCTCGAGATATAACACAAACTTATGATTTTTTAAATGGAAACCTATATTGAAAATAGTCTCATCGTTTTGCTTATTTTATAAGCTCTTCAATGATATATAACAAGTTTACATTCTTTTATTTTAAACATGAATAAAAGATAAATTATAAATTTTTTAGGGTGAAAAAATTGAAAATTATTAAGAAACAAATGAAAGAAATACAATAAAAATCATCAATTGTATATTTCTAATATTATTTGTTTCAGTTTTGCTCATTTTTTTCAATTTATTTACTTCATAAGGTAGAAATGAAAAAAATAATGACAGATAATAATAAAATCAAATGAAATGTCCATTAAAAAATCATAAGTTTGTGTGATATCTCGAGAATTATTGTTTTCAAAAAATCTAATTACGCCATTTTATTTTGCCTAAAAAAGTTGAAAACTTGTTAAAACAATTTTTCTCTATCATAATTAATAAGATATAATTAACGAAAAACGAGTTTTTGCCTGTAGTTCAGAAACAAAAGAAGATCGAGAATTCCTGTGGTGACTTAATCTTTTCTCGAAAAGTTGACCCTGGAATGTTCAAATTGTTTTGCTCTACCGTTAATATTACCCGAGATACCTTCAAAAACATCGAAAATAAGACACCTGTACAGTAACCAGTATTAGTTTAGAAAAAAATAAAATGAAACTGAAATTGTGGAATGACTTCACTGTATACAAAGGAAAATTAGGGGAACGCTAAAAAAACTATGTATTTAAAAAAGTATGAACCCTCTGTCATTTAATGTTGGTTGTTCTGCTCTACAACAAATAACGAATGACGACATAACACCCAAATATAGCCACAATATAGCTCGGTCTATAGTTTCATATCTGCTTTTGTTGTTTCAATTTTATGTATTTAAAGTAAAAAAATATTTTTAAAAAATGGAAAATTATTATTTAAGTAAAAATTAATAATAATTAAAAATTAATAATTTATATATAATGGAAAATATAGTATGATTAATATTATTAATGAATTTCTTTTTGGAACCCTTTTTATTTTACATTTTACTGATAAAAGTAGAATGTACGAATAATTTTGTGAATCTCTGTACATGCTTATGCATGTGTGAAATATTTGACTTCACATTTGCAAATCCTTGTGTTTATGTCTTCTTTGTTTTTATTTTAGAGTGCTAAGAACACTTTCATAATATTCTATTATCGTCATTTTTATGTTTAATTTTATTTTCATAATGTTAATGTACCTATTATTTTATATTTTTATTTGAATTAGTACGGGCCACGAAAATATAGTACAAACAATGAGCCAGTTTTACATTTTTTTAAAAGCATTTCAAATGAAAGTTTATGCATTATTTTTCATAGTAATATAATAAATAATAGTAATTTATTATTATTTTCGTAAACAATGAAATAAAAACATTGACGCCAGAAATAGTCATGAAAAACAACGCCCCACTCCTGTGACGTCGGAGCACATACAGTGCGTTATTCATAGCCAATAGAAAAACAGTTAAGGTTATTTATATAAATAATAGTAGGCAATAGTTTGTCACATGTTAAACTGTATGTGCTCTGACGTCACATTCTGTTTTAGATCACGTGACTTTTTCAAAATATTACACAAATTTCAATAATTTCAATATCTTTTAAAATTTAGTACTTAGAAGTCATATAAAAATTCTTGCAACAGCCCTATTACCGGTTTGCAGGGTTGGCCTGATTTAAATCATTTAATTTAAAACACGATTTAAATCGGTTTTAAAAAAAATCATTGATTTAAATCAAATTTTATAAAATAATACATTTTTTGTCAAAAAAATCAATTGTTTTTAAATTAATTTAGAATCCTACAGAGTTAACAAATTCTTCTATGGTAATGTAATGTAAAGATGTATGTATACATATATACAGCTGCCTACTTTTTTACGGACCGTACGAAATGCAGTGGTAGAATTTTCGTATATTTCTAAAAACTACCCTATTAATTTTAGAACGAAAGTGTAAATATAAAAAAAATGTTCAGAATTAAATACTGCTTCAAATTAGCCTACATTTATTGATATAATAAGTTCTTGTCTTGAGATGGACAAAAAATCAAATATCCGTTATAAGCTTTTTACAGAGTGCCATGCAAGACATGTTTTGACCTGTTTTATTTAGGTAGGCATGGTTTAAGTTTAAAGTTTAAACTGGCGCGCGTAGACGCGTTTGTATACATACTACGTATAAGCAAAAAATTCAAATGTATTCTTTGGGGTTTTAATACAGATTTCGTTTTCGTTTATGAAATAAAATATTTATATTGCTTTTAATACAATTAAAATGTACAATAACACCAACAAGTCTGTAATAGTAAAAAAATCAAAAATATGATTTATTTGTTTTTTTTACCTTCCGTCACCTTTAGGTAAGGAAGGTATTGTCTTTGGTCAAAAAATTCGGTGATGAGTCTTTGATGAGTAAGCACGTTTTAGGGTCCCTAGAACACGATTTTACTATTTTTATGATGATGTCTGTATGTGTGTGTGTTTGTGTGTATGTGTGTCTGTGTGTGTGTGTGTAACAAAATTTTCGTCTACGATAACTTCCATACTACAATTTAAAAAATTATAATTCTTTCGTATTCCTCTTCGTTACATCCATGTGAAGAGCTGATTAGATTTTGGTTAGAATTGGTCAACCGGAAGTACCCTCATTTGAAGATTTTAACAGTTTTTCTTGAAAAAACGATGTTAAATATCATTTTTTCACATTTGATGTTATTATAAATATTAAAGAATATTTTATTCTCTATGCGATTTGAATGCATTTTATATTTCATATTAAATGAATATAGAGTTAAGAAATTATAAAGAAATTAAATATCATATATTAGCTAGCTATTCTATAACTCTGGAAACAGCTGATGTATTAAGAAAATTCTGATTGAAAGGTGTCAATGTCAAGTGCAGTTGACAGTATTATAATTTTACTGGAAATATAGGATCTTTTGCTTTCTGTATGGAATTTGTATAACATACATACAACTGCCTTAAGGTAATGTACAAGAAATAGAATCTTTTGCAAGGAACTTTCTGTATGACATTTATACAAAATACATAGAAATGACGGAAGGTAATGTGCTGGCCACATCAGATTTTTTTTAATTAATAAGTTTTGATTTTTTTAAAATAAATTATGATTTTGGCCAACACTGCCGGTCTGTAATACGAAAAGTTTGGGAAACGCTGAAACTGTAATGTATATTTTTGAAACCAAATATGTACACCGAGGGATTCGTCACTCGACGTTTTAAGTGTACAAAGATTGTAAATATTTGAGGATTTACTAGATTCGAGATGATTTATAGAGATTTTATTAGATTGTCAAAGATTTTCAATCGGATTTTTATATAAGTGTACAAATATTTCTTGAATTACTAGCTATGAAATTGCATAGACTTGTCTAAGAATATGAGATTGCAAGCAAGATTTCCGAGATTTTACAAAGATTGTAATGATTTTTGGGATTGTAATGTTGATTGGAAAGATTTCTGGGATTTTACAAGATTGTTTTTGGGATTGTTAATTAATATACCTGCTTTTATTTATAATTTGTGAAAATATGGTGTAAAGTCATATTCTTTGTTTTGTATTTCTTAAAATTCAAGTGAAACATTAAATTCCACACAAATATTTCGTATGCTGGATTTAAAATACTTTGCTATAACTCTGTCAGTGACCCAGCAAGCCCATTTAAGAAGACACCCGCTGCGCAAGTCGAATAGGTACGTTTCAAATATCTTGAAACAAACTATACTATACTATGAATTTGCATAGACTTGTCTAAGAATATGAGATTGCAAGTAAGATTTCCAAGATTTTGCAAAATTTTACAAAGATTGTAATGATTTTTGGGATTAAAATGTTGATTGCAAAGATTGAAGTATTAAGATAAAGATTTTCAGGATTTTCAATCGGATTTTTATGTAAGTGTACAAAGATTACTTAAGTGACGGACCCCTCGATGTACACTCTATATCTCCCAGTTGATCCCCACGTCATCAATTTCTGATGCAAGAATTACAAAACTTTTATCTAGCATCTTTGTCATACACACATGGCATATATATGGGACGCTATCTCTGTCTAACCAAGGCAAAAAATGAAATAGAAACTGTATTGTAACCGCGGTAACGAGTGTCACGTATAATTAAGGTGAATTTGGCGTCGATAATAATTTGTGCTTCGTTGTGTTGGTAATTTTGCTAATTCTTGGGATTATACATATTATGCATTTTGATATTGCAAAGACGGTGTTTCTAAGATTTCCGACAAGTATTGCAAGATATTGCTTTTAGACAATAAAAAGAAGTATATTTCATCCATTATACTTACATCGTATTTATTCAATTGGTTTATTATTTCTAAATAACTATTTGTACTTCAAATTTTGATGAATAAAGAAATTGACACAATATGGGTCATACTGTCAGTTTTTACCAGTTTTGACATTACATCAAAATTATTCAATTGCGAAATATGTCACTTCAAATTTTGATGAATAGTAATATTTACAGAGTAGGTATATGTTATATTAGCGAACAACAAAATTATTACAAATAAAATATTGAAAATGTCAAACATGCCAAAGTCCTGTCATACTCCACCTTATATCAAACTAGAAAATTAAATCCCTATAACAAAACCAGGGTAACAATACGACGGACTTTACATACTTTATGGATATAATACGCATATGTTTAAAAAAGTACAAAACTTTATACATATATGTACATATATATTCGCCGAAGTACTATTCTAAATTTACCTAGGTACACAACTTTAGTTGGGAAATTTCGTTGCTGAAAAGGAAATGATACGGATCTTTAATTTGTGCATTAATAGATTCCAATTTTCATTAAAATATACCAATAAATGAGAGTTTATCTTGTACAATTTATTCAAAAGCATATTAATCCAGTCTTAGTTTTACTTACAAAATCCTATTATATCAATGCGTACTCTACTACTAATACCTACTTTTTTTTAAATTGCTGGTTTTTAAATTATAAATCTTATAGTACTAGTCATTATTTTAATATGTAGCAATTTTATCTATGAATATAATAATATTATACGAGTGTCTATAATTATTATACATATAAATATAATACGTTATTAACATATTACAATATGACACCATAGAGACAGATTACAAATGAAATATGCATTAAGATATCAGATTTCACACATGATTAAATTGTATTCAGTAATCAAATTGTAAATGAATTAAAGACAAACAGTTAATTTGTAGAACATAACCAAGTTAAGACGATTAAGCGGACAAGCAAAGCGTGTAACAAAATTATAACACGAATCTGCATTTCGAGCAACTGTAGCAGACGCAGTTTCAGTGACAGCAGTAACAGCAGCAGCAAAGATGAGACAGTTCTGTCGCGCTCGAATCGGAACAATTGTGAAAGTCTATGATACAGCTTTGTTTGATGCGCTAAAACAAGGAAATGAAAAACTCCTTTGTTCCCATGATCTGAACCGGTGTGGATCCATTATTTTTGTAATTTCCCACCGGCTGGAGAATCGGCCAACGAAATGACTATTAAAAAGAAAGAAAGATATAAATGATCAGAGGCATCTGAGGTTAACGACACAAGCTATTGTTTGTGGCTCTTGAAAAATAATTACGCCAATTTATTTAGGAGTAAAAGTGCCGTTTGGACAGCGTTCAGGGCGGTTGATGAATTTTTAGGGCGTTTAATCGCGACATTAGATTTTCATTTCCGAGTAATACCACTCTAGTTCGCTCGTGCTCAATGATTCATTTGATCGCCTTTATGATTGAGGGTTGCTCTGCTCTGCGGTACGAGTATTTCCGCTGATAACCGTCCTTGTTCATTATAAAACGAATTCTCAAAATTCATTCACTGCGGGAAAGCTCTCATCAAATTTAACCCAACCTTCTCATTTTCTAAATTATACTACACCCATCAATTTTATACAGAAACGAAACGCAAAGTTTCATATACTTGTAACTACTTCATAAAACTGCATAGTCTCTTTTTAGTCCAGTAAATGAAGGATTTCGCCCTACAAAAGGTCGGGTACTTCTGAATTTTTGATATGTTCTATAGGATTGTTGATTAATGAAAAATCCAAATTTCCACAAATCCCCTTCCTCCGCTCCCTCCGCTAATATTTTATCCTGGATTTATCAATCTCTCTTATGGTCCAATAGTGCAAAAATTAGCTGGTATAAGAAACCGTAGCCTGAGTGCATCATTTTCCAGCTAAAAAATAAATGTATTCAATAGTTCTTATTTAATTATAAAAATATTTATATTTACATCAAAATGATCTTTACAACAAAGAAGTTTAGATTTTATGTTTTTATCATTACTTGCGACAACCATTTCATTCTTCTTTCTTCGTTTTGAGGCACTATGTTTTATGTTTCCCTATTATCAGGTCTATTTGGGTACACTGCACAAAACACTTTTTTACAACCATGTTTGATTATTTCCAAATACAAAAATCAGTAATAGTTGACTGTCGCTCGTTTAAATTCCGTCGGAGGCAAATGTAAGCCACGCCCTCATTGGTTAGGTTTATTCTGACGTCATCAGGCAAAAGGGGAAGCGGAAATTCAAACATTATAATTTCAAAGACAATTTTCTCATGAATCATGAATAATACGAAAAAAATAGGGGCTAAATATTTTTTCTTATTCTTTTGATTAAACCAAAGAAAAAAAACCGTGCAACACCTCATTGTTGCCTTTTTGGGAGCTTCATAGCTCCGTTGCTATGAATCGTGGAAAAAAACTTTTCGTATTAAATTTTTAGGAAATTCCATCCTTTATAAGTCGGCAAATAACTTTTTTTTCGCTAAAATTCACCAAATAGTAGTTATAGGCGAAAAACTGAAAAAAGTGCCATTTATGGTAGTTTTACAAGATGGCGGAGGGAGCGGAGGAAGGGGATTTGTGGAAATTTGGATTTTTCATTAAGCAACAATCTTATACAACATATCAAAAATTCAGAACTACCGACCTCTTGTAAGGTAACCCCCTTTTTCGACCTCTGTTTACTGGACTATTTTTTCAGTCGAAAACTTGAATTACATAATAGATACTATTTTCTGTTATTCTCGTACTAGATTTTTCGTACGATTTTCATCCGAGTTTATTTCGTTTTTTATAATATACAGGGTGTTATGTAAGCAATGTGTCACACGTTACCATTTAATAGAGCACTGCACGGGCCAAAATTCTGAGGCTCGGCCCACCCGATAACTTTTAAGCCCGGCCTGATTAAGCCCGAGTTTTTTAAAGAAATATAAATCCCGGCCCGACTTTTTCAAAATAAATATGAAGCCCGGCCCGACCTGGTCCATTCCCTTTAAGAGCCCGACCCGGCCAGGCTAGTTTACGTAATGAGCCCGGCCCGGTCAGGCCCGTTCGTTTAAAAAGCCCGGTCCGCTCAGGCCCGTTCCTTTACAAAGCCCGGTCCGGCCAGGCCCGTATATTTTAAAAAGCCCGATACGGCCAGGTCCGTTCATCTAAAAGCCTGGTCCAGGCCAGCCCGATCAGACCCGTTCATTTTACATAACTTGACTCTACTCAGTAAAAAAATTATTTAAATCGCGCTAGCCAAAGTATCTAATCAATTTTTCCTGCAAATATATGTCAAATTTGAAATTTTGGATTAATTTTTCCCATAAAGTTGTTACGTGCTATTTTATTTATTTATTAATAATAAGTAATTATAGTAATAATTAGCAAATTTATTATGATGTACCATATCACACATTATCACAATAACTTACTTGTCTTACTCGTAACTAAACGTTTGAAGAACACTTATTTACGCTATTTATAAAAAAAAAAAATGCGGTTAGCCATTATATGCATTATTATGCAAATCTACATTTTCTTTCAAAATTTACAGTAGTTTGAATGAAAACAGCAACACCTGTCATTTTTGAAGGTTTGAAGTCAGAGGCGGAGTATGGATAAAACATTTTTTATTAATAACAAAAATAGTTACAACAAATATTCAAAGTGTTCACCATTTTGTCTGAGTAAAACTCCCTGTAGCGTCTAACAGCAGCAGTATTGTTTTGACACACTTCTCCGTACACCCAATGCATGTCGGTGTATTCTTGGTTAGTGAGAGTGACAGGTATTTCTAAATATTAAATTACTACTCCACTGATTAAAAATTCAACGTCATTTATGAAATCTGACATATATTGTTTTTGGAACAACTTGATTTTTAGATTTTAACTTAATAAGAAGTTGGTTTGTAATTGGTAGACTTTACAGTTCCATAACTTTTACAACTCGATAGATAGAGCAAAATAAATTTCAGATTATAACTTCTTTCAGTTATCTTTATCACACCATGAAGTATGGCACATTACTTACATAACACCCTGTATAGTCGCAAGTTCGATTAAAGCTTGATTTACATTATTTTCTCATATTATCGAACTAGATTTTTCGTTCGATTTTCATCCGAGTTAGTCCGATACTATATTAAGAAAATTCTAATTGACAGATGTCAATGTCAAGAGCAATTGACATAGTAAGTCTGTGTTATAATTTTGTATATAATATGTAGAACTAACTGAAGGTAAATTGGATATTTGAGAATAGTCGCTATCTCCCGTAATACCGAGATATTTGCTGGTTCATTTTCTTGTGATCATCCTGAATATTAATAATTGTTATATTGTCATAAGTAGGTATTATTATGAATATTTACTGCATTTAAACACAATCCAATAAAAGGTTAAACTAGCCCAGCGGGATTCGAACCCACGGCCTCCCAATTTCTAGTCGGGCGCTCTGCCAACTGAGCTACAGGATCCCACTGAAGTTCGTGAATTTTACACATGTCACAAGCACGTTGGTTAGGGGTGGGCGCGGGCCGTGATTTTGTCGGGTCACGATGGGTCACGACGCGACCCGCGTGATCGTGAGTATAATTTAAATTTTGCGTCGTGATTGAACGAGAGCGTGAGGCACTAAAAAATTATCGTGCGTGATCAGGCGTGATTGATATTTAATCGGGCGTGAGTAAAAGTTTTCTTCTAATTTTTTATTTAAAAAATTGTCAATTTCCATCTTTTACTTTACATTCTTTATATTATTATTATTATGTACAAATATGTCATCAACAGTATATTTGCATAAAAATAGTGGTATTGTTGTACCCAAAATTGTATACATAGTTGCTCCGATTTCGCTAAAGATATGCAAATGTTTAAGCCAGTCTGACACGATCATAATTTTGTTAACAAATTTGTTACAAAATTTATAATGATATTTGTGAAGGAATAGAACAACGTATTTATAAATAAACATTCGTTTCCAATGAAACCAATCTGTTACCTAACTTATTACCAATTTGTTAACAAATTTGATAACAACTTACGACTGTGTTAAGCAGGCTTAAATGTACATAGAAACAATTACGTGACACGAACGTGACCCGCCGGGCGTGAGTGCCAAAATAAAATCGTGAGCGTGAGTGATCGTGTATCAATCATAAAAAGTCGTGCGTGATTGGTCGTGATTAAATTTTTAGTTCCGTGAGCGTGCGTGATCGTGAACAAAAAGTTACTCACGCGCCCACCTCTACGTTGGATACGAGAACGGTCTTCCACATATGAAGTAACGTTACCCGCACAACAGCGAGACATCAACCGTGGTAGTGAATAGGCACTACAGTATTATGTATGAAAGAAGACTGTTTTGAGTGTAATGCAACAGTGAGTTCGAATCCCGCTGGGGTCCGTGAATTTTTCACAAATCCGTCTTCGTTTATAAACAATTTTATTTATTTATTTTTTTAACATTACATATTACATTTTTGATTTTGTAATGTAATGATCTTATTTTCCAACTGTACTTTAACTATCCCTGATGATGATTCATTTGGAATATAAACGTAGGAAAGTTAATTAAATTACTATTTAATAGACACTGTTTACCAGAACTGCATCTCCAATTATTTCTCATCATCCCAACGATCATACTAACAGTCAAGTACTACCAATAAATTTTAATTATATTTAATTTATTATTATTTATAAGGACTATTTGCACATACAGTATATACGAATTAACAATATTTTTATACAAATAATAAGTAAATTAGGCATATTAACGGGCCGGTATAAACGTAGGTAAAGTTAAATTTAGCTTGTTGAGTTGATTCGAGAAGGATCAGCTGGGAATTCGTTGAAAAAATGAGCAAGGCCTTGATGGTCCAGATGTTTGTTTTCTTTTTTAAAACGGACGTTTCGAACACTAGTGGTTCATTATCAGCATATTACAAATTATAATGTAAAAAGTAGTCATTGTTTAATAACAATTTGTCAAAAGAATTTTAGTTAAAAAAATATAAAAATATTTGTTCGCCAGGTACACCCATAAGTTTAAGATGGGTTTTTATCAAGTTGCATTGCAGATCAAATATTTTTATTTATTTTTTAACTAAAATTCTTTTGACAAATTGTTATTAAACAATGACTAGTTTTTACATTATATTTTGTAATATGCTGATGATGAACCACTACTGTTCGAAACGTCCGTTTTTTAATAAAAAAATAAATAAATTTAGCTTCTTAATAATTTTAATAAAATGAACAAATTCAACGCGAATATTTTACATCAATGATTTAAATCTAATGGAACGTGGAAATTTATTTGAATTTGTTGATTTTATTAAATTTACTATGAAACAAACTTTAACTGGATTGTTATAATCAAATATAAAAGTATCTATTACGACGAATAACCCAAGAAATAGGTTCAGCCCTTAAAATAAATTATTTTTTTAATAAATAGCAATTATTTAAGCATTTATATCGACTAATTCAGAAACTAAAATTCTGTTTAGTCATAATTTGAATTCTACCTGAATTAATGAAAATGAAACAAAATGCGTCTGTAAAAAAATTGCCATTTAGATTTTTACTCGTATATTTACACAAATATAGAGTATATAAGAAAAATATCTTAGATAAATGATAGAATTTAGAATGGGCTACTTGCGTGCCATTTTTTATTTAATATTTTTGAAGAGACGATAAAAAGTTGCTACCCATATTTTTCCTTTTGGCAAAATTTTCGTTAATTGGCCAGAAAAATATTAATGAAATTTTAATATTTAAATTATCGCCATGTATGACGTAGAATTACGCCGAACCAATGAATGGCCATAAAGCAATAACATCGGTACGTCCAATAGCTACGACCTGTGCGGGTAATTTAAATATGACAGATCATCTGTTTGACGTTTGAATAATAGTTTGGAGGTTAATATTTTCGTTTCTCATTTTAATCTTGTACGAGTATAAAAAATGAACTAATGTCAAAATCAAACTAACTCGCAATCGCTCGCCAACTACAGGTACATTCCTAAATATGCATCCTTTTCTCCAGTTCAAAATAATGACGTGAAAGAAAATCTTCTTTCTTAATTTATTAAAAAACAAAAAAAAATTTAAATTAAAATTTATATTTTTACATACGTTTTCAACTTTACTTTAGGTATTTAGTGATAGACATCAGATTTTCAGTACAACGCAAGTAGCCTATTATAAATTGTCATTGTCAAGCATAATCGCACAAAATGCAATAAATCTAACCAAATTTACAGGCTTATTCTGTAAAAAAATATCGTTATATAACAACTATCGTTATTTATAAACGTAACGATGTGACCCTGAACGACATTTTCTAAAAATCGTATTCATTAAGTAACATCGTTTTAAACGTCCTCATACCGTTTGTAACAACGACTTTAGCCAATTTTTTAGAAAAGTTAGTAGTTATTATTGAAAATTAAATTTTTATTGTAATGTCATTTTGCAAAAAAAAAAACATTATTATTTTAATTATTATTTCTTTATTGAGTAAAGAATATTTGTAAAAAACGATAATCAAATGGATTAATATTATCCCATAAAAGACTTTCACGATCACAAACATTTCTTCTAAAATTTAATTATGGTTGTTAATTATATATTTGATGCATGAATAAATATTTTGCTACCTATTTTCCATTTCTTCCTGCACAAATATAAATAATAAATTAATTAAGCCTTCCATTTGCTAATATTTGACATTAACGGACTGAATAACAGGTGAATCCTTATCGTTCACGAACTGCTTAAAATAACGACAATACGATTTCAATATAACGACAATGGTTTTACAGAATACGCTTTTTGAAAATTATCGTTATTTAACAACTTTTTCATCATAACGATACGTTATTGTATAACGACATTCTTACAGAATAAGCCAGTTATTCTATTAACCCGCGAACATTCGAACCGTGCGAAAAAATGAAATTTTATTTATTTATTTGGGCTTTCAATCCACCACTGATTGGTACACCCAGAAGTGGGTAATAAGCCGAGTTGATATATTTATATTTAATTTAGGCTTTTTATTTCAAAAATAGTAATGTTGGAAAAAATCTTTACACGCCCTTATAATCAACTAGATATAACTTATTATTAACTAAAATAAGAAAGGTGCTAAGTGCCAACAAATCATTTTTTGAGCTTTTACTTTAGAAAGGTGCAATAGTAGTGTTGTACTTGTGGACAACAGTTGGCGGAATGGGTATGTGCCAGCGTTGTTACGTTAGAAAGGGGCTAAGTGCCAGTAGTGTGCTGGATACTCGAAGGGCAGTTTTGGGACCAGCAGTTAAGAAACTAATCAATGAAGACCAAAACGCAAGCTTACGAGCAATGATCCCTTATTTGAAGGACACAAGTTCTAAATAAATATTGTATAAGTGGTACTTAGCATCTTTAACACGTGTGGCATTAACAACTTTCTAAGTTTTTGTTAGAAAAAATATTTTTTATTGTTTATTGAAAGGTTTTAAGCGTGTCTGTCGGTAGAATGTTTCAGCGGTATAATTTACGTATTTTGGCTAATATAGCTTTCCTTGTAATGAAATATTCACCTATAATAAAATATTTTTCATAACTCGAATTTGTGATTTTGGCATTTAGCTTCCTTCTTACTTTAGGTCTTCAATTATTGTTACTTTTTAAATTATTTATTTACCTATTTAATTTTAATATCCACACAGATAATTCATGTTCACTCGAGTGTTCACTGTAGTGTAGATGAAGGTTTAACAATCATTTCGGCTTTTGTTATTTCAATTATAAATATTTAAAGAAAAAATATTTTAAAAAATTGGAAATTTATTATTTTTGTAAGAATTATTCATAATTTGTAAATAATAGTATATTTGGTTTAATTAAAAAACGAAATTTTCCCGTATGTATAAATTATTAATTATGAATTATTGTTAATTATTACTCAAAATAATAATTCTCCAGTTTTTAAAAAATATTTATTACTTTAAATACTTAATGCTTGTTAAGCCTTGATCTATAATGAACAATAAAACTAAAGACCGAGCAATATTTAACACCTTCATAAATGATAATCTTTATTGGGTGGCTACAGGCTTGGCAAAAATCATGATTTATTTTCAAAAAATCATTGATTTTTTTAAACGAATCAAATAAATTATATTTTTTTATTTTTAAAAACCTGTTGGTGTTATTGCACTTTTTAATTGTTTTAAGCAATATAAATATTTTATTTCATAAACGAAAACGAAATCTGTAATAAAACCCCAAAGAATGCATTTGAATTTTTGCTTATACGTCTGTTTAATCTTTTGCCTAAATAAACAGGTCAAAACATGTCTTGCATGGCACTCTGCAAAAAGCTGAAAACGGATATTTTAGTTTACGTTTATCTCATGACAAAAAACCTATTATATCAATAAATTTAGGCTCATTTTATGCAGTATTTAATTCTGAACATTTTTTGTATTTACACTTTAGTTCTAAAATTGGGCAGAATTTACAAATATATGAATATTTTACCATTGTATTTCCTATGGTCTATAAAAAAGTAGACACTCCGTATATATGTACATATATATTTTTATATTATATTACCATAGTAGAATTTTCTTTTTGTTAACTCTGCATTTAATGTGTCTAAAATAATTTGAAAAACAATTGATTTTTCTACAAAAAATGAATTATTTTATAAATTGTGATTTAAATCGAGATTTAATATTTAAATTAGGCTATATTTATATTTAGGTGTTATATCGTCATTTGTTATGTTGTAGATTAAGAATTAGTGGAATTACCAACGCACAAATATAAAAGACAGAGGGTTCATATTTTTTGAAATACATAGCTTTTTTGACAATCCCCTAATTTTTCCGGTGTAGATTTGAAGAATTCCTAGAATAATTTACGATTTGCAAAAAGTAAAATCGATTAAGTAAAATTCCATTTGACAAAAACGTAAACTCTTTGGAATCCATCTACTTTGAAGATTCCTGTGATTTTCTCGCACAATCATTAATTTCAAGTTGGTGAGCGGACGAAGCGCAGCACTCTAAGCGCGAAATGCCCGCCAATATAGGAAGCGGCCCATAGAGCTTTAAATCTTAAAAAATGGTTGCGAGAATTAGCCGCAAGACGTTTCTCACATCTTTTATCAAAGTGATTTTTAAGCGCTTCGCTCGTGATCGGTTCTATCTTTCCGCCTAAAATGACAAGTAACTTAAATAATTCACCCAAATAATGGATGAAAAATGAAAAAATATTTAACACTTTCCAACATTCCAACCCCTGTCGATTTTTTTCCATCTCTTTATAACAATTACTCTTTTAAATTAATTTCAGAATAAAGCCAATAATTTTACTGAATAATGAAAAAGTCTACTATTCGTTCCAAATTTTTCATAACAAACATTATACAGGTGTTTCTTTTAAAACAACCAGCTCTTTTTTGGGCGAACCAACAACTTTAGAGAAAAATGTTTTATACCAAAAATGATCAAGAATAAGGGGATAATGTATCAATAGTAACAAACCGAATATTTAACCAGTGGTACTCAAACGGTAGAACAAAATTATATTTTTTAAAAGGCACCCTATATAATTTTTTAGCCCTTTAAATAGAATATTATTTTCTGATTGTAACGATATAAATATAGCATAGGGTTGTATAACAATTATTTCGAGAAAAATGGTATTAAAAACTAGAAATAATGTAATAAAAAATGGGTTTACTACTAACATAACTAGGCAACAGACGTATCAATCACCCCTATTCTGTAACTCAATCGATAACTTTTATCGATCGATAATAAATTGTAGCCAATAATTATAGTAGACACTGAATATAAAATGATGCTGACCGATGATACATTTGTTTCTATTTGTCAAAAATTGTTATCGATCAATAACTATTATTGATTAAGTTACAGAATAGGGGCGAATACTTGTGTATTGCATAGCCTATTGCAATATTATAACATTATTTTTAATACCATATTCCTCGAAATAATTGTTATACAACCCTATACCATATTTATATCGTTGAAATCAGAAAAAAAATATCTATCTAATAGGCTAAAAAATTATATAGAATACCATTTAAAAAAATATAATTTTGTTCTGCCGTTTGAGAACCACTAGTCGAATTTTCGGTTTGTTATTATTAATAAATTTGCCCCTTATTCTTGATCATTTCTTGTATATAACATTTTTTTCTAAAGTCATTAGTTCGCCCAAAAAAGCGCTGGTTGTTTTAAAGGAAACAGGCTGTATATATACAATTTACAGTAAAAATTGACTTAAGACATTCTAATCTGACAAATTATAAAATTATGATTCAACAATGCTCTCTGGTAAATTCCATATTTTCACTCACAACGATACTTAAAAAAATTATTAACTATTCCAGCTAAACCTTCGAACTTAATTTCAAATGACAAATAAATGTTTAAAAATGATAGTGTAAATTTTATTTTCCACAGCCTACCTCCTGATTTTAATTCTCAATAATTCTAGCACTTGTTGTGTTACAAAAATATCTGTTATTCATAAAAGTAGTAGTATTTACTCAAAATGCAGCTCAAAACGATAGTAGTAACCCTAACTAACCTTAATTGAGTGTGATTAACTAATTGCCAAGACTACGTTGGAAAACCACAGAGGTATATTTAACAAATAATTGCCTCTTTAACTCATATCCAAAACAACTATCGATTTTTATTTAACACAGACATCTATTCCAAGCACACTATCTTAAGGTAATTTATTTATGCTACTATCACTATTATTATTTTATTTTACACTATAAAAATTCAACAGTACCCAGATTTATTTATATTTTTTAAATGATACCAATATATTTTACTGTTTATATTTGGGTTTACTATATCATTATTGTATAATAAATGCGGTAGGTATTACATATAAATATGTAGAGAAAGTCATAATCATGGCAGAAAATCAAAACAATATTAATTTACAATTTTAGTTGTCGAAACTAATAACATTAAGCAATTAAATAGCAATAATTATCGGTATGAAAAAACATTCGTTCAATTAATTTAATGTGTTTAAATTATCACCATTACTTTATTTTTAGCCTGTGCATACATAAAGAACAATTTATTTCTGTCTTAAACATAAACAATTTTCACAGAAGCTATTTAAAAAACAGGTGTGAGTAGGAAAATAAATTAATTCCTAAAACTTTTTACTAGATTACTCCTGTAAACGAAATGCTTCTCACGTGAAGCACATGGTTTATGACAGCTGTCATTTGCTATTTGTTTACATAACCTTAACAAAAAATATTTTATTATTTAATCTCCGAATCTAAAATGTTTTCTACAAACACACGAAGAAAATCAATGAAACTTCATTGTTGACTGGGGTAAAATAGCATGACTACCGAAAATAGTAGCACTAAAATTTTGGCAAGTACCTTTTCGCTGCTGCTGCTCTGGAGGTAGTAAATTATGACAAACATCCAAGACATCATGAAGAAAAGAAGGATTTTGACGTTTCGCCGCATCACGACCATTTGCGAAGACAATCAGTCAATGTTTACCAAACACTACGCAACAGCAACGTACACTAACACCACGACCGACAACGCGAAACATACTGAATTCCGAATTGCGAGTGCAACGCCTTCATTCACCATTTTAGTTGCAGTGGGGAGTAAAGAGTAGGAGGATGGGCTTCATCCTTGTCTATCTCACACACAGATACATTTTGTTCACTCATGTTTGCACTGCTACAATCAACACGCATGCTCTGCGACTTCCCCCTCTGAACCGCATTAGACAAGTCGATAATACTGCCGCAACTTTACCGACTTGACTAAAGGAAACTGTCAAAATCTTGTTTACATATTTACTTTAAATTTATTGCCAAGTTCTAAAAATACTTGAATAATGTCCGTCCATGTTATGTGCTTGACTTCTGCAGGTGGTTTACCTGTATTCACGAGACGCAAAGGTGAAGGTGATAGTGTAAGTTGCAAAAACAAAACAATGTTGTTAATTTTGTTTCAATTCATTTGTATTTTGTTTTACAGCTACCTTACTCAATAATTGGATCGTTAAATGGAATTCATATGTTTTCTAAAAGCCATGAAATGGAAATGTTAAACACTTTAACAGAAAATCATAATGTTGTTTGGAAAGAATACTTTGATAGGTTAGGATACTTCACATGACCTCTTAGCTTACATTTCAGATACATCTTTGAACATTTTAGTGTTGTACTTATTGGAATATCGAGTGGATCAACAGTTGCTGTGGTCACTAATTTATTGGAATCTGTATTTAATGCAATGATTCTAATAGTTGGAATCGATGAAATAAAGTCGCACAGAAACGTAGAAAGATTAAAACGTGAACTTAAAGTAAAATTAACAATATTTTAAAATACAAATGTAATGTATTACCTTTTAGGTGGCGTATCCAATTATAGACAAACTTCTCGATTCTGTTGACTATGGAGATTCTAGCAGTCATTCGTCTGATTTGATGTCTATGTCTGAAACAATTTTATGTTCTGAAAATCATTTACTACAGGTTACTTTACTAGTCTTTCTTTAAGTTAGCTTATTATAACTAATTATAATCTTTTAGATTACTCTCAATTCATATGCTGAATGTGTAGATTCGTTGTATGCGTGTATTATAATCCACGGAAAAATTGCTGTAGCTACAGAGAGCTGGTGGACCTTAACAGCTGATGAAAGAAAATTATTGGCATTGTTAGGCTCTTTAGAACATGATTCTACTGCTAAAGATTATCCAGTATTTTTGCCACATAAAAGTCCCAGCGTAAGTATTTCATTTTTACATTATTTATTTTAACGTGTATTTTGGATTAAATGTTTACATCAGATCATTTTTTTTCTGGAAGAACAGAATGATCTAAGAATTTTAGTACAAACGCGACTTAAAAATTTTCGTAATAAGCGAGATATGAATTTTTAAAATACGAATAAATAAATCATCTGCTTTGTACACAGATGTCCTCACCAGTGGTCGACAAACTGTTAAACAAATTATAAAATCTACGCAAACAGTGAGAAATTTCTACAAATTTCTTTCGACTAGTTTAAAATATAGATTTTAAACTTACAAAAACTGAATTTGTTATTCCAGTATTCCGCCATTTAATATTGGGTTACATCGCCTTTATTAGTAGTACCAGCTTTAATTCTATTAGGCATTGGATCCTTAAGTCCTGCTCTTTTTCCTGTGAGTATTGTCCCATATGTCTTGCAAGGTAGATTTTACTGTACGCACTGAATTTTTATGAAGTTGCTTTACATTATGCCAAAAGTACGCACGGTTTCGGTAGAAGTTGAAGCTAAATCTGGACCAGGAGATGACTCTTAAAATGCCAATCAAAATATTATCACCAGTCATTCGACCCACAGTTTTTTTTTTTTTTAAGTTTTGAGTCAATATTTAAAGTAGCTGAAAGAATTTTGTAAAATTTTCTAATCACTTGTGTAGATTTTATAATTTGTTAAAAATGTAAACCGGCCCATCTAATATGAGTTTGGTCTCCTGCGTTATATTCATTAAGAAATTATTAAAGCATAAATAACATAAATTAAATGCATCGTTGGACATTTTAGCTTCGATAAAAGCTTTTGTAACTTTTTTTGAGAAGTTTTTTAAAGTTGTCAGACTTTTCTCACATTTTACGTTTAAGTTTTTTAGAAACAAATGCCATGGATCTCAATTGTTCTTACTATGCGCAGATCCCACTTGCTCGTATCTTCTATCGCTTTAAATTGAAAAGGTCTATTTGAGCATTGTTTGACAATATTGTGGCACAAATTATGGCGGTGGGTGGCGATAGTATTTGACCATTGATGGTTTTACAGTGGGAGGACGAACAAGATGCGCGAGTCACGGTTTAAAATCAGACAACCAATCAAATTACTTAGAACATGATACGTTATACTAATTATTAAGTAACTTCAATCACTTGTATTTTGCGAACTAATTAATATTTAAACAAATATTTTTCATAAATACTCATTAATTTACGTATATTTTCACCTTTTTGTCTGATATTTAAAATTTGACTATGGTATAGTACCCCCAGTTGCATCAGTAACACTAAAAATTTAAATTTGATATTATTCCGTTAGCCAACTGGAATTAATATCGATTTATTTGGCTAACTGTATAAAATCAAGTTTAAAATTTAAGAGTCGGTGGTACAATTGGACATTAAATATGCATATAGCATACATATAGTGATATTTAATTGTAATTTTTTTATTATACTTAATTTATGTGTAAGCACGTACAAATTCTCACTGTTTAATCAAATTTTATATAAAACTATTTAATGTTGCATAATGCTATAATAATATAATGAATCTGAATTTATTTTTTTCTGATATTCTGACAAACCATTAATAAAAAATAATTATAAATAATTTTATTCTTGTCATCGTTGTTTTAGTATTGTGAAACTGATAAAGTAAAATGGTTTTTTTTTTTTAGAATGCATTCCGTCTCGTATCGTGTACACTTATTCCTGACGTTGCAGTTTGCTGTTTGTTGGGACCAACGCCTCCATTAGAAGAAGTAGAACAAACAGCTTGTCAGTGCTTTAAAGCTAGCATGGAAATATTACGATCATCGGTGGAAGTTTTTCCTAGAAACTTTCCACATTCGCTCCAACTTGATTCAGGAATATTAGGGTAAATTAAAAAAAAATAGTTACTAAAATTATTAATACCTAATTTCATGATTACTTATTTATTTATACTTTATTAAGAAAATAGGAATAAAGCTAGGCTAATATGTATTTCAATAATTACATATCAATAGTTTCAATTTAACAGTTGTTTGTCCATGTTCGACAAATATTAAGATACAATAATGCACGGACGATGAGACTAATGGATCGATTCTGTTCACATCAGTTAGTCTTACAGATCTGTAAATCTGTAAAAACCTGACAAAAACGCATATATTATTTTTGTTGATTAATATAAAATTATACATAAGAGCGGCAGCTTTCGTTGCGATTTTGTTCATTATTTACAGATTTACAGATCTGCAAGATTTACAGATGTGAACAGAATCGACCCATAAAAGCCTGAAATGTCGAAAATAATGTATATCCGCCTTGTTCCAAATACTGCTTCAAAATTATTGAAACTTTAATTAAATTATTTAGTCGGTTGCTAATATAAATATGTATATTAGTAAGTTACAAATAATGAAAGTAAAATAGTAAAACTGGACACACAATCTTTTGTGCTTTATGAACATTTTGAAATTAATTTTTCCGTTCTTAATTACATGCTCAAAAATAAAAATTACTACGAATTATTTTTTACCATTTTTAAATTATAATTAGGTATTCCAAATTACAAGTAACATTTTCTGAAATAAATTAGGAAAAGGGGTGGTAGAAATTAAATACAAATAACATTAAAAAAGTTACTTTTAGTTTTAATTCATTTCTTTTCTTTCTTTTCCAGAATTTTGTTAATTAGTAGCAATTTGGGAAAATATGTCCTGTCAAGGAATCCACAACAATCTTCAAATAAAAGAACTCAGGGTGGCTCTCATCGTTTAGATATTTTAAGAACATTTTATTATCAAGCTGTGATGACGTTTTTGGTTTCTACAAATGAAGATAATTGTAATATTGGAACTGCAAATGAAACTTATTGGTGCTCAGAATATCACAAATGTCATGCTGCAAAAGTTGGAGATAATATTTTATGCGTTCTATACTCTTCAAGTGTGCCTACGTATGCTATGAGATTAATTACACAAAATACTTTGAAACTATTTATTAGTGATAAACAGTTATGCTGGTAACTAGTTTTATGAGATTTCTGTATTACTATTCCGTCCATTTTTTAGTATTTAAGATTTTTACACATTTATATATTATTATTTGTATAAAAGGAAATAAAAATATTTTATATTATTCATATTTTACCGCCTTTACTAGCATGTGAATGCTACTGCCATCTTTGGAAAATACCGTTACATGACTGGAACGCATGCGTCAGTCCCACCACATAAAACTTGGAATGTTAGTTGTTGAAACTTTGTATGACTTTATCAGTCATAGCATTAAGTGTAGGGGTGTAAAAGTATGATAAAGTGTACATTTTAAATATTTATTTACTCATTTTACTTTGATTTTGTATTATTTTATAGTGTTTATTGTCTGTGATTAAGTTTTAGTTCGCATGTGTAGTTGTACAGTTATTATTTTTCGATTTTGTGTTTATAAGAAATACTTTTTGTGTTTGCATATGCATTGTCACTGTAATTATTTCTGAGTTTAAATTGTGTTTACTTATTTGAACTGTGTTCTCCAATCTACATAAGAAGAGGATTATTTTATTTTATTAAGCTTTAACATTGTTTTGCATCCCACGCCAGAAACGTTTGGATCAGGTGAGTTTTCAAACTTTAAATTGCTTTTTTGTTGTTAAACAATGTGCAAGCAACAAAGTTGTTGCTAGTGGATACAATTTCATGTTTTCATGTAACTTTAAAACAAAAGAAAACATTGTTTTCTTGATTTTTTACATAGAACTATGAGGTCAACTTAAATGTAGAATTGTCAACATAAAGTTATAACATATATTGTTAGTTTTTAGCTCTAAAATATTAAAATAATTTCATTGTGCTCGGTTGTCGTACACAGCGTTGTTCCATTGTTGTTATCTGGAAACGGTCTCATTTCCGGAGTAGTTCAAAACAAGTCATAGGCGTGCGTGCTGCAGTTTTTCTTTTTCGTATTAAATGTTAGTATTTGTACTTCAGTAATGGTATCAAAAAAATGTATTACATGCTTTTGTTATTTTCTTTTTAATGTATACCTATTCATTTGCAAAACCTTGATAATTATAATGATGATATTCTAGTAAACATACTTATCAAGAAAATCATTCAGGGTCATGTTAACTTGTAAACCAAATACCTAAATAACTAACGAAGATAAATATTATTAATTAGGTGAGATGTATTTATATCTGTAACATAAGTACATTACAAAATACATGGTATATTAAGCATAAATAATAATCATTTTATGAATAGAATACACTTCTTGTCGCTTGTCATTGTTTCATCTTACATTTACTGCACACGTTTGTATCTTTTATATAAAATAATGATAATTTTGTATATTTTAAACTTGCACCGAAGCGGAAAATGTATGAGAAAAAGAAACAATTTTACTAGAAAAATTACCCATTTAAAATCACATCAGCCTTGCTGAATTGTTTAAAATAAGGATATACAATACACATAATGTGTACTAAAACGCCAAAAAAAAAATAATGGCACTTAAAATTTGAAATAAAAAATTACTATACCTACCTTCATAAAGTTACACACGTTATGCTTTAGATTTTTCAGTGGAATACTTTAAAATAATGTGTAACATTCCAATAAATGAAGCATTTAAATTCAAAAGGATCTAAATGCCAAAAAAATATGGTCTACTTAAGATTTTTTTTACGTTTTATGAACCAATTCCAATGTTGTAGAAAAAGTACAAGTGTCATACTATTCATGTTGCTGTTGTGATTAAAATGTAAATCCTAAAATAGAACAAATTTTATAAACAAATGAAGTTGTGTTTTGCATGTATGTAAACAAAATTGATAAAATTATTAATGAAAATAGAAGTCGTTTTTATCGTGCAAAATACTTTTTGTTGAGTAATTTTAAAACATAAAAATCTGATGTGGCCAACTCCAAACCTTCCGCTATTTAATTTTTATTAATTTAAATATACATACCTACATATTTAGTTGTTATTAATTTGAAATGATCAATTCTTTGACAGTGACATTTATCTGTCAGTTACAAACATTTGAGATATGAACTGTGTAACCAAGGAGTTTTGCTTGTTTAAAACGTAGGCTCCGGAATTACAATTATAGATATTTTATTAATTTATCCATAAAATATATAGAAAAAGTATTTATACAAATCTATAGAAAATTTAATAATCTTTAATTTTTATAATAACAAATCTTCAAAAAGTAACATTTGAGGGTATTTTTTGAAGAAAATCTATTTTAAGCTTCAAATAAAATGCCATTTCCGGTTATCTGATATACACCAAAATCTAATGGTCTCTTCCATATTACAATAAGGTAGAAATACAAGGTTTTTCTGAATAATAGTATTTGAGTTAGAGTAAAGGATCCACACACACATGCAAAGAGACATCATCGTGAAAAAGTTAAAATCGGATTCTAGGGACCTTAAAAAGAGGTCATTTATCAAAATCTCGATATGCGATTTTTAGCACGATCCCTATACCTCCCTTACCAAGGGTAGCGGGAGGTAAAAATGGCACTTAGATCTCGTTGAATTATATTTTTATAAATTTGCTTGTATAAATCTAAATATTTGTTATATACATATGCTGAACAAAAATGCTGAATGTGCTAGTGGCTGAATATTATATTTATTTTATAATCGGCAAGTTAACATTCACGAGTGCCGCATAACGGATTCCCCTACTTGCTTGCCATTGCCTTCGTATCTGACCAGAATCTTACATTAAAATAACTTAATGTTATGTTATATAACCAGATTTTAATATAATTTAATAGTGCTGACGGATGTAACTTTGACTAGTCGTTTATTTTTTCTAATATATAATAGCAAAATGACCGTTTGTGCTCAAATTTAAGATAAATATTTGCAATAGCTTCCAGCTCATGAGTTAATGATTAATAAACACCTACGTGGTAATTACATCATATTTAAAGTATATTATACCATGCACTGGGTGACAACATTTTTATATATTTAAACATAGGATTGATGATTAGTCTTAAACTCCCTATCTAAATGGGATTCTATATAATCCTGTAGAGTGGTTTAAATAAATAAATAACATAACCCCACCAAAAATTTATCAAGTTGACAACTAGGTATGATTTGATACTGGTGTACAGTGCATCACCAAGCTAAAATAAATCCATGGAATAAATGCAGTCAAATATGATGACAGTCAACTGTCAGTTTTGTCAGATGTATGATAGGTGGCGTAGATACAGATTGCTACTCTGAATTATATTTTACTCTCATACTTGTGTTTTATTATTATTCTTATGTCAAAGTTGTAGGTTGTTCCTATTAATATTATAACAAAAAAGCAATAACAAAAGTAAGCATAATACTTATGAGTACCAGCTTTGCGAAATTGTTGTTAAACAACTGTCAAAACTGATATCTACCATTTGCCGCTATAGAGTACGTGCACGTCACGTTGACAACCATGTCAAAATCAGCTGAGTGGAAGTAAACATATGCTACTATGTGATTGACATGCGAAATGTTTTTGACTTTTTGATATTTGAAGTAATTTATTATATTATATTTATGTACGTCATGTCAGATGGCCCCATACCCAATATCAATTCAAAACTTCACGAGAAGTTAGTGCTAGGTTTGTGTTGGTTTGTGTTTGTGCTAGAATCTTAAAGTTTGTGCTGTTTATTTGCGCCAATTATTAACAATTGAAATGGGGAATCTGGCGTGACACTAAGAGTAAACCCCTTTTGTTTATAACAATATTTGGATAATAAGACAACATGCAGTTAGTGCTAGGTTTGTGCTGCTCAGATTCAAATTATGAAAGTTTGTGCTGTTTATTTACATCTACTATTAACAATTGAAATGGGGAATCTGGCATGACACCAAGAGTAAACTCCTTTTGTTTAAAACAATATTCGGGTAATAGTAATGTCAATAGTTAGTGCTAGGTTTGTGCTGCTCAGATACAAACTATAAAAGTTTGTGCTATTTATTTACATTTATGATTAACAATTAACATGGGGAATCTGACGTGACACCAAGACTAAACTCCTTTTGTTCAAAACAATATTTGGGTAAAAATAACGTCCATAGTTAGTGCTAGGTTTGTGCTGGTCAGATACAAATTATAAAAGTTTGTACTGTTTAGTTACATCTATTATTAACAATTGAAGTGGGGAATCTGGCGTGACACTAAGAGTAAACCCATTTTGTTTATAATAAAATTTGGATAATAACATAATCCACAGTTTGTGTTAGGTTTGTGCTGCTCAGATTCATATTATGAAATTTTGTGCTGTTTATTTACGCTTGTATTAAAAATTGAAATGGAGAATATGGCGTAATACCAAGGGAAAACTCATTTTGTTTATAATAATATCTGAGTAACAATAATATCCACTTCACATTTTTTTAAAAGTATTTTAATTAAAAGAAAGTTTATGCAATACTTTATACAGTATTAAAAAATAACAATTTGTTAATTTCTTAAATAATAAAATAAAAAGATTGGTGCCAGAAATAGTTATGAAAAACAACCACCTAATCGTATGACGTCAAATTACATATAGCACGTCATTCATAGCCAATAGGAAAACAGTTTGTCCATCACCAACGTTACTAATTTAAATTAAAGTAGGCGATAGTTGGTCATATGTTCCGGGCTTATTCTGTAACTCAGTCGTTAATTTTAAATGACTGGTTAAAAATTTTATCCATAGATATTGATTTGATAACAACAACAATTTTTTTTGTTATATATCATCATAATTGATTGGTTAAAAATTATAACCAGTCGTTAAAAATTAACCACAGAATAGGCTCGTAAAGCTGTATGTACTTGGACGTCATATTCCGATCGTATTAAACCAATTTTAATAATTAATTGTAAAAAATGTAATATAATGGATATTTGGTGATATTCTCAAATTTGAGGCTATTTACAGAACAATATTTTTGTAAAATTTTATACTTATGGCATATGAATTTTTATATCAACAATTCTATTGAATTGGGAAACCTGGTGGGACACTAACATCAAACTAGATTTTGCTGCTCAGATATAAATGATGAAAGTTTGCGTTGTTTTAATCAATATTCGGATAATAGTAACGTCCATAGTTAGTGCTAGGTTTGTATTAGGTATATATATTTTTAAACAAAATGGGTTTACTCTTAGTGCCATCCCCATTTCAATGATTGTTAATAATAGATGCACAAACTTTTATAATTATTATTTGAGCACCACAAACCTAGCACTAACTATATTTGTTATTATTATCCGAATATTGTTTTAAACAAAAGGAGTTTACTCTTGGTGTCACGCCAGATTCCCCAATTCAATTGTTAATAATTAATGTAAATAAAAAGCATAAACTTTTATAATTTGTATCTGAACAGCACAAACCTAGCACCAACTATTGACGTTACTATTACCCGAGTATTGTTTTAAACAAAAGGTATTTACGCTTGGTGTCACGCCAAATTTCCCATTTCAATTATTCTTAATAATAGATGTAAATAAACAGCACAAACTTAGTACAAATATGGTTTGTGTTATTATCCAAATATTGTTATAAACAAAATGAGTTTACTCTTAGTGTCACGCCAGATTCCCCAATTCAATTATTAATAATAGATGTAAATAAACAGTACAAACTTTTATAATTTGTATCTGAGCAGCACAAACCTAGCACTAACTATTGACATTACTATTATCCCAATATTGTTTTAAACAAAAGGAGTTTACTCTTAGTGTCACGCCAGATTCCCCAATTCAGTTGATAATAATAGATGTAAATAAACAGTACAAACTTTTATAATTTGTATCCGAGCAGCACAAACCTAGCACTAACTATGGACGTTAAAATTACCCAAATATTGTTTTAAACAAAAGGAGTTTACTCTTAGTGTCACGCCAGATTCCCCAATTCAATTGTTAATAATAGATGTAAATAAACAGTACAAACTTTTATAATTTGTATCTCAGCAGTACAAATCTATAACTAACTATGGACATTATTATTACTCGAATATTGTTTTAAACAAAAGGAGTTTACTCTTGGTGTCATGCCAGATTCCCCATTTCAATATTTAATATTAGGCGTAAATAAACAGCACAAACATTCATAATTTGAATCTGAACAGCACAAACCTAGCACTAACTACTTGTTGTCTTATTATCCAAATATTGTTATAAACAAAAGGGGTTTACGCTAAGTTTCATGCCAGATTCCCCATTTCAGTTGTTAATAATAGATGTAAATA
The DNA here is from genome assembly GCA_963082715.1 of Harpalus rubripes. Classification (NCBI taxonomy): domain Eukaryota; kingdom Metazoa; phylum Arthropoda; class Insecta; order Coleoptera; family Carabidae; genus Harpalus; species Harpalus rubripes. The sequence continues at coordinate 91,933,928 of OY720448.1, read as the reverse complement.
AACAGTACAAAAAAATTGTATTTGACCAGCACAAACCTAGTACTAACTATTGACGTTACTCTTACCCGAATAAACAAAACGAGTATACTCTTAGTGTCCCGCCAGATTCCCCACTTCAATTGTTAATAATAGATGTAAATAAACAGTACAAATTTTTATAATTTGTACCTGCGTAGCACAAACCTAGCACTAACTATGGATATTATTTTTACCCGAATATTAATTTAAACAAAAGGAGTTTGGTCTTGGTGTCACCCAGATTCCCCACTTCAATGGTTAATAATAGATATAAATAAACAGCACAAACTTTTATAATTTGTACCTGCGTAGCACAAACCTAGCACTAACTATGGATATTATTTTTACCCGAATATTAATTTAAACAAAAGGAGTTTGGTCTTGGTGTCACGCCAGATTCCCCACTTCAATGGTTAATAGTAGATGTAAATAAACAGCACAAACTTTCATAATTTGAATCTGAGCAGCACAAATCTAGCACTAACTGCGTGTTGTCTTTTTATCCAAATATTGTTATAAACAAAGTGGGTTTACTCCCAGTGTCACGCCGGATTCCCCATTTCAATTGTTAATAATTGGCGCAAATAGACAGCACAAACTTTAAGATTCTAGCACAAACCTAGCACTAACTTCTCATGAAGTTTTAGAATGATATTGTGTATGGGGCCATCTGACTTGACGTACATATTATATTTAGTTCATTTTAGGTAGTAGATTTGTTATTTAATGCATTAGTCGCACAACAATGACTTTTATAACAAAAGGTCAGAATAATATCATACGTCAGATATAGATCTTGCAGATCCACCTTGATACCAAAAATTGAAATTATTATTTACTAGCAGATGTCTATTTCCACTCAGCTGATTTTGACATAGTTGTCAACGTGACGTGCACGTATACGCTATATTAGTTTGCATTTGTTCTGGATTGCTTTATAGAGCGCGAGCAGACACGTGACTCGAGCGACCTTGACGTGCTTGGAATCAGCTGATTTATGTGCGCATGTCATTTTGACAAGAAAAATGTCACGTTGACAATACCAATGTTTTGATTTATTTTGATTTTAAACTGCTTTAATGTTATTATTTTACAATTTTTAAGCAGTAAAATATATGAAATTAAAAATAATAACATTTTAGCAGTTAGAAATCAAAATAAATCAAAACTTTGGTCTTGTCAACGTAACATTGTCCTTGTCAAAATGACATGTGCACACAAATCAGCTGATTCCAAGCACGTGACTCAAGCGACCTTGAAGTGCTTGGAATCAGCTGATTTGTGTGCGCGTGTCACTTTGACAAAAACACTGTCAATTTGACAAGATCAATGTTTTGACTAGTTTTGATTTTGAACTGCTAAATTGTTAATATTTTGCAAAATTCAGGCAGTAAAACACATGAACTTAAAAATAGTAACATTTTAACAGTTCAAAATTAAAATAAGTCAAAACATTGGTCTTGCCAAAGTGACATTGTTCTTGTCAAAATGACACCTACACACATATCAGCTGATTTTAAGCACTTCAAGGCTGCTTGGGTCACGTGTTTGCTCGCGCCCTATAAAAGTACGTATGCACGTCACGTTGACAACCATGTCAAAATCAGCTGAGTAGAAGTAAACATATGGTACTATGGAATTGACATGTGACATGTTTTTAACTTTGATAATTGAAGTAATTTTTTATATTATATTGAGTTCATTTTAGGTACTATATGATTTTAATTTAGTAGATTTGTTATTTAATGTATTAGTCAGACAAAAATGGGAGTTATAACGAAACGTCAGAATAATATCACACGTCAGATACAGACCCGGCAGATGCACTCTGATGTCAAAAATTGAAATTATTATTTACAAGCAGATGTTTACTTCCACTCAGCTGATTTTGACATGGTTGTCAACGTGACGTGCACGTACTCTATAATATGAAAAATGTCGCATGCACCGATAAGAATTTATAATATCAATGCTGTTTTTTTTTTCTTTTCTTTTAACTGATAGTTAACTGACAATTTAACCAGAGATGAAAATACTTGGCCTATGATGACTCTTAAATCGTAACCATGGCATTAAGTACAAAAATGTGAAAAAATTACAGTTAATTAAACTTTTTTCATTCGTTTTTTTAATTGTAATTAAAGCGATTTCTTTATAACTAAAGTGGATGAGTTAAACATTATTTTTTGTAGAGATGTAGAAATAATAATTTTAAAAGTTTTATTCGAAGAACTTCATGTATATAAATAACTATGTGCAACTGTTTGTCATGTGAAAACTGTCATAACTCAGAACAAATCATCTATTATAGGTAGAACGTCACGATAATCATAAATTTAGATATGAATGATATAAGTTTACATTACTTGTTCTTTTGTAAAGAAATCAGTACCACTATAGTCAACAAATTAGCTAATGCTTACAAATAGCAGATATTTTCATTCATTGTTTTATTTTATCTTATTTGTTTATAACAAGTTTATGTTATACAGACAACAAAATAATATTTAAACTGACGACAATTACTAAAGATAATATTTACATACGAGTATATTTATGAAAATACATGTTAATATTGAAATTTAATAATATTTTTCATAGTAATAAATATAATAATTTGTCATTTTCGTAAATAATCAAATAAAAAGATTGGCACCAAAAACAGTCATGAAAAACAACCCCCCACTCCTGTGACGTCGAATTACATACAGTACGTCATTCATAGCCAATAGGAAAACAGTTTCTGCGCCAGAGGCGTAAACTTTTTATTTTGGCTGTGGGTGCACTATTTTTATTTTAAATATGGTTTCCTATATGTTTTAAAAATGCAAATAATATAATAAAAATAACATACTTATTATATTATATTATACATATATTAAATTATATATACATTTAACATAAATAAAATTAATATCTATTACAAAAAAATAAAATAATAATACTCCTAATATTAATATACAGGGTTTAGTAAAAAAAAATGCTTATAATGACACAACACTTTGTTCGGTTTGAATGAAACTTAGGTGTCACAACAATGATACATTCAATGGTAAACTCTTTTGTCTCTGCGTAAGTTGTGATATCTGTCACGATTTAGGCAGAAAAAAATTAAATATGAGTGACAATGCACAGTGCAACTTTTAAAATAAATTTTGTCTAGCAATCTATCCAAATGTCAAACAACTATTTTTTTATGACAGTAACATTTGTTTATAGGTTGCCAATAATTTTCTTCGTAATATCCTATAATTATTAACACATCCGTTTGTTCGGCTTAAAAGAAGTATTTTACTGCCATTATCATGACACGATTAAATACTGTCAGCTTACTCTTAAACAACTTAAAAAGATTGACAACTCATTTTTACAATGTATGAAATATGATTAAAATGTTAGAGTGAAATTATTGTGGGTGCTATGCACCCACACTTTCACTTTCTATGGGTGCTGTGCGTCCGTACACCCACGTAGTTAACGCCCCTGTTCTACGCTATTTGTATAAATAAAAGTAGGTGATATATTGTGACACATAAACTGTATATACTCTGACATCACATTCTGTTTCAGATAACGTCTTTTTCAAAATAATACACATATTTCAATAATTAAGTATAAAATATCTAATGGATATTTCGTGGGGCTCTGAAGAACAATATTTTTTATTCACAGTCGGTTAGTAATATGACGATTTCTGACTTTTAAAAAGTTGGGAAGTTAGTTATTGTTAACCTCATATTCCAAGAGGTTGGAAAGTATAACGTGAAGATAGCTGGGGTTGGAAAGTTGACACTTTCCAACCTCAGCTATACTCACGCTATAGGCGATGTGCACATTTTGAGCGTCAGCGCCTCTAACGGCTACATTGGCATTTTTGGGTACCTAATAAATTTTGACATTTCGAGAAAGTGATACAATTTACAATTTTATTTTGAGTTTTTGCTGTTGTATATGAATATTATACGTCATAGTATATTGAAATGAATAAAGAATATATTTAAAATGCTAAATATGTGATGTGACAATCAAAAAATTAAAAATACTAGCGAAGGTACTGTGGCAGAAAATATAATTTTTCTTACAATATGCGTGATTTCTGTAAACCATTTTATCATATTTAAATTTATATTATAATTTATAATATTAGTTAAATGTTACAAGATGCACAATGCATGGAAACTGAGATTAAAAAGTTGGAAAACTTGAATGATTGGAAAGAAGAAAATTTCTACATATCACGATATCAGTGTATGATGTTAGCATCTTTCTTTTATATTCGCAATAAATGAAGAAGATTCTTCATTGAAAATATAAGTGGCATCAGTTGCACAAGCTCGGAAAAGAAAATTCACGAAAAATACGAACCATGTGAATTTCTATCTTTAACATTAACATTACATGTACAAAATCTATAATAAATAGACGAATTATGTCAAAAATAGACTTCTATTTCATACAACTGCAAGTATTATACAATTTTTGCTTCTTGTATTATATCTTGTTCAAATAGTAACTTAAGAAACACATTTTTATATAATTCATCATTGCAATCAGACGACCATTGTTGGAATTTTATTCATTCGATAAATATCTTTTACAATGAGAAAATATGTGTACCTAAAAGAATTTTTCATATTAGTAGAAGATATTTGATGAAAAGTTATTTTCTTATACATCTGTTCCTTATATAATCTTCTAGGAAATTTATAAAATTTGAGACTTCAATCGGTAAATTTGTAAGAATTATTACATCCCCCACTGCATTACATAATATTTGACGTCCTATTATTCGCATTCATTGCAAATATTTTATAAAATATAAATTGCAAATTTATTCTGACATAAAACATAACCTTGCTGTGTTTCAATGAGTAACCACTTTTGTCATTTTTGTCCGCTGTCGGCGCTGACTACTTTTGTGCACACCGCCTATAACTTTCCAACCTCGAGGCGGGAAATAGCTGCCCCCCGCTTTGAGAGATCAATGCGTATAAATGATGGGTATTTACATATAAACAAAGCATCTTTACAATTTATATGATAAAAATATTGAATAAACTTGTAAATAATACAAGTAATGAATGAAATCAATATTTAAGGTTAGAAATCAAAGTGACAGTTCATGTGACAAATGAACAATCTCAGACCATTCGTTTATTCATGTTAGGTTATTATTATTTAAATATCAAATATTAATTTTTTATTTCAGATTGTGAATAAAATAGTATACAAACCTCGGTGAAAAGTTTCATTGTCTCGGGCTATAGTTAACCTCGGCGCTTCGCGCCTTGGTTAACTATCTTCGCCCTCGACAATGAAACACTTTCCACCTCGGTTAGTAATATACTATTAAAATGAATACGTGGAAATCATATACAGGGTGTTTCAAAAATATTGTAAAAAAATAAGATTTATATATACAATTTGATATACTGATTGTAATGCAATTTTTTTTTCTAAATTCGCAAAAATAGTTGCATGGTCACATTAATAGTATATTATGTTATTAGGAGTAGAAAGCGGTCTTTTTGTGTTGAGCCCAGCTATTGCGGCCGAGGCGCTAGCCGAGGCTAGGCAAGCTGGGTAAAACACAAAAAGGGCGTTCTACTCCGAATGACATATACTATTTTTTCTTCAAGTGTTTCAAAGAATTTTTTGACATTTTTTTTTTTTGATTTATTTAATTGTAGTTTTTGCAATTTCAGCCAAAGCTGGCTGTGTACACTAAAAAACAAAAACGATACAACTGTCAAATAATAATTTTCAATATAATCTGTGTTGCTGTGACAACTGCCGCCGCCAGCGGTGAACTAAGACACTAACATTGTTTTACTAGTACAACAATAACAGCATTTTTGTACTAGTAAGACAATGAACATCTTCTATAGTGTGTATACAGGAGCATAATATGAATATTATAATACACTTGAAGAAAAAATTTATTTTACTTAATTAAATTGTGTAATATTGTACTCACTCTTATTAAAAATAAAACGTACTTATATTCTCATGCTTTTTACGGAAAATATAACACTTCAAAGGAAATCACTACTTACCTACTACAAAAACTGCGTTCAAAATTTTCACCATTTACAGCCACATAACGATACTAAATGAAGTAAAAGAGAGTGAAACATTACACAATTTAATTAAATTAAATAAATTTTAATGTTTACTAATTTGTATTATTGTTCGTAATCTATCCGTCCAGTGACCCAAAAATGTCAGCTCTAAGGACCGTCCAATTATTTTTGCGAATTTTGGAAAAATTCTTTTTGCATTACAATCAGTACATCATTGTATATACCCTTAATTTTTTTACAATATTTATGAAACACCTGTATAGTCTTATGAAAAATTCACGAAAGTAATTAATTATTATTAATTACTAGGATCAAGTTGTATATAAATTTGTCACAGTTGCACTTTAAACTATTTCTATTAAATTAATTCTAAAATAATATATTAAAACATAAGCGAGAACATAAGTTACAGAAGGCAACGTATTCTAGCACGAGTTAAAAATTCTATAACGCGTGATTTATACTAATTTTCTCTGTTGAGGCTTTCTTTTATAATATTTCTTTATAAAAGTATTTGACAATTTCCAGTAAGGGAAATTTTTGACAGAATTATTAGGTTGGTGATAGTGATTTGTTTTTTATTCTGTCCGTTGCCTAGATATTTAGTGTATTTATTGCAGTCATGCCAATCTCAGATAATAAAATTAAAAATTGTTTAAGAATAAAGCTGCTTGTAACATCAATATGAGTGCTACAATGTGACATTTTATTTATGAAACAGAGAAAATAAAATATGTACCCTTTTATACAAGTTGTTTATTACCAGAAATAAATTATTTTTCGTACCTCCGTCCATTTTGACTAGTATTACAGAACTCAAAATCGTCCAGAAATGCGCTGTTGCTGACCTAGGCCGGCAAAAGGAGTTGGCATTACTGTTCTGGTGATATGTCAATTTCAGATTATTTTCAACACAAGAATTAGCAAAATGTTTACAAATTTTAGGGCTAAATCTTTAATTGTTGTAACTTAAATAACTAAATTTTGTCATAAAAATAATAATATGCTGTCATTACTGACATCTCGTATAGATTAATTATAAGTTCCAACTTTAGGACTAGTTTGTTTTGTAACTACAACTAACTTCACGTGATACAATTGAGTTTCCGCTATCTGTCATTAAAAATATGCGAAAGTATATAAAATATATGTAACTAATGTTTGTATGTTATATTTTCAATAGATATAACATAATTACGCATTTTAAGCTCAAATGTAAGTAATTATAATTAAACTTGCAATGCAAATCCGATAAAAATATATGTTCATTTTTTAGGTTATGTAACATAGAATAAAGTGTAGAGAAATATACGAAGAATTTATGAAAAAGTCGGTACAAAAAATCTTGTGTATCACACGCCCAGAAACTGTTTTGCGAGATCTCGTATTTGCAGGCCTCGCTTTCAGCTCGGCCTGTCAAAATAAACTCGTTCTCGCAAATGTTCAGTTTCTGGCCTAGTGATACAAATAACTATTTTCGTACCTCCGTCCATTTTGACTAGTATTACAGAACTCAAAATCGTCCAGAAATGCGCTGTTGCTGATCTAGGCCGGCAAAAGGAGTTGGCATTACTGTTCTGTTGATATGTCAATTTAAGATTATTTTCAACACAAGAATTAACAAAATGTTTACAAAGTTTAGGGCTAAATCTTTAATTGTTGTAACTTAAATAACTAAATTTTGTCATAAAAATAATAATATGCTGTCATTACTGACTCCTATAGATTAATTATAAGTTCCAATCCATCTTTAGGACTAGTTTGTTTTGTAACTACAACTAACTTCACGTGATACAATTGAGTTTCCTCAATCTGTCATTATATATATATATATATATATATATATATATATATATATATATATATATATATATATATATATATATATATATACCGGGTGTTAATTAAAAAGCGGGCCATAGGCGTCTAACATGGGAAATCAGTTTTTCCTTGCGCAAAAGTTCCCATTTAATTTTAAGCAATAAATTTTCAAATAAAAGTTGTAGATAATTAAACTGTACGCCTAAATCACTAAACAGATTTAATTTTGCACGTTTGGTAACGTGTAAAATCGAATTTGAAATTGTAGAAAAATTGCTCATTTGTAGCGATAGCCATGGAATTTTAACAAAATTACAAAGAAACACATATCGTATGAATTGTCAAAATTTCGATTTTTCAGGTTACAAAATTATATTTAAATAAAAACTCTGCAGTGATTTAGATCTAGATTATAATAACAAAATGTGTTCAGCGGCTTAGTTATAGAATATAGTTACATGTAATTTTTATTTGAAAATCGAATTTCTGACAGTTCAAAATAAATGCATTTCTTCATAACATTGTTTTTATTCCATGGCTATCGCCACAAATAAACAATATTTATACAATTTCAAATTCAATTTTACACGATACCAAACGTGCAAAATTAAATATGTTGAGTGATTTAGACGTACAATTTAATTATCTACAAGTTTTATTTGAAACATTTTTGTCTAAAATTAATTGGGAACTTTTGCATATAGAAAAACTGATATCCCATGTTAATCGCCTATGGCCCGCTTTTTAATTAACACCCTGTATATATATATATATATATATATATATATATATATATATATATATATATATATATATATATACCGGGTGGCGCTCGAAATCCGTTACATAGGCATTTAACATGGGAAAACCGTTTTTCCTAGCGCGTTGCTCCCCAAATTATTTTAGAAAAAAAATCTTCAAATAAAAGCTGTAGAACATAAAATTTTGCATTTGTATCAATAAGCAAAATTAATTTTGCATGCTTTGTAAAAGCAGAAATTAGGTATGAAAATGTCGAAAATCTACTCAAAAGTAGTGATAGCCATGGAATTAACAAAAAGCTTAACAAACAAACGTGTGTTTATCTGTCATAAAATTTAATTTACTTTTTATTTATTTAATAAAATTATCACAACGTAAAATTCTTAAGCAGAATAATAATTTAATTCTTCTATATTGCTCATATACTCATTTTTCTTGACAAAAAATCACAATATTTGACATTTAAATCTTCACATTTGTTTGAGTTTTTTGTTTTAATTCCATGGCTAGCACTATTAAACTGAAATTTTCAAAATTTTCATATTCATTTTCTGGAATTACTAAACATACGAAATGAATTTTGTTTACTGATTTACATGCAGAATTTTGGATTCTATAACTTTTATTTGAGGAATTTTTTTCTAAAATAATTTGGGGGGCAACGCGCTAGGAAAAACGGTTTTCCCATGTTAAATGCCTATGTAACGGATTTCGAGCGCCACCCGGTATATATAAATAATGTTTATATGTTATATTTTCAGTAGATATAAAATTATTACGCATTTTAAGCTCAAATGTAAGTAATTATAATTTAACTTGCAATGCAAAACCAATAAAAATATATGTTCATTATTTAGGTTATGTAACATAGAATAAAATGTAGAGAAATATACGAAGAATTTATGGAGAATCGGTACAAAAAATCTTGTGTATCACACGCCCAGAAACTGTTTTGCGAGATCTCATATTTGCAGGCCTCGCTTTCAGCTTGGCCTGTCAAAATAGACTCGGTCTCGCAAATGTTCAGTTTCTGGCCTAGTGATACAAATAACTATTGTAACACAAATTATTGTGAATTATTGTATCTAAAATTTAATGAAACTATATTTCCATGCGAGTATAATAAGTAATGAAATATTTAAATTTCTTCAATGAATTATAATTTGTAATTTTCTCAGAAAAGAAAAAACCATATTAGAAGTACGTATTTCAAAATTTAATTGCAGTATATTTTCTTGTATTCTGTTTAACTAGCATATTTTTTCAAAATGCCACTTCAGTCGTAAAAGAAACTTTATTAAGAAGTGAAAATCAAGGGCCTTAATGTAAAAATGAAAAAGCCGAAAGTGTTTTTGTTCTAGAATCATTGAATTGAACTAAGTGATCACATACTCCTTGAAATGTATGTGGGTAAAATAATATTGAAAATAAATTTATATGAGTATATGTTCTTATAAATGTGGGCGTAATTGAGAGACCCGCATATACGAGTATATGTGTAAATAAAAAGGGTTTATTAACATGAGAACCAGAAGTGCAAAATCTTGTCAGTTTGTACAATACGGGATGTAGACAACTCATTCACTTTTTATTATCTTATTTCATATTCAATTTATTCATATATCTTGAGACTATAATTTTATACATTAAAAGATCCAACGATGTATCAACCTTTTTCATATTGTATAAAGAAAGACGTTAAAAATAATTGAATTTCTAAATTTTATTAAATACAAAATGTAAATTTTAATTGTTATTTAACGTGCATATAAAATCGCCTCTATATAACTGTATTTTTATAGCAGCTACTGGAACTAGCAGCAATAAATTATTTAAAATATTCCATCATTTTTGTGAAAAATGATTTTTTTTATTAGGTATCCTTTTGTAAAGTGTAATAATCAGGGTTGGCTTAATTTAAATCATTATTTAAATCGTGATTTGAATCAACTGTTTTTTTTTAAGTTGATTTTTTCAATGATGAAAAAGATACAAATTATAATTAAAATGTATTTATTTGCTACAAAATTATTAATAATAACAAAAAATGTTCTGTATACAGCATGTCTCACAACTCGCGCCCCAGACGAAACTGACACTTGCCGACGACAATAGGTTGCCAACAAATAGAAGAAAATAATTTGCGGCTGCTTGCATAACGGAGTTACAAGACTTTTTAATCCACCAATCCCGGATGAATATCATGAGGTGATGATATTACAAAATAAAACTGATTGCTAGGTTTTAAAAATACTACTAGTGACTTACAAAATTTGACTTACTGTAATTTTGACACTTTAGAGTTGACTTTTCACTGTCAACAAATTTAGGTTGGCGAAGGTGTCATCCGAGATCATCATTTATAACGTACAGTGTAACGTGTTGAAGCAGCTGTGTAAAATGTGTTAAACGAAAATATTATTGTCATTTGATCTGGCATAACTTGACCGGTCTCATGCGTCCTTGCAATGGCTCTCAATATCACTTTATGATCCACAAGATTTCTATCCCGAAAACGTTCCGAATAGACTCGTGCTGCCTCTCTGGCGTTACGTCCACGTTCTCCGAAAATTATAATCATTTCTAAGTAATCAGCGGATGAATACATGGTAACTATTTGCCTTTTTTGTTCACCTTGTCAAATTTAATTTGACACTGACATTTTTCGAAAACTACAGTCGCCCACACATTTTAAAGAAGATTTGATTTGTATAAAACCATAGTAACGTAAAATTACGGCAAACACACGTTAAAGGTGTAGGTCTCTGATTGGTCAATTTCAAGACGTCTTTTCTCGAATATCTTTTAAGCTAGATTTTTTTTCTTCGAAATTACACATCCGATTGCAGTCTCGTGTTTCCTCATTCGCTCTGGGGCGCGAGTTGTGAGACATTCTGTATAGTAGTAACCAATATCTAAAAATTAAATGATATTTTATCACTTTAATTTTCATATTACAGACGCACGCGCGTGTGGACGCGTTATATATTATAGAGCGCGAGCAGACACGTGACTTGAGCGACCTTGACTTGCTTGTGATCAGCTGATTTGTGTGCCCATGTCATTTTGACAAGACCAATGTTTTATCTTAATCTCATTATATATATATATATATATATATATATATATATATATATATATATATATATATATATATATATATATATATATATATATAATTTCTCCGTCTCCTTATTAAAAAAATCTGCTGTGGCCAGCACATTACCTTCCGTCAGTTCCATGCATTTTGTACAAATTTCGTACAGAAAGTTCCTTGCAAAATATTTTATTTCTTGTACATTACCTGCCGGCAGTTGTATGTGTTTTATACATTTCCATACAGAAAGTTCCTACATTTAACACAAACATACTCTGTCAATTGCACTAAACACTGACATGTTTCAATCAAAATTTTCTTAATGTAGTAGCTGTTTTCATAGTATAGGTGGCTAATTTATGAAATTTAATTTCTTTATAATTTTTAACTCTACATCCATTTAATATGAAATATATAATGCAGTCAAATCGTATAGAGAATAAAATGTTCTTTAATATTTATAATAACATTAAATGTAAAAAAATGTGAGAGAGAGAGAGAGATCGTAAAAATAGTAAAATCGTATTCTAGGGACCCTAAAACGTGCTTATTGATTAAAAACGCACCACAAAAATTTTTGACCGAAGACAATTCCTACCTTACTCAAAGATAACGGAAGGTAAAAACAACAATATTATATTTATTTTATAGGTGCATACATAAATGTATGGATATTTTTTGTGTATTCATTATTCTTTTATGTGCTGACCCGTGCAACGTCCTATTCATATGTCTCTATTATTCCTAACATTAACATCTTTTCAGCCTTGTACGCAGCTTCCTGCATACAGGGTCACATCCTTTTGATCACTTCCGCTCGAACTTTGCGCGTAAAAAATTCGAGTAATCTCTTCATGTTTACGGTATAGTTTCGCTAACAACTAAACAATATTAAAGTAACGAGTAGTTTCGTACTTACTCTTGAGAAGTGGAACATACAATGTTCGTTAAAAGAAGCCAAATTTCACGGCCCGCGAAACAGAAAATCTGTGCGTCCGCAGTGATTCAAGGCCGGCAAGTGCCACTGAAATTACACAGAAAATTATATCCGCTCAGTTCAGCTGGCCTTACATAATTTCATTATTCATTCCTGCTAATTATTACGTTATTGATTCATCTCCTGTTGTTAACACTAACAATTGTATTACAAAAAAGGAATGAAGTACCGCCTCTAATGCGAATGCTTCTACAAAGCCAGTTTTACATTATACTTTTTTCTGGCTAAAAATTAGTTTCATTATTATAACTAGATTTTAGTCAAATAATTTGATGAGGTCAGCACATTTAATTTTTATTTATAAATATAGGGAAATAAATACATATTTACCAAAATGCTACTTGCGTGGTACTGAAAATCTGATATCTATCACTAAATAAAGTTGAAAACGTAGGTAAAAATATAAATTTTATTTTAAAAAAATTATATGTTTTTTAATAAATTAAGAAAGAAGATTTTCTTTGACGTCATTATTTTGAACTGGAGAAAGGAATGCATATTTATGAATGTAACCTGTAGATGGCGAGCGAGTGCGAGTTTTAATTTGATTTTGACATTAGTTCATTTTTCTGTCACTGTCTCTCTTCTTTATTATTTACAATTTGCGTGGTTTCTGTTACTTTTATTACGTATTTCGATTTGTTAAGCAGGATTTTAACTTATACTCGTACAAGATTAAAATGATAAACGAAAATATTAACCTCCAAACTATTATTCAAGCGTCAAACAGATGATCTGTTGCTATTGGACTTACCGATCTTATTGCTTTACGGCCATTCATTGGTTCGGCATAATTTTACGACATACATGGCGGTAATTTAAATATTAAAATCCAGTAGGTCCGGACCGCCCCTAAAATTTGGCAACTATTATATAAAAACTATAAATACATATGGAAAACTGCTAAATAGAGTATAAACAAATAAAAAATCTGATGTGTACACCACACGACTTCCATGTACGCAAAACCAACATGAAATATAGACCCAATTATAAAATTGCACGTATTTGACGTAATTTGACTAACATTAATTTTTTGTACTTTTTTGTCCTAATCCATAGCAATAAGCTTTATTACAAAAACCAAAAAGTATATAATCTACATATCTCGCTTATACAAAGGGCTAATATAATAATATTGGTTGTGCTAGACGCAGAATTTAATTCTCAAAAATCAAAATAAAACCATTTTATTCAAGAAAAACTGTTAACAACTTACAACAAATTAGTGAAAATGGATTCATGGATGGTTAAAATGGATATTTCCGTTGAAATCTGAAAACCGAAATTTTTCGCGATTACAATACTTCCTTTACTATGTACAGGGAAGTAAAAACCACCAAATCTGACTTTACTTTTCACCAAAAATTAACCCACAGTCCCGAATTTTAAAAAAATAGCATTAAAGTGAACTTTTATTTCTGGGTGGTCAGCCGGACCGCCCCTAAAAAAATAACCTGTGTGCGTCCCTGCACGCTACTGTCAAAAATGACAGCAATACTATTTAGTATTGCAGCACAGGAGATATCTCCAGAACACATCACAAAAGGTGTCAATTCTTTCTACGACCGACTAGGATGTTGCTGCGGTAAATAATTTTTATATTTAAAACGTTTTTACTTTTACATTTTATAAAATTTTAAAAAATACCGGAGAAAAAATGTTATACTTTTACAATATATGTTCTTCCCGCCATTATGGCGAACATAACATCAACTATGTGCGAATTAGGTCTCGACATACGTGGCCAAAATGTGCGTCATAGAAAGAGACAGAAGTAAAACATGGCCACCTGTTTATGTTTACATTCGACACTTGACAATTTAATTTCTGTGTTTATCTCATTTTCTAGGTTTTACGTTTACATATTTAAAATCAAATAATTTGCTTTTTGCGATTTGATATTGAATTTGACGTTCATGTAACACTCGTAAATAAAAATTATTTTGAGATATCTAGTGACTTTTTTTTTAATTGCTTAAAATATACGAGCCCGGTAGCACATCAGTTGGCCCACCCACATTAATTTCATTGTATTTAGTTAATATGATACAAAATACAAATAACTAATAGATTATCGCCATTTTTTTTTATAAATATTATAGGCATTTTGTCGTTCTAATGACACATAGCAAGATATGTTTTCTAAAATATTATATTGTTATAATTTAAAATTAAATCATTCTTAGTTTTGCCAACAATGCAAGAAAAACAGCAAAACAGTTAAATGAATTTAAATCGTAAGATTGTGTGGGTTTTATTAAATAAAATGTCTAATAGAATTAATGTAGTAATTTACAATAAAAAGCGATGTTACTCAATATTGATAAATAATACCTATGAAATTAATACATCGATTTGTGTTTCTGTTATACCGTTAATTTTTAAATCTTTAGCTAAAAATTTAATTTAAAATTACGTTATAATGTTAGAAACTTTTCATTTTTTTAAAAAAGTAAAGTTTTATTTAATTATTATTACAAATATCATTATTTAAGTCATCATAACTGATTATAATAAGTGGGCCAACTAATGTGAAACGAGGCTCGTATATATGTATGTATGTATACATAAACTATTTTGAGTAGATTTTTTATAAGATCATAATTTTAATATTTTCTTCTTAAAATTGTACTATTATTAATTTAAAATTATTAGACTTTTTACCTCCCGTCATACCGTAAATGGGGTAATGTTATCGGTCCAAAAATTCGATAGTGAGTTTTCAGTGAATAAGCACGAATTACGGTACCCACAACACGTTTTTACTATTTTTACGATATCTGTGTGTGACGATTTTTTCAATTTCAATTTTACGTATTTGAGCTTTCTGCATTCATATAAAGAGTTGAATAGATGTTGGGTATAATTGGACAACCGGAAGTAGGACTTTACTTGAAGTCTATAACAATTTTTAATGAAAAACTATATTATAATATAATCCAAAACTTTTCAATTTTATTATTTAAGACTTTTATATCAAGGGGAATACCATATTAGATTTTGGCTAAAATTAATAAACGGGAAGAAATACTTGAAGCTCTGAACAGATTTTCGTGAAAAAATATATTATAATATTGTAACATGGGATGCCCGCCGTCGCCGCCACTATAAGCGAGTGTCTATTTATAGCGGTGACGTAATCGCGCTACTAGCCGACCGATGTAAACAGACTGGTCGCGACGTGTTTAATTACTTCCGGTCGCCTGAACCTTTTGTGTTCATTGTTATTACGTGTTCGAATATTCTAGACTGTTCTAGAAAATAATGGGAGCTGTATATAAGGGACGTAGCTATGCTCGAGAGTTAGTTACATGGAGAGACATAGAGATGTTCATATAGAGTGATAGTGAGTTGGAGAAGCACAGCAGTATCGTGGTGTGCGTATGCAGTTGGTGTCGAGTAGGTACTCGGGAAGTTACTGGTATATTGGGATAGCTGTGGATGTAAATACTCGGTAGTGTTGACGAGTATTGGGAAGCTATAGTGTGCAAGAACAGTAACGGCGAGACGGAAAGTTACTGGTATACCGGGATAGCTGTTAAAGAGAATACTCGGTAGTGTTGAAGAGTATTGGGAAGCTAGGTATATGGGGACAGTAACGGCAAGTGGAAGCTAATACTCGGCATTGGTGTTGAAGATTATGGCATACGGATAATTGGTGATACTGAGGCTGCGGAAGGAGTGAAAGAGTTACATAAATAAACAGACAGTGAGGTGAAAGGTGTGACTTCTGTCCGAGAAGTTGAATATACAGACGCTGTTGAGTCAGTTGAGTATATAGACGCGGTGGAGGTCGGTAGGCGGACAGTTGAACATGATATAAGTATATAGAGATATAAATATCGCGTAAACAGTCTACAAGAATCTGCAACAGACCGGCAGTCTAAGATTGGAGAGGTAGTGTTAATTGGTTAAATAAATAGTGTTAGTGTTAGTGTTATCTAGTTAATTATAGTTTTAGTTTTAATTAGTTTTTAATAATTCTTTAATATTAGTAATAGTAACTTTCGTTAGTGAGTTTAATAAACACTTAATTTTAATTAGTAATAATTGTCAAATATTTACACTTCACCCAGATAAATCAAAAACGTTACAATATGATCCAAAACTTCTCCAATTTGGTATTTAAAACTCGTATGTAATTTGAAACGACATCAACTGGAAATGATACTTTACTTAAAACTCGTTGCTATTTTAATCGTGGAATTGGCGGGGGGTCATTTGCTGGCCACATCAGATTTTTTAATAGTTTTGACAGTATTTAATGGCTGGAGATAATATGTTGGCCACATCAGATTATTTTCTTATTTGTTTATACTACTCCTATATGAACTACTCATCTCAAAACAACAATTCTAACTTTTAAATAACAAAGCATTTTATTTTTGGTTTTATAATTACAAAGTTATTGCGAATTTTAGTCCTACCGCCTCGTTAATCCGGAGACCCTGTTTTTTGGGGTTTGAATTATTGAAGCTCTAGTGTATATAGATCTTTACTCATCATTATGTATGTACATATTTATTCCACAATGAAAGTAGTTCCAGGTACTGGATATCTGGGTAAAGTTTTCGAGATAATTTTGTGTATAAACATAAAAATTTTGTTTTGTTCATTTGTTTACTGCGTGAGCTATTTACTTAATACCTCTTTTAATATGTACTTTGTTTCTGCATTACTCATAGTTTTCTAAATTGCAGTATAATAGATATATTGTTATGTTGTCTCAATTTTTATATAAACAACATATTACTCACAAGTTGAGAATGTGCATAAATTAAATTTTAGTCTAATATCTCGTAAAGTTTTATTCAGAAATAATATAACAAGAGAATGAGAGCCAGTAAGTAAGAAAAATCTGGAAAATTATTTTCTAATTTATCGAATTCTCGAATTATATTTAAGTAGATTATTATTTGATCCACAAGTTTCAAACAACGGAATCAGAATGTCATGCTTTTGTAACGCTATCTACTGTCGTAAACTAACTTCTTCATTTACATGGCTCAGTTGATAACTTTGTTTTGACAACTAGAACAAACTTTGACAATGCATAATAAATAATCAAAAGATATAATTACTAATTATGATATTTCTAGAAGTGGTTTTTATAATTTATTGGTTTATTTCATTATCAGAAATGGCACAAAATTGGCCTTTTTCGCTCATTTTACTTATGTGTTGATTACTATCTTACATATGTTAACAAAAAAAGCAACAGAGATTATTCCCGGGAATAATCTCTAGAGCTTTATTCTCAGTATAATAATGTCAGGACTGGATAAAATAATAGACAAAAAATATTTATATAAAATTTAAACTTACAACTGATTATTCAATTTGAATTTCTTTTATTGATGTATCAAATGTTTTCTTGTGAAAAAAAAAACTACATAATAAGTGTAGTCTATTTTTTAATAGGGAGTACAATCAAAATTTGAATTATAAGTTGAGATTATTTGTTACTTAACTGTTTACTGTACTCATTCCTGTTCTTATTAACAAATAAATCTTCAATTTTGCATTTTTGTGTTTATGACTTTCAGTTCTAATAAAATTTTATACTCCTAGTTATTATATTATTAAATTCTTATGTCAAAATTTTATTGGTGATATTTCTTTTGTTTGTACAGTGCAACTCACTTTTTCAACTAACTACATCTTCTACTTCAGAAAAAACGTATAGTTATAATATCTTTTATTTAGTACAGAAAAATTAAAAACGTGTAGGAATTCTGTAACAATATCCAAGTTCAAGAGTATAATAGCAAAAGTTAAACACGTATAAATTTTTTTCTCAGAATCAAGTACATCTAATAAAGTTAATAGATGATATTAAAAGTTTACATTATAGGCACGGTATGACCAGCGAATGAAAGTTGACCTTTAAATTATTTTATAGACCTGGTTTCTTTTGAAACCCTAGAGAAGAATAGAATTGTACGAAATATTCAGGTACGAAATTTTTTCGTGAACTTAAGGGGTGCGTTTAAAATATTTTGATCTTTGAAATGGGATTATTTTTAATTGCCTCTAACAGAGTAATGCCGAGTCGAGAGTTGCTTACACCTGAGACGAACGAACTAGAATTTGCGGTATTTAATTTTTTAAATACATCCCTGAATCCAGTTGCTAAGGTCGTTTTAAATGCCTCTAATCTTCTGTAACGGAATACATAAGGGTCGGTTTCCTTTCAAATCAAATATAGGGAAATGTTTTCAAAATAAACCACATCTATTAAATAATGTAAACGTCAATTTTCATTCGCTAGTCATACTATATGTAGGTGTATTGTCTTGCATTTGCTAGATATTTCAAAGATAGTGTACAGAACCTAATTTACATTCTTCATAATTAAAGGATATCTGTATTATATACTTTTTCTTCTAGTTTAAATAAATAAATAAATATATCATCCCGGCTTATTACCCATTGGTGGGTGTGTTAATCTGCTTTGTACACAGATATCGGTAATGATGAAATATTTGCAGATATCCTTTAATTATGAAGAATGTAAATTAGGTTCTGTACACTATCTTTGAAATCTCTAGCAAATGCAAGACAATACACCTACATATAGTATGACTATAGCGAATGAAAGTTGACGTTTAGATTATTTCATAGATGTGGTTTTTTTGAAAATAAATAAACAAATATATCATCACAGCATATTACCCATCGCTTTTCTTTTGAAAACATTGATTTGAAAGGAAACTGACCCTTATGTATTCCGTTACAGAAGATTAGAATTGTACCCAATACCAGGAGGCATTTACAATGACCGTATAGCAACAGGATTCAGGGATGTATTTAAAAAATTTAATACCGCAAATTCTAGTTCGTTTGTCTCAGGTGTAAGCAACACTCGAGTCGGAATTACTGTTAGAGGAAATTAAAAATAATCCTATTTAATAGAATTGCCAAACTAAATAGTTTAAAGATCAAAATACGAGTATTTTGTTATAATCAACATAAACGAAAATAGTTTAAAATATTTTAAACGCACCCCTGTTTTGATATTCAGTTACCCTAGTCGGCCATCTATTTTGAGTTAGACATAGTAATATTAGTAATGTATTTTTGTGCTTACCTAGTCCAGTATTTACATGGGTTCATGCAAAAATTTCATACCTCTTTGGGGTTCAAAAGTAACCACATCTATAAAACAATTTAAACGTCAACTTTCATTCGCTAGTCATACCATATCTTCACAATAACGTTCTCATTTACTTAATTTTTAATATTTGCATAAAATGAATAAAAGCGATGAGAATGTAAAACACCTCAGTAAATGTACATTTGAAATGCAGATTGTCATCATTATCTAAGCACGCAGAGATTTTTTAAGAAACTGTTCATTCTTTGGAAAAGTAACAGAAGGATACGCATCTATCTAAAAATGACAGGAAGTAATCATCATGCTTCACGGTATTGTTCATTTCACAATATTCCAAGTTTGAGCCATTCCTTCTCAAACAATGAAAGGTTGTTCAATCACTTGCTATCAAGATGTAAAATTCATATTAACCTATAAATTTATATATGGCCATAACCTATAATTTCTTCTTAGTTTTTAATTTTAAAACCATTGTGAAAGAAATTTAAGCCACGAGAACACAAACTTTTGTAATAACAAATAAAACTTATCACAAATAAAATTCTTATCTTTGTTATCAGCAAATTTTATTATCATGAAGAAATTTCTAGCCTATTATTTTCTACCGAATCTTATTTGAACAATTACGAGTATGATTCACACACTTTTTCCTCTTACTGGGTGTCACAGTTTATTCAAATGACAATGACATATTTACAGAAGAGAGGGTACTCTCAGGTTTCTGTAAGCAAGGGATCCATATGTTCTTGGGGCTCGCACGTCAATACATACAGATGCAACTTTGCATAAAATAAAAAGCAGTATAATAGTTAAATAATTAACATACAATTAATTATGTAAAAAGAACATTAAACTTCACTTATCTATGTTATTATCCACTTTCCACAGTAAGAAGTTTTGTTGAAACAGATTATTTTTTCTAATCTTTTTATAGACTTTTTTAAAAGAAATATTTATACGAACGTTTTACGAAGTGCAGTTTATAACTGTTGCAAACCTATTTTATGGAGGTAACAATTTGTAATGCTAGTATTACTAAACTAAGGGGGTATATGACTACGTTTATCTCGACGTTTAAAGCCACTTCAATTTGGTAAATCCCTTTTCAATATTCGAAATAAACGATCGAGATTAATATTTGAAGCCGCTTGAAAATGTCAAGTCAAGCTTATAAAATAACAGGCTTGGATTTACGAACGAAGCGGCTTGACTTTTGTCGAAATAAACAGCGAAGCTTCAAGTAATGCACTACGCATGCGCACATCTGCAATATGTTGCAGTAAATTCATATCATTTGTTGGTTATTTGTATTTTACCTCATTTTATAAAAGTCGCCACATAAAACTTAGTAAAATTGTCGAAAAGCAAAATATTTGGAGTGATGAAGAAATAAATGTTTTTTTAATGTTTTTGAAAGAGAAGCCAAATAACAACATGACAATTTTTAGATTTTGGGGTTATATGTATATCCAAGATGAAATTAGATCATATACCTCCTCCCTGTCTGTCTATGTATAATCGAGTATTTAACTATCTTTTTTTCGATTCGAATTTAAAGAAGATTGAAAATGACTCAATCCTATTTTCAATCACTGAGATAAACCAATAGGATTTTTCAAGTCATAATACACTTGAAGCCGCTTGAATTATCGAGATAAACGTAAGTCCATGACCATAACTTCCGGACGTGTCGTAGAAGTAGTTAATTTTCAATGTTTATGATAAGCATTGGCATTGGTTTCGCGTGCGGCCAAGAGCGGCGCTAGCATTGCTAATGACCTGGATTCGGGAATAGTCCAAGTAGAACGAACTAAATAATTCAGGATTGGATATTTTAAGGCGGGATGTACTACAGAAAATTATTATTGAAGGGAAAATACATGGAAGATCGGGAAGAGGGCGAAGAAAATTTGGAATGTTAACGGAAATTAAGGAGGTTTAAGAGGGAGGCGCAGGACAGATTAGTTTGGAGACAACATTTCCGTTGAGACCTGTTGAAGAACAAAATTTAGATAATGATGATAATTTTGGAGAAGCGACGTCACTATAATTCTCAAATTTTTAATAATTTATTTCTCTTTAACTACAAAAGTATTTTATTGCAAATTAATAATATGAAAAAAATGTATAAATCAAAATTTAGTCACTTATTTATGAAGAATAAAATTGAATATTAGTCTTTAATATATAGTAAGTAAATTTATTATGTAGTGAAGATATTTGTAATTTGTTATCTTTTTACCTTCCGTCACCTTTATGTAAGGAGGGTATTGCCTTTGGTCAAAAAAATCGGTGGTGAGTTTTTGATGAATAAGCACGTTTTAGAGTCCCTGGAATAAGATTTTACTATTTTTACGATGATATATGTATGTATGTATATGTGTGTGTGACGATTTTTCGGGTCCTATAACTCAAATACTACAATTCAAAAAATTATAGTTCTTTCGTATTCCTTTTCTTTACATCCATGTGAAGAGATGATTAGATTTTGGTTATAATTGGTCAACCGGAAGTACCCTCATTTTAAGATTTTAACAGTTTTTCCATATTTAATGTTATTATACATATTAAAGAATATTTATATTTCATATACAATGGATATAGAGTTAAGAAATTATAAAGAAATAAAATTTCATAAAGCAGCTATAGCTATGCTATAACCATGGAAACCGCTACTATATTAAGAAAATGCTAATTGACAGATGTCAGTATCAAGTGCAATTGACATGTTTGTGTTTTAGGTACATGAAACTTTCTATATGGAATTTGTACAAAATACATAGAACTGACAAAAGGTAATACACTTGAAATAAGGAATCTTGTGCAAGAAACTTTCTGTATGGAATTTGTTCAAAATATATGGAACTGACGGAAGGTAATGTGCTGGCCACAGATTTTTTTTATATTCTGTAGGAGTTTACCAAATATTTAAAATCTTAACACATAAATAAAAACATATGTAATGAAATGTAATTTTTATAAAACTTGAAGGTTAGCATACCATTCTATGATCTAAGATCTAAGGAGGCGAAATATATCCGGCATTCACCATGTGTGGGGTGGAAATATCAACCAGCTGTTTAATTACTTTCAAAAAATTATTAATTATGTGTTATATGTGCATAAAACTACAACACGGAACATCGAACAGTAGATTTATGTACACTACTTTCTTCTTTAAGTAATATACATATGTAGGAGACCCTCTATCTCTACTAAAAACTGTTGTGCACCACTAAGATTTAATGTGTAAAATATGTATTTGAGACTTGTACTTAAATAGTACCTATATACTGAAACAAGTGCATTAAGCTTCACGCATGCGTTGTACGATAGATTCAACAAAAGTATTCAATATTAAAAAATATTTTGCCTATGCTGTCAAACTACTGTTAAAGTCAAAGAAGCCGTTGAAAATTAGTAACTGTAAGCGTAACGTGGCGTTCACAACCAATAAATTTCAATTTCCAATTTGAATTTCTACTTTGTGTCATAACTTGGAACATGTGCTGATGTGCATATGAAAATACGCGTTCACAACAATCTAATTTCACTTTCCAATTGGAATTTCCAATTCCAACCTTGCAATGTCCAAACTTTTCAAGTCCAATTTGAGGTAACGCATGCGCGTAGTGTTACTGAATGTCAAATGTCAAACTCAGCTGTCATTATTTTGTTATTGTCTTGTAGGTTGTTGGAAACCTTAGAAATTAATCGCAAAAAGCTCTTTAGCTTCAGTCAAAAGGCTCGATGTAAACAAATGTAGACAAGAAACAATACGGCGCACGCGGAATCTGATAGTTTGCGTATGTGTCAAATTGAAATTACATACTGCTGTGAATGCGCCAAATTCAAAGTAAAAATTACTACAATTAAAAAAATTATAATTCTTTCGTATTCCTTTTCTTTACATCCATCTGAAGAGATGCTTAGATTTTGGTTATAATAGGTCAACCAAAAGTACCCTCCTTTTAAAAATTACAAAGTAGAAATTCAAATTGAAAATGAACCCGTTTAGTGTAACGTCACGAAAGTTTCCAAACAAGAAAATGGCGTCTTTGTTGCTACGGCGGTTGCTATGCTAATTAAACCAGAATTTGACGTTTGGCGCTCATAATCTATAAGTTTGTTTGGTATTGAATGGCTCAAAAACACGTAACAAAGTTTTGATCTGTTGTAAATAAATACCTGACTAAGTTTAACCACGTATACTTAAGATTTGGGTCTATTGGAAATTTAAAAAATTTAAAAGTTCAACGTTCGCTATAATGATTGAAGTTAGCTGCGAAACAGATCACCATGGTCAAACAAATTTAAATTAAACCTTAAAATATGCACTGTACAACTTAAAAGACGTAACAAGTACCTACTAATAACAATTATATTTCTTTCATCTGTGCACTATAAAAAAGCCTATAATTTGAAGAAACTAAAATCTTTCACTATACTATTATTCACGAAAAATGACTATTCAAGGTCATTTGTTCGAAGAAAGAATACACATCACTTTTATAGCAGTAGCTTAGCAACATTTTGTATTAGAAAGAGAAAGATTATTTGACCTATGTCTATTTAATTTATGTGGTGTGACAGATATACGTAAATAGTGGTATCACTTTCTGACGCACTATAAATAATAATAACATATGTCGTAGAATTACAGATACCTAATTTTCTACTACACTGCCCTCTGTGCTAATATTTAGCCAGTGGCGTTGACGTTTAAATCAAATTATTATTCCTTGGTTTACAAGTTAAGTCTATGGTTTTGTATTTTGCAAAAACATAAGAGAAAAACATAAATCTTTCAGAAAGGCATTATTTAGAAAGAAACAATTTTCAAATGAATTACTCTTATTTTTTCAGTTAAAATGTGTCCATAAATATTTCATGTTGCACGCCTATGCATATGAAATGCAATGAAGTTATCTGCAAGTAATATTATATCAGACAACTCACAAATGACCTTGAATAGTCATCTTTCGTGAATAATAGTTTATGTCAATTGAAACTGACATCTTTCAATCAGAATTTTTTAATACAGTAGCTGTTTCTAACATAGCTAGCTAATTTATTAAATTTAATTTCTTTATAATTTTATAACTCTATATCCGTTTAATATGAAGTATAAAATGTAGTCAAATCGTATAGAGAATAAAATGTTCTTTAATATTTATAATAACATTAAATGTGAAAAAATGATATTTAACATCGTTTTTCAAGAAAAACTGTTAAAATCTTAAAATGAGGGTACTTCCGGTTGACCAATTATAACCAAAGTCTAATCAGCTCTTCATATGGATACAACGAAGAGGAATACGAAAGAATTATAATTTTTGCAATTCTAGTATTAGAGTTATCGTAGACGAAAATTTTGTTACCCACACACACTGACACACATACAAACACACACATACACGCATACAGACATCATCGTAAAAATAGTAACATCGTATTCTAGGGACCTTAAAACGTGCTTATTCATTAAAAACTCACCACCGAAATTTTTGACCAAAGACAATACTTTACTTACCTAAAGGTGACGGAAGGGAAAAAATTGACGGAACAATCACAGCAATATCGACCAAAATTTTTATCCGTGTCAAAAAATACAAGCGCTCTAAAGCTTGTTTGACACGGTCATAATTTTATTAATTAATTTGTTACCGCATATTTATTAAAAAATCGTGTAAAACAGTATAGCCACTTGATTTTTACAAAAGAAATAATAATTACAGTATTATTTACTACAATGGTTTAAAATAATTCTTTGTTTTTACCTTCCGTCACCTTTAGGTAAGGAAGGTATTGTCTTTGGTCAAAAAATTCGATGATGAGTTTTTACCCAATAAGCACGTTTTAGGGTCCCTAGAATACGAATTTACTATTTTTACGATGATGTCTGTATGTATGTGTGTGTGTGTGTGTGTGTGTGTGTGTGTGTGTGTGTGTGTGTGTGTGTGTGTGTGTGTGTGTGTGTGTGTGTGTGTGTGTGTGTGTGTGTGTGTGTGTGTGTGTGTGTGTGTGTGTGTGTGTGTGTGTGTGTGTGTGTGTGTGTGTGTGTGTGTGTGTGTGTGTGTGTGTGTGTGTGTGTGTGTGTGTGTGTGTGTGTGTGTGTGTGTGTGTGTGTGTGTGTGTGTGTGTGTGTGTGTGTGTGTGTGTGTGTGTGTGTGTGTGTGTGTGTGTGTGTGTGTGTGTGTGTGTGTGTGTGTGTGTGTGTGTGTGTGTGTGTGTGTGTGTGTGTGTGTGTGTGTGTGTGTGTGTGTGTGTGTGTGTGTGTGTGTGTGTGTGTGTGTGTGTGTGTGTGTGTGTGTGTGTGTGTGTGTGTGTGTGTGTGTGTGTGTGTGTGTGTGTGTGTGTGTGTGTGTGTGTGTGTGTGTGTGTGTGTGTGTGTGTGTGTGTGTGTGTGTGTGTGTGTGTGTGTGTGTGTGTGTGTGTGTGTGTGTGTGTGTGTGTGTGTGTGTGTGTGTGTGTGTGTGTGTGTGTGTGTGTGTGTGTGTGTGTGTGTGTGTGTGTGTGTGTGTGTGTGTGTGTGTGTGTGTGTGTGTGTGCGTGCGTGCGTGCGTGCGTGCGTGCGTGCGTGCGTGCGTGTGTGTGTGTGTGTGTGTGTGTGTGTGTGTGTGTGTGTGTGTGTGGATGTGTGTGTGTGTGGATGTGTGTGTGTGTGTAACAAAATTTTCGTCTGCGATAACTCTAATACTACAGTTACAAAAATTATAATTTTTTCGTATACTTCTTCGTTACATCCATAGGAAGAGCTGATTAGATTTTGGTTACAATTGGCCAACCGGAAGCACCATCATTTGAAGATTTTAACAGTTTTTCTTGAAAAAACCATGTTAAATATAATTTTTTCACATTTGATGTTATTATAAATATTAAAGAATATTTTATTCTCTATGCGATTTGACTGCATTTTATACTTAATATTAAATGGATATAGAGTTAAAAAATTATAAAGAAATTAAATTTCATAAAGTAGCCATAGCTGTGGAAACAGCTACTATATTAAGAAAATTCTGATTGAAAGATGTCAGTGTCAAGTGAAATTGACATAGTGTGTCTGTCTTATAATTTTACTGGAAATATAGGATCTTTTGCTTTCTGTATGGAATTTGTATAAAATACATACAACTGCTTTAAGGTAATGTACAAGAAATAATAATAATAATAATAATAATAATAATAATAATAATAAATCTTTTATTTCTGCAGATACATTAAACTGTATATAGAAAACGTCACAAAATAATAATTTTCTGTATGAAATTTGCATAAAATACATGCAACTGCCGGAAGGTAATGTACAAGAAATAGAATATGTATTTAATTTAACAAGGAACTTTCCGTATGAAATTTGTACAAAATACATAGAACTGACGGAAGGTAATGTGCTGGCCACATCAGATTTTTTTATAGTCTATTTACTGACATAGACAAAATTTTGTTCGATCACTATCTTTGTCAGTTTATTTTTTTTTACTTTGTCTTTTTAGGTTAACAATTTTAGTTTCAATGTATCTAGACATGTAAGTGAAATTGTTAATTGGTAGAAAATTGTCATTAAAGTGTCTTGATGAAGATAAAAGTTGTCGTAACATTAGTTTCCCATTTTCTGCCACTATCTGGGTAATTGTAACAATGATTTAACGAAAACAAAGATGTGTACCACTTTCTTTTCATGTAAACAATGTAAATGGACGAGGAAGTAGGCTGAGGAAATAAATGCTTTTCAGAGTTACTTTCATACATTCATCACATTAATTTCATGAATTTATTTTAATTTTAGATTAGGATTAACTCTAATAAAGTTAATTGAAAGTTTCACTTGCATAATTTCTTTCAACGATTTAAAGAAAATTAATTATACATTTTAACGTCAATTTGTTTTCATTATTTTATTTCAAATTGCGTTCATTTTATGACTTGTTTATTTAGAAGTGCACGGAGTAAGTAAGGAGAAAAATTGCCAAACTTCCAAATTGTATACTACACATAAATGTATGACTAAAAAACCCAGACGTTAAAATCCGAATTTAATTTGTTTTCTAGTTACATTATCTTAAATGTTTAAGTTGAATAAAGTACGCTATAACACATTTAATTGCCAAAGCATATCCTATCATTCATTACATATTTGTTTTGGGGCTTGTTATAGTAAACAACCGAATTACACACATCATTGAAAATTGCTATTTTGCAGATGATTTTCGAGATTTTCATAGCTAATTTTACAAAGCACGCAAAACTAATTGCCTAAGTTTGGCATACGTTTCCTCCAGACTCACTCTGTATTTTATTTTTTTTATATTATTATATTACATTTATATTATTTTTTTATTTTATAACATTTAAAGAAAAATTTATTTACTATAAAAATGTGCTAATTTCGGTTATTAATTAAAAATTAAACACAAATATTTAACAATTTATACATAGCTACCAACTGTTATATGTATATTGGTTTTGCCGCAGGTTCGTTTGCGCACTAGTCATTGAAATTATTTTGCAAAGAAATAATATTGTTTTATTATTTATATTCAAATTGAATGACTATTACATATGTCATTAAATACAATTATAAGGAAGAAAGTTATTTAATTTGGCATAAATAATCATGTGTTTATTGTTTTAATAACTTGGAAAATTTGTATTTATTATAATAAATATTAAATTAAGTAGTTCTGCCTAAGACGTATTAGTTATGAAATTATTGAAATGTTCATTTCATTTCTATTAATTTTTATTTCTGGTATTTACCAAATATGAAAATTAGTCGTTTAGATTTTAGACTATAGTATTGTAAACCTGAAAAAATATAGTTTCATCATGAACATTTAAAAGGGTTTACACTTTACTACTTGTGACACCTAGCACTAATCGAATACGAAGATGTTTATGCCCGCCGATGTTCTACGGCTCGAGGCCTATAAACATCAAGTAATACTCGTGGTGCATACCTTACTACATTTTTTTGATATTCTACACGGATTACGGATCAGAAAGTTTTAGTAAAATTTACAAAATAGGTAGTCTATGAATGCTTCTGTTGTTTATTTTTTTTTATCCCAGTGACAATAACAATTACTTGACTATATTACCATAGCAACAACTCATAATGCCCGCGCGCTTATTATATACTCTACATAATGTACCTGGTATCCATAACATTAATTCTCTTTTGCTCAAGCATCTAGCGGAAATCTCTAACGCTTCTGATAGACGCTAGATACTTTTGCTAAGTTGAAAACGCGGGAATTATGAAAGCTGACTGAGTGTTTACGAATAGTAGAGTAATGAAATTTTATTTATCTCGCAAATACTGATGAATTGTTATATTTAAACGAAAAAAGCATGGCTTGCCTATAATGTCTTTATTTTATTCAATTTTTGCAAAAAAATTTAAAAATATTTTAAAGTAAATTTAGTAGTGAAGCATTCGTTTGAAATGTTGAGCCTCCTTCACAGATTCCATTAAGAATATTTTTATTCTCAAATCCTTTTTTAAGAAATGCTACGTAGTTAGCAAATGTCAAAATTATGCCGTTCAATTCTGTCTAACATTTTGCTACAACTTAGCGCTAGCAGTATATGCTATTTGAACGTACCCAATAATGTACTTGTAAGACATAAAAGTGTTCTATTATCATTATTGTTTTGGTTGGAGATTTGGACGGCCTGACATGATTCCCCACAGTTGTGTGCGTTTGACTCTTTACATGACAGCCACCAGTGGCGGCTCGTAGGTTGAAGATTTGATGGGTCAAATTTGGTAAATGTATGTACTCACAAAAATATTTACTTCGGACGACCTTTTGTCTTTATTTACAAACATTTTACATAATTTTCGTTTTTTTAGTTAAATTTCTTGAACTGCTATTTTAAAAATATATACGCTGTCACTACGCTACTATTGGCGACTAAAATTAACGTGAATCCCTCAAGCGGACGATATTTGCAACTCTTGAAAATGGTATTCTGTTATTCAACTGTATAGTAAATATATATAGTGCATTGGATTCCTTGCCGGTTTCTTGTTTGTCTTTTTGTTTTAAAGTACATATAAATTACTTTGCAATGTGAGCAAAGAACGAAAAAATATTATCAACGACAATTGCTGCGTTTATGGCTGTCATTCTCGGGGTAGTAAGAAATTATCTGTCCCAAAAATTGGTGAGAGGAAGAGTGACATCCAAAATAAATTTGGTAAAATGGAGTCTATCGACAAAAGAGAGGGCTGGATTAGGAAAATACGAACTGGAAAACAAGTGACGAATTATACGATGATAACAAAAATGAAAATATTATATTATTTCCTGAAGTAAAATAATACACTTTTCACTTTATGTGTAGCATTCAATATATTTCTTATACTTGTAATTAAAACAATTTGAAAGATATTTGACATTAGTTCCATTTTAATTTTCTTAACTAAGTAAAGTAAATACATATTTATTTAACATCAATGAATAATATATGGTATTAAGACAGCTATAATGTGTTTGCACTCGCCACTATGATGGCCAGCTATACAAGAGCATTTTGTAAATAATCAATTGTAAATTTAAAGTTCTTCTAATCTCATGAGGATATGACGTTAAAGCACTTGTTTAAACACAGCCCAATTTTTATTTAGTCTGTAGCACTCTGTTCATTAACGCCACATAAAAATAACAACCCACGATTCAACAATTCTCCCCATTTTATAAAACTTCGAGAAGAATTTGTTAGCTCCAAATAAGTAAACATTTCCTTAGAAATAAGTCTAAGATAACTTTCTTCGAATGTCATTATAATTTACACACAATTATTACTAACACTATTTATAAAAAGTTTAATGAATTTGTTAGTATACTTCAAAACGAATGTTGGTTATACAATCTTTCTGTACGCGATCTTATAGCACAATACCATTTTCAGAGCACGTGTATGCTACAACACTAGCGCCGCCATCGGTAGTTTTAGTCGCCAATATACTATATAGTCTGATGCCTTGGTCACAGACCGTATGTAAGCAATAAGGATAGTTACAATTTTGATATGTCCCAAACAGTGCGCGCACTCGCGTCATTCGCTGTCCCCTCGGGTGACCCTAGCTGCATTAATTTAAGTACTCAGTATTCATATAATTTATTTCATTTTTCTTTTGTTTCCACCTTTACAAATTATCTTATAGACCTCTGTCTAACTGTGTAATCCACTGATAATCCTGTACTAACAACACGGACACGGTCAACTGGGCGCCGGACATCTTGACGATAAAATAATATATATAATGTCCATAATCTCCTAGTTCGAGCATAGGGCCACGAAAGATTTCCATTTATCCGTCCGGTTTCTTTCGTGTATGATTTCAGTAATCAGGTGGGTTTAGGATGAGCGAGGGATTAGCCCACTGCATCCGATTCAGGTGAATAAGGCTGGCATTCTTCATGGTATCCAGACTTACCATAGTGGAAAAGGATGGACTTGCAGAGAGACGTTATAGGTTATACCGCCTAGGTTCGGTCGTCATGTTGATTTACGTGGATATAGTCAAAGGTATACGCCGTATGCCCTCTGAATTTTTAGGTGCCCTAGCGTGTACCGTCTGCTTTTTTAAATATTTGAGACAAAAGTTATTAAACTAATGACAATTTTATCCAGCTATTAAAATTATTATTATTTTTAGGAATTATATTGAAATTATTATCATGTTTATGATATGTGGGTACTTTAGATTTTTGATATTTAGAAACCGTATACCCTAAGTTTCCATTATACGAGCTGCTACCCAAAAGTTACCGAACTTATTTTTTTAAAACAGCTGTATTTATTAAAACTTCAAACTAACAAATTATCTCCTTCAAAATAATCCTCACCTCCAGTTATACACTTGTTCCATCTTTTTTCCACTGTTCAAAACACTTTTTGTAGTCATTTTTTTCAATAGCATTTAAGACCTCCTGCGATATAGTTTGAATCTCCTCAACAGCCTCAAATCTCTGGCCTTTTAGCTTGGTTTTCATTTTTGGGAAGACGAAAAAGGCGCAAGGAGCAAGGTCTGGTGAGTAAGGGGGATAGGGAAGACCATTTATTTGCGTGGATGTCAAAAATGTGTGGGCTGGTACATTGTCGTGGTGGAAATGCCAATTTTTGCTTGCCCAAAGTTCAGGACGTTTTCGCCTCACATTTTCCCTTAAACGCCTCAAAACGTCCACGTATGTTACCCGTTACTGCGGTACCCCTTGGCACAAATTCGCGGTGCACAACCCCCTTGCAGTCGAAAAAAAACAGTCAACATGGACTTCACATTGCTTTTGAGGAGATTCAAACTATATCGCAGGAGGTCCTAAATGCTATTGAAAAAAATGACTACAAAAAGTGTTTTGAACAGTGGAAAAAAGATGGGACAAAGTGTAGGGGAGAGGGGGGGAATTGGAGCCTATTAAGGAAAAAATTAAAAAAAGGTAATGAATTGTCATAATAATTTATTTTTATCACTTTAAATCAGTCTTTTGGTTATAAAGCTATAATAGTATTAGAATTTTAACTTTAAAAAATTATTGTAAGTAATAAAGAACACGTTTTTCTAAAAAATGTCTTTCGCTCCAATTACCCCACGAGTCGGGCAATAAGAGCCTAAAATTTTCCCACATGCTATGAATCTTATTTTAACTAATTTCCAATAATTTCAGTGAAATTATAACAAAAAAATGTTAAACAGGTTATAAATCAAGGAAAAGTGAAGTAACAAAAATGTGCTTTAGCACTAAAATATTTTAAAGAGCATTTTATAGATTTAAACAAAATCTACAAATAAAATCTTTTGGTTTGTCAGAACCTGAGCACTCAGAATGAGCCCATTTGTTGATAAACCTTTTCTCAACACCAAATATCTCAGCCACGTTATAGCATACTTTGCGAAACTGGCTCCTAGTTAGACCGTAAAACATATTTGACATCTTCAGAAGATGATCAACTAGGATCATTTCCTGTTCATTGGTAAATACGGGTTTTCTTCCGAGCATTGGAGGACGACAATACGTATCATCATTGGCAATTGCTGCTCTATATCGTTTCTTCAAAGTAATGTAAGGTATTCCGGATTCCTCTGCCACTTTGCGTACAGATTTTCCTTCATTTTGTATAACTTTTATAGCATTTTCTAATGAAATAGACGTCCAACTAGCTTTTAGTGTTGTTCTTTTTCTTTTTCTGGGCATCTAGAATGATTAAAATCGTGTATTTTAGAATATGGGATATAAAATCAACAAAGGGGTAATTAGAGCCGTAGTGGGGTAATGAGAGCCTCCTAGGCTCTAATTACCCGAAATTCCACCATATTGATATTCATATAAATTAAGTAAATAAACTATTTTACTCTTCTGTCTCAATAAATAGATATATCAAAAATACATACATCTGGCAACGAAATGAACACAAGATATAATAAAATAAATAAAAATGAAATTACTTACCGTGATTTATAAACTATAAACTCCTATAACCTACTAGGCGAAAACACACTTTCAACTGTCATGTGCGTATGCGACAACTAGGCGACGGGCAAGGACTTACGTACTTTGACGAACATGTACGAGTAGCTTTCGAAAGATTTAAAAGTTGGTATGCAGGGGCTCTCATTGCCCTCCGGCTCTCATTACCCCACGCTCCCCTATACTGTAGGTGGGGATTATTTTGAAGGAGATAATTTGTTGGTTTGAAGTTTTAATAAATACAGCTTTTTTTAAAAAAAATAAGTTCGGTAACTTTTGGGTAGCACCTCGTATTCTCAACGTATACCCTCTGCTAATTTTACGACTACAGCACTGAAAACGGCTAAAATAGAATAACCGACTTGTTTCTATGTGCGTTTTTTGATGCAGTAAAAGATAGTTTCCTAATAGGTGTCAGCGCAGTTTATATTACAACTGAAAATTATAATTTCCTTTTATTAATTATAATAAAACAGTAATTATCTTTGTACTCGTACAAAGTAAAAAAAAAATCTTTCACTTTTTTTATTGCCCTTGTAATGATTAATTAATATTTATCAAGTCATAACGGATGATCACAAAGAGATTGAATGGTATCCATTGTTAAATTAACTTCGTAGTGGGGGTGTCCCATATACAGTGGGCGGTCATGCTTAGATAGCGAGAACACAGTGCTTCCTAAACATTTATTATTTGTACAGTACTTCTCTATTTCCTGCGCGTTACCGGCACTGCATTATACAAATACAAAGAAACATTGTCATGTCATTGTTAATATTCATTAACCTCGACACTAAAAATCAATTTTAAGTTTTGTATATTTATCCTTCACGGCAATGATTTGTTATTTATTTGAGTTTTTGCAAAAATTGTGTTTTTTATTCGTCAAACAATGAAGTATTGATAAATTTCAACTGTTTACTGTTTACAGTGAATTTTTGATAATTGAGCTGTACTTTGATTCATTGTTTAATATTTTATATAAATTTCATACAAAAAGTTGCTTGCAAAAGATTATACAAGGACAGAGTGTAAAAAAAGGGTAAAATTTTTAAGGGTATATACATTACTATGTGCTGATTCACAAACTAAAATAATTTTTCCAAATTCGGAAAATTATTCCTAATTTTTCATTCAATTTTTGAAGTAGGTATACATTTTTAATGTGCCACTGCCTTCATGAATTTTTTTAAAATCTTATTATGTGGTACGCCTGGTAAACCCCCGCACGTTACAAATATGTTATCGTCATTACCGATATCTGTGTATAAAGATGATTGGCACACTCAAAAATGGGTAATACGACTATGACGTGATAATTTATTTTTATATATTTAGTTTAAAATGTGATAATAAGTAATGAATGTCTCAAACAGGCTTTAAAGTAATTTTTATTTTTTAATCCAAAAATTACAATTAAATATTTATAATATCGTAAAATGTCAAAACACGACATCTCTAATTGCGTTTTTCCAAAAAAAAAAACTGTTAAGAGCTTCAAATTTTAGAGGTATTTCCGGTTGACCAATGAGGTCATGCACGATTTTTCATTTTTTACTTTAATCGATAATGAAAAATAATAGACCCGTATTTTTTTAATTTTTCCTCAAATCGATCTTAAATACTTAAAAAATTGCAATTAAAAATGACATTGTTCAAAACGCGGCCATTTTGATTGTCACATTAGGTTAAACCACAAAGTGACATTCAAAGATAACCTGTAATTTACGAAAGTAAACAAAAAATAATATTTTTTAAAATCCGATCTTTCAGAATTTAGAATATCGGTATCTTTTATAAAGATCGGTTTTCCGGAATTCGGATAAATGTTTTTTTAAAAGATCGATCTTTTTGAAAAAATCGATTTTATAATTGATCAATCTATTTGAAAAATCGATTTTTCAATTAATCGATCTTTCTGATAAATCGATTTTTTCGATTGATTGATCTTTTCAAAATATAGATCAACCCGATTTTTTTAAAAAAAGATCGATCAATCAATCTTTTTCCCAGCCATGCCCACATCTAGATTTTTCCTCTAAAGAGCTATTAAATAAACTAACGAAGGCCTTGGTTGATAACTAAATTTATGTTGTTTTTTTATTTCAAATTTAATTATAAGATTTTATTATGTATTCTTCGTTATTGTTTATTTGCATGCAGCAGTAATTATCTACTTTTTACAACTTTGTAGGCTATATGCAAATATATGTATCTACAATTACAATAAAAACGACCACAATTACGATAGGAGTGTTCAGGAAAAATATTGCTATATTTCCTTAATCGTATTATCAACGACGCTTGTATAAATTATCAGTATGAGAACTCAACGAAAAGCAAGGTTTGTTTGCTGGGCGTCCCACACGTACAAAGAACATAAAAAATCAGCTTATTAAAATAGTTCTCCATTGTAACTGAAGAAGAAAAATGAAAAGAAAATTTTAATGTGCAAATCTGTTCATGAA
The DNA here is from genome assembly GCA_963082715.1 of Harpalus rubripes. NCBI lineage: Eukaryota > Metazoa > Arthropoda > Insecta > Coleoptera > Carabidae > Harpalus > Harpalus rubripes. Next base: position 91,898,084 of record OY720448.1, on the reverse strand, counting down.
TTTATTTGCTATTATTTTAATGGTTCAGAAAATAAATTTAAAATATTTTTTTCTCCAGTTATGTTTTATTTTTTTCTACATTTTTCATATTTATTCGTAGTCATACTAGGAAACATGAACAATGCGAGGCAAAAACTTAAAGCTGGTTTATGATGAATTTAATTTATGAATTTATAATTTAAAATATAAACATACTTAACGTATACGATGCTTTATACAGATGATTTATAAATTTAGAAATTTGAAATTTACAATTCGAATATAACTATATTTTATATTTCCAAATATAAATTTCACATTCGACCAATAATAAGAGAGCACCATCAAACATGGCGGTATAACTTTGCTTCATCCGTCAGCTGACTGTTTTGTTTGTGCGAGGCCACATGACAATACAGGCCTGAATGCTCATTTCGTGACGTCACAGCTAGCTTCTTGCTGTCACGCCACGTCTCTAACGACAGCAGTGTAAACATAGGAAATATCCGGAATTTTAAACAAATAGGATTGTAAAATATTTTATATACATAACTAAACAAATTAAATAAAAAACGAATTATAAATAGCCTAAATATACAACAAACTCATGTTTTGGATAAACTCATGTTTTATTTTTAAATAATACAAGAAATAATAAAAATAATAATAACATTATTAAATCTTTAGATCTGGAGCTAACAAATGAAAATAATATAACAGAACATTATATGAAAATGATAATAATGAAACTAAAAATGAATAACATACATAAGGTACACATATTATATATTTAGAATAACCATTACTTTGAAATAAAATAGGTTTAGGTGCTCGCTAATTTATTTATTTTTTTGTTAAACTACTTTTTATTACAAATTTGTTCTTTACAGTTTTTTCTATAATTTTTTAGTAAAATGTTGCTGAATATCTCTAAAAAAATATTTCATTACTAAATTTGATGTTCTACATGATATACATTCACCATATATTAGGACAACTTGTTTAGCTTTCAATTTTTCTAATGTCAGGTATATCAATTTAGCCATGTTACCGTAATTAGTCCTGCACATTGGTACAAAGCATTTTAAAACTATTTTTGCAATATAACAAAAAACAATCGAAATTTGACGTTCTGTGCCGTGCGTCCACTCGCGCTGACTGCTGTAACTACTGTTTTTATAGGGCCAGAGTAGTGCGCTGGCCTCATAGTTTGACGTGACGCATTGAGCAGGGATAAGCATTCAGGCCTGTATTCTCGTGTGGCCTCGGTTTGTGGCGTGAGTATGCGAGTTTTTAACATAATGAAGATGGATATGTCGAGTCTAGAAGATGTAATTATACATTTCATGAAAAGGACATCCACTTACATTTCATGTAACTACATATTTATTTATATTTACAAAAAATACTAACAATAACCTCCTCGAGTTTACCTAAAGTGAGTTCTATGCGTTAGGTGACGTTATTGTTGCCACCAATTCTTTATTAGATATTGTTAAATGTTAGCTGATAGCAAACAGGGGAAATTTTATTTTACTTTTGTGAACTAATGTGTGCATTCTGCCCAATCAGAGGGCAGAATTTATTTGCCTATCTATACCAGCGCTATTTTCTTACGTGAAATAAACTATAAATTATATGAGGATATATAAACTAAACATACAAAATAAATATCGTAAAATATTTTTCTAAGAAATAGAGATCAGAGATATAACCTTTCATAATTATTACTCTGAATATACGAGTAATTATTATTTTCCTCGGATGTAAAAGTCTTATTTCAATAACAATTTCCTATTGCTACACAGTTTTAAACGCTATTAATATGCCTATTAGGTTACTAAAAAGTATGAATATATTTATCTTTCAGAATAAAATAGTATTTCGGTTCTCTCTTCTTTACTTACGCCGCAGTGACACTGATGTAAAACTTTAATAATTTTTGTATCTATTATTTAATTATTTAATAGGCTTGCAAAGAATATTCGGTGAGTATTGGACACTATTCGTTGCAAATATAATAGTTATTAAGATCAAGGTCAGTAAGTGCTTCCTACCAGTTAAGAACGAGAATTTTAAGACTTCTAAGGCCTGTTATGATTAATAACATCCGTGGTTTGTCCAATATAGTTTAATGGTTTCAGAAATGAAAACGTTATTAATAAATATTATTTTTTTTAATTCTCTTATTAATAACTTATATATGCTGCCATGTCATAACGACAACATTATAGTACTCAATTTGAGTATTCTAATGTGTTTCATTATAGGACAAGCACCATAATAATTCTATTAGAGAGTACTCAGTACCATAATGAGCTTTGGTAACGTGGTAACTTGTTTACTAACAAATCGAAAACAATATACCCGATTTTACAATTTTTTTTTGTTCAATGCCAATTTCTTTATTTTAATTTTTCGTTGATTTACGCCAACAACTGTTGTGGACATGTCAGTATGGTAATATACAGGCAGATGCAGTTATTACTTAGTTACCAGTCTGTCCTTACAGAAAAAAAATTAAATAATAGTACAGGACCCTATTAAAAAAGTGCAATAAAACTAACAGATCTTTAAAAATAAAATAAATAAATAATATAAATCAAAAAAATCATGATTCATTTGATTTTTTTGAAAAAATCAATGTTTTTTGATTTATTAGTAAACAGCTGTTTATCAGGTTATAGCTACAGGAATCGATATTTTAAGAACGCAAGTGATAAACAGGATAGATCCATAACCTATGAAAAAATTTGAAAATTTGAAACAGATTAGAAATTTGACGTAGTTAACAAACTGAGCAGAGTCCTACTTTGAACACATTTCCACTTTTAAAGCGCGCTCTTCGCTTTACATCACTACCTTTTTTGGGATTAGATTCTTCACGAATCCGGTAGATGCATCTGGTAAATATTGTAAAATTTACGAACACGATAACTTTTTACCACTCGTGTTTTCGAACGCAGTCGGTAGATGCGGTAGAATTTTCGTAAATGCGTATGTATTTTCTATAAAATCCATACAGAAAGTTCCTTGCAAAAGATTCTAAATTTCTTGTATGTACATTACCTTTCGACGGTTGTATGTATTTTATTCAAATTCCATACAAAAAGTTTCGAGCAAAACGATCCTATATTTCGAGTAAAATTGTAACACAAATATACTACGAATATGTCAATTGCATTTGACACTGACATCTTTCAATTAGAATTTTCTTAATATAGTAGCTGTTTCTAGCATAGCTGGCTAATTTATGAAATTTAATTAATTTATAATTTTATAACTCCATATACAATTAATATGAAGTATAATATGCAGTCAAATCGTATAGAGAATACAATGTTCTTTAATATTTAATTAATTAACTTAATATTTATAATAACATTAAATGTGAAAAAATGATATCTAGCATCGTTTTTTCAAGAAAAACTGTTAAAATCTTCAAATGAAGGTACGTCCGGTTGACCAATTATAACCAAAATCTAATCAGTTTTTAAATTTTGGAATTGTAGTATTAGGAGTTATATCGCATTAGACACACACGCACGCGCGCACTCAAACACACACACACACACACACACACACACACACACACACACACACATATATATATATATATATATATATATATATATATATATATATATATACAGATATCATCGTAAAAATAGTAAAATCGTATTCTAGGGACCCTAAAACGTGCTTATTCATCAAAAACTCGCCATCGAATTTTTTGACCAATGACAATACCTTTCGTAAGGTGACGGAAGGTAAAAAAGTGATATAATTTAGGACTTATCACTAAAGAAATCGTTATGATGATAATAATTTTTCTGTAAAAGATATATTTTTAATTTAGCTTTAAATGAAGTAATGGAATTGAAATTTTAAACCTATATTTACAAAGTTTGATGTTGAAAAAACTCCAGTGTTCTGTTTTTAACTGTTATTTAATTAATTCTGACTTATTTGTATTAATTTTTTTAAGGTTTTTAAGTGAGTGTTTTTGAGCTGGGAAAAATTTGACCAACTCTAGTGTGTAGATAGTTGGATAAAGCGAAATATGTAGGTATGTTCATGCAAATTTATGTAAGACAAACAAAGAAAAGTAAATATTTAAACTGCGTTTTTAATTTAACGGTAAATGAAAAAAACAAGCTATAGCGTATTATAACCTCTGCAAATATTGTTGAAACATTGCTCTATTAAAAAAGGTCACAGTTTTTATTATTATTTTTGGATGAATGATTTTATAATTTGTTGGGATCTCGACCTCTGTTCTGGTATTGACTCATAACAAACTTAACGTTTAATTGTGTAACGAAGTTCAATTTATGAACGTGAAACCTGTATTTCTAGTGACTCATATTACACGCCTAAAATTGGATACAGATACATTGGTTTTCTTTTTGTCTTGTTGTCTTCGATAATGTCAAACATAAAATCTACTATGATTCTATTAAGTTCCACGTTTTGCAATTGCAACTAAGGAGTTGTGAAATTGTTGCAATAAGGTGATGATCTTCGTGATAATGATTATTTGTTGATTTTACGAGTACCATTGACATTGACAACGTAATTGTAACCTGAATGAGGCAATTACGATCATCAATACGAATAAAAAGAAATCGGATAGTTAGAACTTATTTAATGGATAGATACTATTAAATTTCAAAAAATCAATGTAGTGGTTATCAAAAAATTTTGTTTTGAAGTTTTTGATCGATCGCCTTTTTGCCATTTGAATTTAAAAAAAAATTGTAAAGGCAAATGTTTTTGGAGAAAGGTAATTTTGATTTATTCAATAGTCCTTAAAATACAGATCGATATATTAGACTATGTTTGTTTGATTTAAACAAAAAAAACGAACAATTTTTTTATTTTTGCATGACCTCATTGTGAAAGACGTTACACAACAGCCATACCTTTACACAAGATCCTTGGGTCGTGAGTCGGCCATGTTGCCCACTACATTATAATAAAAAAAAAATTATTTTTTTCAAACGTCGTAGAAATGGCACTTTTTGTGACTTGATTCACAAGGTAGAAGTTTCATTTCTACGCCGCTGGAAATTCCTACGCCGGCGGCGTAGAAATAAAATAAACAAATATCCATAGCAACTACCTAGAATTAGCGAATAAAAAGAAAAGTAGTGCGTTTGAAAAAAAAAATTAATGTGTCATTCGGAATAAAAGTGTTTTTGTGTGCCTCGCATGCATTGTCCGACTCGCTTCGCTCGTCGTGCAAACTTCCATGCTCGCCACACAAAGTATCACTTTTACTCCTAATAACACAATATACTATTATACAATTTTACAATTTCACTTTGGATTTTATTTTTATATAGATTGCTAGTTGATTATATTAATCTTTATTCATAACGAACAAAATATCGTTAAATCTAAAGTAAAGCAGATTTATTATTATTATTATTATTATTTGTATTATTATTATTATTATTATTATTATTCGTATTATTATTATTAATTATTGGAGTAACGATGATCGACTGGGAAAATGATGCAGGAAAAGAAGAAAAATTCTCGGAAATGCAGTCAAGATAATATGTTTATTTGATTATGCCGACGTTTCGATCATACTATGAACATTAAATCAAGTCAGGTGAAACTAAGAAATATTTGTACACAATATTAACCATTTGTGAATTAATGTGAAAATACACTCGTTATAATTCTAATAAAGAAACTACTGTTTCATAAAAATTTTGTTTCATTCTGTCTGTTCAGTTAATAATATCCATATTATAAAACATATTGTTCTTTGTTACAATTATAACGAGTGTATTTTCACATTAATTCACAAATGGTTAATATTGTGTACAAATATTTCTTAGTTTCACCTGACTTGATTTAACCCTGAGGATGATCATAGTATGATCGAAACGTCGGCATAATCAAATAAACATATTATCTTGACTGCATTTCCGAGAATTTTTCTTCTTTTCCTGCATTATTATTTATATTATTTACTTAAAATTGTATACAGAAACAATTTATTGATAGCATATTTATACCTGCACTAAAAAATGTATTATGTTTTACTTGTTTATATTTATGTTTGTATTGTGCCATTGCATATTGCATCCGCAAAACAAAAAACTTAAAAATCTGATGTGGCCAGCACATTACCTTCCATCAGTTCTAAGTATTTTATAAAAATTCCATACAGGCAGTTTCTTGCGAAACTCTAAATTTCGAGTACATTACCTTCCCTCAGTTCTATGTATTTTGTACAAATTCCATACAGAAAGTTTCTTAGAATTGATTCTATATTTGCAGTAAAATTATAACACAAACATATTATGTCAATCGCACTTCACATTCACATCTGTGTATCAGATTTTTTTTATTTATATTAGCTGTTTCCAGTGTTATTGCATAACTAGCTGCTTTATGAAATTTAATTTCTTTATAATTTTTTAACTCAATATCCATTAATATTTATAATAACATTAAATGTGAAAAAATGATATTTAACAGCGTTTTTTCAAGAAAAACTGTTAAAAATCTTCAAATGAGGGTACTTCCGGTCGACCAATTATAACCAAAATCTAATCAGCTCTTCACATGGATGTAACGACGAGAAATACGAAAAAATTATAATTTTTAGAATTGTAGTGTTGGAGTTATCGACGGAGAAAAAATCGTCATATACACATACACACAGGCATACAGACATCGTCGCAAAAATAGTAAAATCGTATTCTAGGGACTCCAAAACATGCTTATTCATTAAAAACTCACTATCGAATTTTTTGACCGAAAACAATACCTTCCTTACCTAAAGGTATGACGGTAAGGTAAAAAGGTAAACATTGCATTCAAATTTTCTCGGAAATTTTATTCAAATTAATTATTTAATTATATTGCATTTTTAATAAATAAAAATTTGTTCATAGCTATTGTTTTAAAACGTCGTTTTTTGCCATATATGTATAACTTGTAAAGCATGTAACGCAGATTTTCTTGGATGACATTTTTGAACACATGTACTGTTAAGCGGAAGCTGCAAGTACGCCATTGATGAGCTGTCATCTGATTCATACACTTGAAATAAAACAACAAACGAACTAATATAAACATCGAACATCAATAAAATAAGATATGAATCAGGCATTTACTGTTTGTAAATAAACCCCTCCTCACACCGCCTACCAAACAAGTGTCACAAGCGATCATGTTTGTTCACTTCATCGGGATAATATACGTCAGTCCGCTAAAATAGAAAAATAAAAAAAAATGTTACACAAATTTAATGAAACCTTAAAACGATACATTTAGATTTTAGAAAAGAAATACTTACACGCAGCAATATTTTTTAGATAAAAAGATGTGTAAATGTATGTTATATATTCTGTTCCTTTTTTATGTTTGTTTACTTCTCGTTGTTCATAAATTTTTATTTTCTACAACGGGTTTTCATAAAAAAAAATTAGGTTATATAAAAGCTAATGAAAATATCTGCTGTGGCCAACACAATACCTCCCGCCAATTACCGCCCGAATCACAAAAAAGAATAAGGATTAAGCTAATCTTTATTTTTGGATTAACTAATTTTACTCTACTTTTGGCAGTTTATATCTTAAAATACAGTCTAATCCAAGAAACTACCTTTTTTGATAATAAAATAAAGATTAAATTTGAAATACCTGAATAGAATAGATTCACTAATCCAAAAATGAGAATTAGCTTAAACTTTTTTGCGAGTCGTTAATTTTTAGTAATCTAAATGCATACGTACATATTTACTTTTGCTGGAAACTGTATTGATTTTCTTTCCTCTTGTTCTATTTACTTTGTTCTTTTTAAAACGTTACTATTATTAATTTGAAATGATTAGTTCTTTGACAGTGACATTTATCTGTCAGTTACATACATTTGAATAATTTCGTAACCAATGAGTTTTGTTTGTTTAAAGCGTAGGCTCCGAATTTTAAATTGAAGATAATTTTATAACTTTATCCATATGTAGAAAAAGTATTAATGCAAATCTGTAGAAAATTTAATAATCTTTATATTTTATAATAACATTAATCTCGAAAAAATTACGTTCAAAGGTATTTTTCGAAGAAAAACTATTTGGAATTTGAAATACAGTGCCATTTTCTGTTTTTCGATTTACACCAAAATCTAATGGGCTCTTTCCATAATAGAAAAAGTTCGAAATACAAGGTTTCAAAATTTTCTGAATGATAGTATGGAGGATCCACACACACATGCACACATCGTGAAAATGTTAAAATTGGATGCTAGGGACCTTAAAACGTGCTCATTTACCAAAATCTCGATATGCGATTTTTACCACGATCCCTATACCTCTCTTACCAAGGGTAGCGGGAGGTAAAAAATTGATGAAATACTAATTAATTAAATGTCGAAATATATAATAACTAATTAATAATATGTAATTCTAAAATCAGTAGTCAGTTTCATCATTAATGTTGTTGTATCTATTTATTTAGAAAAGATAATGTGAGAATATTTTATGAAAAATATTGCAAAAATAATTTTGAAATTAATTCATCTTGAGAACAATGTTTAGAATTTTCTTAGAATATGCAACATATTTTTGAATTACTTCACTATGGTGATTTTTATGAATACTTATTTCATATTTTTATCACCACAAATAAAATCAATAGACCTTTTCAATGTAACAACTATTTCTGCACATGGTAAGTAAAATGGCGCCTGCAACTGTTAACTGGACTGTTAAGCAAAACGTCAAAAATATTGCAGTCACGAAAATACCTGTATTTTCGCTGAAAATTTGCATCGTTAGACATTGCTTCAATAAAAGTTTTTGTAACTTCTTTCGAAAAGTTTTTTAAAATTGCCAGTCTTTTCTCACATTTTAGATCAAATTTTTTTAGAAACACGCCATGGATCTCATGGCAAGCGCGTAACCAAGACTCCCGCCAGTTGTTTGCTTACGGCGGATCCCATTCCGTATTTTCTATATCTTTAAATTGAAAAGGTCTATTCAAAATTTAAGAGGAAAGGTTACTCCTGTACGAAAATTTGAATAAATTGTTCCTGTACTAGAACTATTAACATTTTAAAAAATTCAACACACAACACGTATACTTCCGATATTAACTTGCATTTTAAAAAAGTATTATTGAATTTTGTCATATAAAGAAGCTACATCTATAAAATAATGTAACGTCAACTTTCTTTCGCTATTTATACTATAGTCTAAAATATTACATTAATAAACCATTTCAGAAATTCAAAGCGCATGCGCCAAGTGTTGGACTGCGACAAAAAGTTAGTGCCGATTGCTGGTATACCCGTCCTTGTTTATATGACATTTCTGTCAATTTTACAGTTTTGTTTTTGTTTTGTTGGTTTCATTTTTCAAATAATTATGACGGGTACTAATCTTCTGGGCCACAAAATATTGCCATTTGAAATGTTTTGTCTGGTTTAGAAAATAAAAAGTTAGGTTAGGTATAGTAATACAATTTTTATAATTGATTGATGAATGGACTTCATTTTGTTTTTATTTGTAAAATAAGAATTGAAATCATATCATATCATAATAACAACTTCTGTGTAGTTCTAAAATTTAAAACAGAATACCGGGGTCGCGTATAAATTTGAAATGCCGCCATTTAACGGCACTAACTTTTTAGTTCAAAAAGTAAATGTAGTGGTCGTTCAAATTTCTGAAATGTGTTATTAGTATCAAAACTCAGTAGATGGTAGATGACGTAGCGAATGACAGAAGTGAAGGAATGCAATTATATAAACTTGAAAGCATAACAACGAAAATATCCCTAAAATAAAAATAAAATCATTAAAACCCTAAAATGGTGCAAATATCGCTGGTTTTAAGGATGAAATCCATAATATGGCAACACGAGATCGAACATAACCTTATTTCATTGTCCAATTAATCTTTTGATACATTATTTCGTTTAAATATATTGTGTACACATTATCGACACGTACATAGACAATTAAAGTCGACGTGTAGATGTCCCATCTCTAATCTTATATATATCTTTAGTTACACCTGGACATTGTATCCTTGGGCGACTGTAAAACTTACTAAAATAATATTAATCTTTGTTGGCCAAGGTAACGCAGGTGGTGCTTAGTACAATGTACACGAAAAATCTTTGGTTCGAATCATGCTAGGGTACCTATATATGTTTATGTTGATCTTTATCACTTTATCATCGGATATGACCTATGCACAGTTGCATTCCCGTAAAAATGAAAAAACAATCATCTGTCGTGATCTCCCGCACAGCTCTGTCTTGTCTTGTATGAGCGTGAGTGCTGGCCGAGTTCTAATTCCACTGTTGAGGAGAGCCGGGACAGCTGCACTATCCATCCACTATACTCTCCTCTAGTGAGCTGTGTGGCTCCGCTGTCTGTTGTCGTGTTATTGACCTCGATCGCGAGCCGTTGTGTTGCGGCTAGCGATTACGCCGTTACGCCGCGGATGCACTAGTGGGATTTAAATAGCTGCCTGTACCATCTTATACAGGTTCTACTTTATACAGCTTCTACATTTATTACTTTTGATACTTTGTCGTCCTATTTTATTATTTTTATTATCCATTGTTTTAATGGAAGTTTAAGAACAATAGAATTTTAGAAAATTAGTGCTTTTTTGTAGAAAAAAGGGTGCCGGAATGCACATTTTGTAAACTTTTTTATTGGAAAAAATAGAACAGTAGGTACATTACCTACATTATGTAATGTGTAAATATATCATTGGCGCAATTTATATTTCTAGAATTTAAGAAAAATATCAAAATAAATAAAATAGTACATAATTTTCAAAAAAACATTTATAAAACCGGAAACATCTTCGAAAATTGGTACCGCAACGCTGTTCCAGTGCGTTACATAAGAAAAAGAAACCCTGATAAATATATTAACATAAAACTAATAATTTTGGTAATATTTATTAATTCAAATAAATCTGCCACAATCAAGATAATTCATGTACTTCACTACTCATACAATAGTTTAAGTAGAATAAGCTTTGCGTAACCTTTTTACAGTAGTGTATCTATAATCCTGTCACTACAAACACAGAGTATTGGGATTAACCAAGCACTTCGTTTTATATTATGCAATACCTACTTTAAAAGAATAAGATAACGAAAAGTTCCTTTAAATATTTTGGTGACTATTTCACTTATAAATTTATAAGCCAATCTAAAATCAGGATTCTACGTAGTTACCATGTTTCATATCGACAAAACGTCACAAAAAAAAATTCGCACCCTTTAAGCCAATGAGATGTTGTATTTTTACAAGTAAGTGAGTTTTAATAAGCGAAAAATTTTTGACGTTTTAGAAACATATTGTTTACATACCTATCAAAGTGTGTATATTTTGTGTTATCAGTTTTTATTAAAAACGAGTCGATTCGGACAGGAATATTTAGAATGTTGAAAAAGCAAACTTAAATATAACACCTCAAAACACAATGAAAATTAGAAGATTTTTGTCATATATAATAGGTGGTACTTTTTTGCCGGAAAAAATTTCAGATTGTTACGAGAGCCGGTTGCCTAGCAATTTATTGAGTGACATTGACAAAAAAATCACGAGTTGTCAAACGAGTGATTTTTGATGAATGTCACGAAATAAATTGGCAACAGGCTCGAGTAAAGCAATAGGAAATTTTTTCCAGAATAAAATTTAACCACGAATGGTATTCGGATGACTATTTCCAAAATAAAAATCAGGTAATCATTTATATAATAATAACCGTAAAAAAATCGCTTATCAAAACTCACTTACTTGTAAAAATACGATATCTTATAGGCTTAAAGGGTGCGAATTTTTTTTTGTGACGGTGTTTTGTCGGAATGGATCTTGGTAACTACGTAGAATCCTGAATTTGGATTAGTTTATATATTTATAAGTGAAATAGTCAAGAAAAAAAATATATGAATGATTACCTGATTTTTATTTTGGAAATAGTCATCCGAATACCATTCGTGGTTAAATTTTATCCTGGAAAAATTTTCCGATTGCTTTACTCGAGCCTGTTGCCAATTTATCTCGTGACATTGATCAAAAATCACTCGTATGACAACTCTTGATTTTTTTGTGAATGCCACTCAATAAATTGCTGGGCAACCAGCTCTGGTAACAATCTGAAAAATTTTCCGGCAAAAAATTAACACTTATGATATTATATATGAAAATTATTTTTTTTAGGTTTCAAGAGTTTGATCAAAACTTAAAAAAATCAAACAGATGTTAACTTTTGATTGAAACTCAATTTTTAAAGTTAAGTTATATTTAGATTGGACATGAAAGCGATCATGCCATTCGATGAGGGCTACAAGAATCAAGGCGAAAACATGAGTATTACTCGTTTTCACAAAAAATGAACAGTCCTCATACTAATATCGTTCATAAATAGAAAATGATAATCATTCAGTAATAGATGAATTAATGAACGATTTGATACATTAATGAAGCCCATTTATAAACTATCAAGGAAAAATAAATATTTAAATATTCCTATATAATAAACATGTATTAAAATTGAAAGAAGACTTGCTTCCGAGGAGGACTTAATTTCTAAGGACACATACCATGTTAGGTGAAACGTCCTTAGTAGACATCTAGTCACCTTATTAATGTAAACTCAAACACCATTGAACATCCAATCCAAACATTACAATATTAATCTGTTTAGCATTTTTTTTTATTGCATTCATTCAAGCTGTCAGCTACCCGCCCTATTATGTATGAGACGACCAAAGTCATTAAAATTCGCGTATATATATATATATATATATATATATATATATATATATATATATATATATATATATATTTACATTTTTTTGGAATTTTTTTATTTGTAGAATTTGCAATTTCAGTGAAAGCTGGCTGTGTACACCACAAAATACAAACAATGCAACTATCAAATAACAATTTTCAATATGATCTGTGTTGCTGTGGCGACTGCCGCCGCCAACGGTGAAGTAAGAAGCTAACTTTTTTTTACTATACTTCATTTCACGTAAGAAAATAGTGATGTGGAGATCAAACTGCACCTATCTTCACACCACTGTTCTTACGTGAATTGAAGTATAGTACAACAATAACAAAAATTTTGTACTAATGAATGAATATCTTCTATAGCGTGTGTACAATAGCATAATATGCATATTATAATACACTTGATGAAAAATATATTTTTCATAAAAAAAGTTATCATGCGAAAGCGAAATATTAGATAATTTTAATCCTACTCGAGTAAGAAATATAAAATAGAAATTTAAAGATATCGTCTAAGAGAAAATATAATCATTAAATTCAATATGGCATTTTTTATAAAATTAGTGTATAGCTTCTGAAGTTAGAGATTACATCAGCAGTTATGAAAATCAACTGATAAACATACCGGCTGATACCGCAAGTAAAAATAAATAATAGAAATAAAACTATTTTAATTCTCATAATTGTTTCAGCAAATAACGCGTTAATGAAATCCAATAATCCAATTTTTCATTAGCTGTTATGTGTATATTTTCTCATAATTTTATAAATTGATATTTGTTATTTGTAATATCATTATTAGATTCATTATAGATTAGTACCTACCATTATATCCTATTTCACCATTTTTGTATCTGTTCTAATAAAAAATTTGAAATATTTTATAATTTTTAATCACAATATTACATATGTATTTAAAAATCGTCTTTCTTCTTTAGGAACACCCAGTTATTTGCAAAAAATATGCAATTTTACTTAGATTAGGCCGGAAGTAAAAAAAGCAATAGTGGTCTGCAAAAAAATCTTTTTCTGCAGTCTATATACAAAGTAGCCATTTGCGCTCTTTTTTGTCAATGCAAAATTTCACTTTGCCGCTCATACGCGACAAAGTAGAAAAACGCTCGCTGTTCAAATTTCTAACTATACTATGTTGAGAAATGTCACATATCTACATTCTTAATAGAAACGTTTAGTCAGAAACTAATGGCACTGTAGTTACTTCACAAGTCAAATTGACATATAACTGCTCTGTCGGTATATTACATAACCAAACAAAATGCCGCACTGCTGAGAAAATAAAATCGGGCATTCATTTACAAAAACGAAAGTATAAAATGCTTAGATTAGATTGGAGCAATAGCTCAAGAAGAATGGAAAATGACGTTAAATTAAAAGTTAAATATAAAATAAATTGTGCGAACAGTAGTGCTGCCACCTGCAAAAGACCACTTTTTCACTGCACTAGTTTAATGTACTTGAAACAAATAAATTATACAAAAAAAAAACATAATATTCATTAGAAAATTGGCATTTGAAAAAAAAAACGAAAGCCAAAACAATATCTTGATGTTATATACGGATACGTTCCTATCTTCACTGAAAAACTATTGAGTAACACTGTAAGTACAAAGTGTACATTTTATTATTTTTTGTTATGGTGGAGGACCCCATTGTGGCGACTGTAGAATAAATCGTGTGTGTTTCGAGCGCAAATGGACATTTTCGATTTCGAGAGAATGCCGCGTGACCTCTCAATCGACAATGTCCCATTTTGCGATATTATAACACAAATAGCTATTTATTTAAATCAGGGTTGAGAGATTTAAATCAAATTGATTTAAATCATGATTTAAATCATGATTTAAATCGTGATTTTTTAAAAAAAATCATTGATTTAAATCAAGATAAATTAAATTTAATAATTTGAATAAAAAGTGAATAATTTTATTATTGTATATGTGTTTATTAAATTAAAAATACAAACAAATCACAGTAAAAAAATAAAAACATGTTTTAAGTTTTAATAAATCAAAAATATTTTAATATAAAAATAGAACAATTCAAATAACAAAAATAAACGAAACGTTTATTCATTTAGTAGTACATTATTATTAAAATGTTTAAATAAAAAGACTAGTTTTCCAGCCTTTTCAGTTCCTAATCGGTTTCTCAATTTTGAATGCACAAGTCCAAATGATGAAAAAAACTCGCTCAACCCAAGCTGAAGTTGAAGTGGCGCATAAAAGTGATTTTAGAATTTTCAATATTATATCTTTATTTGGTCCTAATTCATCTTTTTGGGACACCCACCATTCAATACTTGAAACGTTGTTCAGAATTTCTTTTGAAAACATTACACTTGTAAAAGGTACAGATTTTGCTTGATATTTTATCAACAATGGCAGGAATCCTGTATCCGCGAAATTTTGTTGAGCAAATTCTAAAGCTGATTCTTTTTCTTGTGCATTGAGATTTGTAATGTTCTTCTTAGGATCAACTATGTAAGCTAAAAAGTGTGCGGGAGTTATAGCTTGTTCATATCGTTTGTAAAAAAATGAAAATTGTTTTAAATTTAAATCAATATCTTTAAATGATATTTCTAACTGTTTCCAAGCTTCTACTGCTTCAGGTAAGGGCGAAAAGAATAAACATGAATATCCATGCGTGGGACTCTCATATAGCCGAACTCATATATTTTTGAATAATAACTTTGTAGTATTCATAATATTTAAAAATTTAATTCAAAATACCTACCCGTTTTTACGCACTTAAAAATAATTTAAAAAATCGAATTTAAATCAAAAAAATCTGATTTAAATCAAAAAAATCAGATTTAAATCAAAAAAATCACGATTTTTATCCACCCTGATTTAAATATGTATAAGTAAATTTTTCTCGCTAAGAATTAAATAATCATGTATACACCATTTGTAACACAACATAGCCAGCTATAGGTGCTCCTGGTCGGTTTTACAATGAATCATGTTCGGAGTTGGTTTACGTGCTCCAGTCAGTAGCGGCACGTCCGTCAAGTCTCAGGGGACCGGAAATGCATTCATCAGTGTAAGAATGTCGCAGTTGTTGACCTTTCGCACGATGCACTACTGCACACGCAGAATTAAATGACCTGTAATTGATTCACAAACAAAGGATGTAGGGGTTGCTAAATTCAATTAATTTCTAATAAAGTCTATGACCTATACGTAAGACGATTTCAAAATTTATGCCCAGTTTTATAAAAGCTAATTAAATATTTTATCCAGGATTATAATTATAATCCAAGATTTTATATATAATCGCGTTGCAAGAAAATAAAGATGTACATAGTATTGTAACGTTTTTATTTATTTGGTTGAAGTGTAAATATTAGACAATTATTATTAATTAAAATAAGTGTTTATTAAACTATAATGAAAATGAGTATTACTAATATTAAACACTAATTTAAAATCTAATTATGACTAAAACTATAATTAACTAGATAATAGTAACACTATTTATTTATTTAACTATTAACACAACTATTTATTTATACGATCTTACTAATTATTTATTTCGACTACTTATGTCACTATTTATTTATTTAACCAATTAACTGTCCGCCTAGCGACCTCCACAGTGTCTATATACTCAACTGACTCAACAGTGTCTATATATTCAACTGCTCGGAAAGAAGTCACACTTTCACCCCACTATCTGTCTATTTATGTAACTCTCTAACTTCCATAGCCTCAATATCACCGACTGTCCGTAAGCCACAATTCTTCAACACCACTGCCGAGTATTCACTTCCACATTCCGTTACTGCCCTCGTATACGTATACCTAGCTTCCCAATACTCTTGAACACTACCGGGTATTCTTTTTCACAGCTATCCCGGTATACTATAGCTCGTCAACACTACCGAGTATTCACATCCACAGCTATCCCAATTTACCAGTTACTTCCCGAGTACCTACTCTACACAAACTGCATACGTTCACCACGATACTGCTGTGCTTCTCCTAACACTTTACTCTCTACATGACTCTCCCTATGTAACTAACTCCCGAGCATAGCTGCGTGTCTTTTATACAGCTGCCATTAACTTCCACAGAGCTCTAGAATGTTCGACCGCATAATAACAATGAACACAAAAGGTTCAGACGCCCGGAAGCAATTAAACACGTGGATTGTTTGTTTACGTAGCCCGGCTGCTAGCGCGATTGCGTCATCGCTATACTTAGGCGCTTGTTCAACGTAGCAGCGGGGCTCACACGTTACAGTATTTAATCCCGAGTTATTAAATAATCCCGGATTTCGAAACCCGAGGTTAAATTTTTGTTTATAATAGTAGTAGGTATACAGAGTGACACTGAAAAACTGGCCACTCAAAATAGCTTTTTAATTTATAATTATTTTTTAATTTTCTTAATACATTTGTAAACTATGCTTAGGGACTCACAAATCATAGTGTTTGGCCTGATGATAGCGCTTCCGGTTTAACCGAAAGTGACATTAACTTTCATATTACAAATGGGACACCGTATATATGTTTCTCGGTTTTGGAATTAAAATGTCATATTCTAGCATGCATATTGATGATAGAAGGAGCTTCATTCTTAAAAGATTTTTGATGATATTTAGTTATTTTAGATTGTCATTACTGCAATAAATACACTACATATCTAGGCAACGGATAGAATGAAAAGAACAAATCATTGTCACCAAGCTAATAATTCTACTAAAAATTTCCCTTAATGGAAATTGTCAAATAATTTTATAAAAAATAATGTAAATGAAAGCCTCAACAGAGAAAATGCTATAAAACATACGTTACAAAAGATAATTCAAGCACTCGTTCGTTCGTTAACTCGCGGCTGCGCGGTCGTGAATTTGTAACTCTTGCTAGAATACATTGCCTTCTATGCCCGAGAGCCAGTTACGTAGTAAGAAGTAAGACAGTTAGTGAGTTTAGTAGCATAGCAGTATCGTGGTGAGCGTATGCAGTATAGTGTCGAGTGGAGTACTCGGGAAGTTACTGGTATACTAGGATAGCTGTGGAAGTGAATACTAGGTAGTGTTGAGGAGTATGAATGTAGAGTATACGGGGAGTGGAAGTGGATACTCGGCATTGGTGTTGAAGAGTTATGACATACGGGCAGTTGGTGAAACTGGATCGGAAATCTGCCAATTAGTAGAGTTGAAGAGAGTTCAGAAAGAGCGTTGAAAGGAATGAATTCTGTCCTAGCAGTTGAGACGCTGTGGAAGTCAGTTGAATGTGATATAAATAAATAGTGACATAAATAGCGTGAAAATAAATAGTCGTGTTAATTGTTTAAATAAATAAATAATTTCAGTGTTTAAGTAATTAATTAGATATATTCTTAGTCTTAAATTACTATTTAATATTTGTTTAACCATAGTAACGGTCATTGTTATTATCTTATAATAGTTATTTATCATTTAATAAACTTAATAAATTTAATAATTAATAATTCTTTGATTTTTACACTTCACCCTTATAAATAAAACGTTACAATATGCTTGAAATTAATTTTTATTGAAGAAATAAATTACAAATAAGAGAAACCCTGGTAAGCCATATCAGGTAGGCTATGACATTATTTGCATAAATATGTGTTTGATACAAATTTGTAAAAATTAATATAAATAAACTTGAATTTTGAGCATTTACAATTAGACATTTCATTTTCACCTCTCGCTAAGAGAGGTATATTGGATTCATGCTAAAAATCGCATATCCAGATTTTAGTGAATAAGCACGTTTTAAGGTCCCTAGAATCCGATTATAACATTTTTACGATGATGTCCGTATGTGTGTGTGGATGTTGGATCCACGATTTCTCAAATAGACTTAAGACATTTTTAAGTACGGATTCCTCAATCTAACAATAATGGGAAAAGTTGATTAAGAGTAACAATTGGACAACCGGGAGTAGTAGTTACAACAAAAAAATCATCTAAATATTATTTATCGAAAATTTATGTAAATACCTACTTATATTAAAGAACGTTAAATTCTTTATTCGAAAAATAAAAATTCATTAATATATCTTTTACAGATTTAGAGATAAAGAAATGCATATAAAATAATTTGATGTAATAAATCTCAGATCAAACTACCTCAAAGCAAGAAATTCAAATGTTTGTAATTGACACATAAATGTCTCTGTCAAAAATATTTGTATACCACTGTCAAAAATATTTGTACATCATTATGAAGATTATGAAAATAAAAAAAAGTCAACAACGCAAAAGAATATACGTAAAAAAGAATATAAAAGGAATTTGCGAAAAAATGACAAATATAAAGAAAATGTATGTATTGTACATACTTTATATTAAAATATCCCATAGATTTTGCAAATATATGTGAGAATTATTTTGTAGTGAAACAAGAATATATGTATTTGTAATTAAAAATATTTTTCGTTTTATGCGTACATCCAGGTAAAATATCTGGCGAGAGGTTATGTGTTGGCCACATCAGATTTTTACTTTTCATTTTTCTTATAATTGCATCATATTATAAAAGTTTTTTATCTCATACTCCTTTACCTTTATCATTAAGAGGCTTCGCAGATTTTTTATGAATCAGTAATGATGTAGAATAATAAAAATATAAATCAATTTTGAAACGTTTGTCTTAGAAGACATAAATTTAACATTGGTTTTTCCTCTTTATTGTATATTTCATTTTGTCCTTTCAAATACATATAATTATTAGAGTCGAAAGGACGAAACAATAGTCAAAAAGATACAATAAAGTGGAAAAACCAAGTATGTTAAATCTATTTCTTTTTTATATTATACTCCTACAATGTTGTTAATATTTATGTTGCATTCATCACAGAAATAAGAAATATTTTCGCCCACTTTCCTAACTGTAATATCTAAAGGGTAAAGGTCAGGGTTTAATATTAATTAGGCATGTCATTCGTCATTCTTAATTGTTCGAACTACACTACATATGATAGCTACTAACGCACTACTTCTTCAACATTATTAAGTAGAACAACTGTCAAAATAAGTATACTACTCTACTACTCAAAAGTAAATAGGGATATTAAAAATATTTTCTTCGTGTAAATATTGAAACAAATAAACATACGTAATGGTTTTTTGATATCCCCATTCAGTGGCGGATTTAGAAAATTATAATAGGGGGGGGGGGGACACTAAATTCGGAAAAAGAAATTTTCAATATATAGGGAGAACCCCCCCCCACCTCGATAACTTTTGTCTTGTATTGTAATAAATTCCTCATATAAAAGTTTTATTATTTTAAATATGCTATTTGATGGCAGATGTAAATATTTTTTATAAAGTCAGAACTTTTATTTTAAAATAGCAACCTATAATTATTTTACTAAAATATAAACCCCCTAGTTTGTCTTTTTAACGATCTATTTGGGGTCCCTGCACCATAACAAAAAATAATAAAATGTACACTTTATATCTAAAGTATTATTCAATAAATAGCGATTAAGATGAAGAAAACAATTTTTTAATAATTACTTTTCGAGATATTTGAGGTTTGTTTGAGGTGTCACGTTGACTTTAAAAATCAGATTCAGTTAAACGAAGAACAATTAAGACTTTTTAATACTACAAATTGCTTCAAAATTAAGAGAATTTTTATTTAAAATAATAAAAAAATCAGAGTGCATGCCCACAAACAAGTAAATGAGTTTGAGAAATATGAGATATAATGTTTATTCAAATATTCTAAATAGCCATATGAAAATAAATAAAATGCAACAATGTTATACAAACCAAGTTAAAACATCAAATTAAATACCTAATAAGAATAACTTAAGACAAAAAATGGCGGTTTATATTTTAGTGAAATAATTATTGTTTGCAATTTCAAAAATAAAAGTTGATAGTCGTATCTTTTAAACGTGACTTTATAAAAAATATCTACATCTGCCATCAAATAGTATAATTAAATAAATGAACCATTTGTTCCATTACTTATTAAAAAATGAGGGGGGAGGCACTTCCAAAATAATAAACAATTTGAAAAATAAATAAAAATTATGAATTTTTATTAGTATGTTTATTCTATTATTTATCTATGATGTGTAATATGTAAATGATAATATGTAATAATTAAATTTTTAAAAATAACAGGGGGGGCACGTGCCCGAGTTCCCCCCCTCTAAATCCGCCACTGTCCCCATTCAATAGGGATATTAAAGTAGTATATTAAAGAACATGTTTTATAAGACATGTTTTTTTCGCACGTGTACCAAATTTAGAAAACGAGCGTTAGCGAGTTTTCTAATTGACAAGTGCGAAAGAAAGTCTTATAAAATGAGTTCTTTATACTATTTTTTATATTTTGCGCCTTCTACAATAACATTTACTTACTCAATTTGGGATTATATTTGTAACCATTTGTACATTTTCATGTAAATAATCTTCCCTATATAAAAAAAAATAATAATAATTTCGACATTATATTATTAAAATGAATTGTCAATTAACTAAAAATAAATTAGGTAAAAATGGGTTAAAGAAACTTCATCTATACTCTATCCGTTTTAACTATAGACTAGATGGCGTTTCGAGCGCGGCCGTTTTTACATGTATTAAATAAAGAATTCAAATTTTGGCGCCATTCCGACATTTTTTTCATTAATTTTGTGTTGTACGTACATGTGCTAATATACTTTGTGTTTTTCTGGGGTGATCCGAATGACCCTGTTTCCTCTTGTTCTTTTATAGCTTTCCAAATACTACATTGTCCTATGTCCAGTTCTGTCACATTCTGGAGACATTCTCATTCGGAATATGCATCCGTGGCACGATATGTGCAGTATAAATCATACACCATTTCTTTTGCCCGATTCAAAGGGCCTTTCCTTTTGGATGTTTTAAAACATTGGCAAAACCTGGTTTAGGATTTTTATCCATAATATTAACGAAGAAAACAATAACAAAACTAACTAAAAACTAAGAAAACGCGCATAACAAAAACCATGTAATACGAAATATAACGCCAAAACACTATGAAAATTATATAAACGACAAGAACAATAATATAATTAATAAACAGAACTGAACAGAAATTAATAATATGTAATAAATCGTGTACTATTGATTTTGTTGACTTTTATTTATTTTGTCAGACGGCACAACATAAATCAAAATAATTGATACAGTTGTCAAGCAAATTTAAATTTCGCGTCAATTATTTTGCTGTGTAAACTCGGTTCACGTTTGAACCAATCAGAGAGCTGGAATCTTAGGCCCTATCTCACCCAACGCTCTATAGTTAAAACGGATGGAGTATAGTACCAACCGTCTGAAACAAAAAAAAATGCGTATCGTAATGACTTCATTATGAACGCAAAATATAAAAATACTATTTTCGTGTAAATATTAATACAAATAAACATGTCATAATTCGGTATCATAAAAAAAACACTTATGAGTAGTTTATATTATTGAATAACGAAAATATACAAATTGACATCTGCCTCTGATAATTGATAAATACTAACCCTATTTTTAATAACAATTAGGTAGGTGTTACTCAAAAAAATTATACAACATTTAGCCCAATTGTCAGTTATTTGTTATATTAATATTCTCCTGACTATTGGTAGTTTTAGAAATTTTAATAAAATTTCACATCGCTTCTACAATTTACAGAAAAGATCAACATTATTATCCGCAATAATGTAAATATACAAGTTCAAAAGTTTAATGATCAACATATCACAAAATTTTAATTTTTACTTCCTTGTACGAAGTAAAGGAAGTATTGTAATCGCGAAAAATTTCGGTTTTAAGATTTCAATGGAAATATCCATTCTGACCATCCCTGAATCCATTCTGACTAATTTCGTCGTGACGTCCGTACGTACCTACGTATCTCGCATAACTCAAAAACGGTAAGTCGTAGAAAGTTGAAATTTTGTATTTAGGACTTCTATAACATCTAGTTGTGCACCTCCCTTTTTGGTCATTACATAATTTCCAGAATGGTACTTTATTTGAAGCCTATAATAGATTTTAATGAAAAACTATCTTAAAATATAATCCAAAACGTTTCAAATTTGGTATATAAGACTTTTATATCAATTGGAATAACATATCAGATTTTGGTTAAAACAGGCTAACCGGAAGTGATATATTACCTGAAGTTGTTAACAGTTTTTCTTGAATAAAATGGTTTCATTTTGATTTTAGAAATAAATGCTTCAAATAAGAGTTTTAGAGAATTAAATTCTGCGTCTAGCACATCAAGTATTATTAAATTAGCCATTTGTATAAGCGAGATATGTAAATTTAAAACATATACTTTTTGGTTTTTGTAATGAAGCTTGCTATGGGTTAGGACAATAAATAACAAAAAATAAAAAATAGATGTTAATGTCAAATTACGTCAAACACGCGCAATTTTATAATTGGGTCTATACTTCATCTTCATATTGGTCTTGCGTACAAGGAAGTCGTGTGGTGTCCACATCAGATTTTTTTAATTTCACAAAACTAAATGAGAATTTGAGGATGAGTACTATTCTGGTTTGAAAATTAGATTATAAAATTATAAATTGATTTACAGGTTCTTTTAAAACACTTTTAAAACGTAATACCTGAAATTGATTATTATTTATGTAATATAATTCCCCGACTACTGTAATGAAAGTATGTTTACCATATTCATTTTATAGATAGCTTTGTTTGCTGTTTGAAATTTATTATCAGCGATAACTGACTCACAATAGCTGCATGAAAAATCTGATGTGGCCAGCACATTACCTCCCGCTTCCCGTTATACTTATGTTCCAATTAAATCAAATGTATTACTACTATATCATTTATTCTTGTCAAAACACAATCAACAGATGTCATTAGTGCGCCAATCGGAGTTAAAGTAGATCTAATCTAAATCATAAATAATAAATATGAAAAAGCGGCATCGGACATGTCCGGAATCCGGAATATGTTAACTGCGTAACCAAGAAGTCAATGTGGTAATCTGTGCAAGAAGTTGTATTAATTTTTAGGCTTTAAGATTTTTTTAGAATTAATTATATGATATGTGAATATGTTAGGCTCCAAGACTAAAAAAAAAATGATTAGTGAATTGTGAATTAAACAAACGGCCACAATGCATTGTGAGTTAATTTAAAACTAACAAAGACCGAAATCACATAATATTTGTGTTTTTTGCATTTCAAGCATATCTTTGAATTCGTAATTTTACGTAGATTCCAAATATATAAACATATACAGGATGTTTCCTTTAAAACAACCAGCGCTTTTTTGGGCAAACTAACAACTTTAGAGATATATGTTTTATACCAAAAATGATCAAGAATAAGGGGATAATGTATCAATAGTAACAAACCGAATATTTAACGAGTGGTTCTCAAACGGTAGAACAAAATTATATTTTTTTAAATGGCACCCTATATAATTTTTTTAGCTTTTTAAATAGAATATTATTTTCTGATTTCAACGATATAAATATAGCATAGGGTTGTATAACAATTATTTCGAGAAAAATGGTATTAAAAACTAGAAATAATGTAATAAAAAATGGGATTACTACTAGCGTAACTAGGCAACAGACGTATTATAACATTATTTTTGATACCATTTTTCTCAAAATAATTGTTATACAACCCTATACCATATTTATATCGTTGAAATCAGAAAAAAATTCTCTATCTAATGGGCTAAAAAATTATATAGGATACCAATTAAAAAAATATAATTTTGTTCTGCCGTTTGAGAACCACTAGTCGAATTTTCGGTTTGTTATTTTTAATAAATTAACCCCTTATTCTTGATCATTTCTTGTATATAACATGTTTTTTTTTTAAGTCATTAGTTCGCCCAAAAAAGCGCTGGTTGTTAGGGAAACACCCTGTATAAGGTGTCCGATTTGAAATATGAAAGTTGCATTCTGTATTTTGAGAAACACTGGTTTTAACAAAATTGTTTCGCTCATTTTAATAGTCTTATGATATATAAATTGTTCACAAATGAAAATTAGGTTTATGGTTTTTGTTTAGGTTTAAGTAAGTCATTCATATCTACATACTTCAAAAATAAGATTAAAATATCGGTAGAGGGTAGAGCAGTATAGTCAACAAGACACCTATGCGCCATGAAACTGTCATTCGCTTGGCATTATTGGTTATATTTTAGCAATAGGGGATTCCACAATTTTTTCAATATTATTTCATCTGAATGTATAAGTGAAATTAAGACTGTCGGTGAAAATCCGGTCTACATGATTTATAATTGGAAATGTATTTAAATTATTAAGTTTAATGCAAAATATGTATATTCAATTAAAAACTGTTTGAGAACTGCACTGCTGGACTGATAGCCACGCTTCCGCTATTTGAATTTCTCTACTTCCATGGGTAGTAGACTCCTCCCCTAACTGGGTATTCGTTATATATTTATAGGCCGTCTTTGAGTCGCCAATCAAAATAACATATATATGGATTTCATATGAGTGACGAGCTGCTATAACAAAAACCCCCTTATTTCCGAAGTATTTCAATTATGTCGTTTTATTTCTTTATTAATATTTATTATTAAGCATATACTTTCAATATTTTTTCGTAATTTCTCTTGAATCAATTGCATTGTAGTCCCCTTTTGAGTTATAACAGTCTCCATGTTCTTCTCGCATTTGTTTATAAAGTCGAATCCACCAAGTGGATACTAAATAAAGATGGGTGTATATATCTATATCATTTCAGACTCGTTCTCACTGGTGAAGTTTGTGACGTCAAACTAAATAATAAACCTAAAGTTTGGACCTTGCAATGTTTAGCTTTGTGATTTGGATTTAGATACCCTAAATTCTGAAGTGCGAATGGAGTCATTACTTAATATGCGGCCAAAGTCATTAAATCGATAGTATAAACCATAAATCTAAACCTAATTTTCATTTGTAAATGCACCTTTATATTTCTCGAGATAGCAATACTGGACAAAATAAAATGAACACCTTTTAGAGACCTACAAATGAAATTCATGCATCTGAAAATTTATTTATTTGCCCTGTATATATATTTTTTTATATTCATGTAGCTATTAAGATAAAATACCAATAAAACAATTAAAATTCCAATCGAATGAATGTTTTCAAAACAAAATACCTCTTAATAATTTAATATATGTATTTTATTGTCACTTTTACATTTATATTGTTTGTTGGTTGCATCTTGCTTCAGATTAAGTATTTTTCCTTTGTCGTGAATGAAATCATTTGCAGTGTTGTTTTATTAAAGGTGAGTAATGTAATAATAAGTTAAGATATGTAAACATTGCGCTGAAGGTGAAGCTGATGTAATCATTTTGCAATTGACAAGTTCAAGGTCAGCAGGGGAAAGCTGAATTACAAAACATATGTTATATTACGTACTTTTATGTTTTGATCTTGTAACGTCATTATCTACCTCATTAATGACGTAGTCCAACTTTCAATATTTTATAAATTGCTATATATGTTTATTCACTTTTCGCTTTTAATTCATATTTGAAAGTTACTTATAAACACATGTTAGTAACTAATCGTTACTATAATACTCGTATTCATTATCAGTAGGTAGTATTCGACGGATTTTCTTTTTTTTCTAATTGAATTGATAGTATGAAATTACATTAATATTAGACGAGAAAATGTGAACATTTTACATGAGTATTATTTTAATTAAACTTATTTATTTTATTTATTTATTATTATTATCTATTTTTAAATCGCACAAAAGTTATTTCTGTGGCCTGTGGTGATCTCTCCACGACAGTTTTGAAAGCCCGTAAAGACACATCTAAAGAAAAAACAATTCAGAATGATAATTTGTAAATTTATCTGCAAATATCTCCGATATTAAGGAACTTAACTAATTTTATTCAATAAACAAATTCACTAAAGACGCCGTGGGTAAACTATTTAACATATGCTTTCCAATAGTGATACAGGTAAACAAATAATATGTTGTATTTTAAATAATATTTTGAATGAAATAAAAAAAGATCATATGAGGTTGAGGTTTTCATGGTTTTTGTTCATGGATGATACCTTAGACCAGGAATAGAGGGGGAGACAGGGCATGCTATGTATTTCGCCATAAGACGACTTTCCAAATCATCCTAGCGATTTTCGACCTTATTGAACTGTCAGAATCAGCCGCAAAAGGCTAGTCGGCCAGATGTGTTACATACGTGTGCAGTCGAACGAATAAGTTTTCAATGTCAACAAGTGTCACCTACCGTTTTAACTTGTCCATTATTTACATTACGTTTTTCTTTACTAATATTCTTTCGTATTTATTTTAGTTTTATAAAACAAAATCAAGATAATTTGTAGTTATGGATAATCAAGTATTTATTTAGATTTGGCCAACTGTAACATAACAGTATTTAACTGGTCGACTAGCCTTTTGCGGCTGATTTTGACATTTCAATAAGGTTCAAAATCGCTCAGATGATTTGGAAATATACGCGTGACTATGCCTTGTCTCCCCCTCTATTCCTGGTCTAAGGATGATACTACTTTTTGAGATTTTACACATCTTTATTTTGTGTTAGTCTGAAATTATTAATTATATTGAATATATAGAGATTCTGTTTTGACAATTGTTTTTTTTTTATTTTTATTCATTATTCAACAAATTACTTTGGCCAACTGCACCATAATGACAATATTCATTTATATGATGAGTTAAAAAAATGGGTAAAGTATTATTCACGAAAGATGACTATTCAAGGACATTTATGAGCCGTCAGATATAATATTACGTACACTGCATTTCGTACGCATAAACGTGCAACGCGTAATATTTATGGATATATTTTAACTGAAAAAGTAAATGTATTTTATTTTAAAATTTTGTTTCTTTTTAAATCATGCTTTTCTCAATGTTTTATCTTCCTCATCTACGTTTTTGCATAAAACAAAAATATAGACAACGTAAACCATAAAATAATAATTTGATTTGAATGTAAACGCCACTGGATAAATATCATTGCAGAGGGCAGTATATGTAGTAGATAATTACATGTCTGTAACTCTACGACATACGTCACTGCTATTTTTAGTGTGTTAGAAAGTAATGGCACTATTTACCTATATCGTTCACACCACACAAATTAAATAAACTTACGTCAAATAATATTCTCTTTCTAATACAAAATGTTGCTAAGCTACTGCCATAAAATTTATGTATTTATTTATTTATTTTATTTTTTTATTTAATTATTTATTTATTATTAAATATATTCTAAAAAGGTGGTGGATGACTTGCGGGAGAGAGGATGGAGTCCAGGAAATTCTTTGGACCGGAATGAATGGAGCAGGAAGCTGAGAGATGGGAATGCCGACCCTGCATAAGACGGGAGAAGGCTATGAGAAAGAAGAAGAAAATATATTCCAATAAGAAGTTTTTATTTTACAAATTGATAATAATAATATTTTTACCCATTTCAAAATGTTTATTAATTATATTGTTTATTATGAAAATATAATAATAAACAAGTCAGGCACTTGATACTACATTATAATGTTATAAAAAAATATATACATTTGCCGTAACTTATTACAATAACTTTGCTTAATAATAATAACAACAGTAAATAAAAACGTACTATAACAAATGTACACAAAATAGTTTCTACATGTACACAACACATACATACATACATACATAATCGTATGGTTAGAGAAATTAAATTAAAATAGAGAACGGAAGCCACAAAAGAACATTGCCATGCCAGGTATAATATTATTGACTATTCACCTCATCATGTTTTACACCAATCAAAATGCTGTATTTTGCATAGAAGCCACGTATTACAGCGAATATATGCATAGTAAGCGTATATTCACTGTAACCATGACAAAATAATTCGTACCTGATTTGTTTATTTTGCAATTAAATGTCAAAATGTCCAAAATTGAATCGATATGATGAATGTTATATAGTTAAATTTGTTTTATTTGTGAAATAATCAATGCGTATACTACACGAGCATCAAAAATAAGAGAAAATACTATTACCTCCTGCAAAGGAATCGGAATCGCGTCATATAGAAATGTAGAAAAATGGCGACTCGTTGTTAGCAAAACGATATTTGTAGAAAATAAACAACTAGTCGGTATCGCACCAAGAAAAAAACTTAATTTTTTTGCAACCCTTACGTAAATAGAAACTAAACGTAAATTTTTCGTTATAGAAAACTTTATTTTGATCACAAGAATTATCTACAATTATAAATGTCAAAATATTAGTTAATTTTTACAAAACAGATAATATAAAAACCGAAAGTAGCCGAATTACATTTCTATTTTACAAAACGATACGGCGCGATACCAAATTTCTATCTCGTTTTCTTTCTATCGCTTCATATTTATAGTTCCTAACGGCGCAAAAAAAAACCCTCTGTGGCAATACGTCTCATCAGTCTGCAGTATTTTCGATTATATTTTCGAAGCTCTTTGTGATATAATAACTGAATATTTTCATTAGCTGTGAAGAATTTATGAGATAACCAATATATGTATTTACATAACTTTTAAAAGCTGCAAACAACACAGAAACTGAAAGGAAGTCTTGCAATTTTAAAATGGATTACTTATTTTAATTAGAATACTTATAGAATAGCAACTCAACTATATTCTAAGAATTTAATGTGCGTAAAACTCATGTGGGTATGAGAATTTAAATGGAGCATATATCCGCCAAGTTCGTATTCTGGAAGTTATCAACTGAATAATGTCATATGTCGTCGCCTACATATTTACTTATTTATTACTGTATTATTGACATAAAATCACGTTTCTAATAGGGGATTACAGCTCAATCGAATTAACGGAAATTAGTAAAAAATAGTAAAAGTAGATGCTTAATATGAATATTAATAAAGAAATAAAATGATATAATTGAAATACTTCGGAAATAAGGCGGTTTTTGTTTTAGCTACTCGTCACACAATGAATTCCATATATATTATTTTGATTGGCGACTCTAAGACCACTTATAAATATATAACGAATACCGAGTTAGGGGGTGGAGTCTACTACCAATGGAAGTAGACAAATTCAAATAGCGTACACGTGGCTACCAGTCCAGTATTGCAATTCTCAAACATTTTTATTTGAATATAAATTTCTTGCATTCAACTTAATAATTTTGATACACTTGCAATTATAAAGCATGTAGACTTGTACAGTGTTATAATATTAATTTGTTTTTATAAATATAATTAAAAAATAGCATACATTTCAAGAATATTTAAGATCCACGAAGAAAATAGTTTTATATAAAAACTTATATTCGTGACGTCACATTTATATTTTCAAACTTCGGGGGACCAACTCGCTTATATAGTCTTAGTTTTACTTATACTTTCTGATAAAATTATATTAAAAAAATGGTGGAATCCCCTATTATCTGGTGATATGTATCACGTTTCATAAGAGGTAATTTAATTTATCCGCATTATAGGAATAATGGTCCATTAATGGAAGAAGCATTAATGTTCAAAGATCCAAACAAATAAACGCCTGCATAACATTTTGCAAATTTGTTTTACATGCAGTAGTTCATTGTTGGATAAATACTTGAAATGAGATTTTATTTTTTCCTGGTCGATCGCAAATATTTATAGGCTAGGAAGTTGAAACTGTAACAAACAACAAATTGACGACCACATCTTTTGTTACAATAATGTAACATTTTCTGCCGTAATAGCAATTTTAAATTAGTTGTTTCTAAAGAAGAGGATTTAAGACAGATAAGTAAAACATGCGGCCTGTATGTCCCTAAAATCTGCGGCCCCACAACCATAGGCGTAGTTAAGGGGGTACTTGGGGGTGCTTAGCACCCCCAAATTTTGAATTAGCACCCCCAAACAAAATTTGTATAAATTTTAATAATTTCATTTCAGACACATCTATTCATATTGACTGTTATATTAAATATTATCAACATATTAAGAAATAACCTTCAAAGCAAAGAAGGGAATTTAACTATCATTAATGATGTAATAAAAAATATTAGAAGAAAAGCGAACTGACTATGCATTTTTGTACTCACGGAGGGATATTGAAATTGCTTCAAAAAACAAAAAGTGAGTCAAAATTACTTAAAAATTATTTGGTTGCATCAACAATTGGATCTAGTTCACATGATACTGACTTACATTCTCGACCTGATAATTCTTGATGATTACTTACATTCTCGACCTGATA
Source organism: Harpalus rubripes (assembly GCA_963082715.1). Taxonomy (NCBI): domain Eukaryota; kingdom Metazoa; phylum Arthropoda; class Insecta; order Coleoptera; family Carabidae; genus Harpalus; species Harpalus rubripes. The sequence goes on along the minus strand of OY720448.1, from coordinate 91,867,075 downwards.
ATTCTTGATGATTATTCTTTCCGAATTCATATATTTACTTTACTACCATACAATGAGACCTTTAGCGCAAAGCTTAGCGCCTATGCCCACAACCACCGACAATACTAAATGCATTATGCTGTGGATTCAGAAGTGGATATACGCTTTGTTATCTTTTATGGGGTCCTGCACTCTGATATTTTTATTATTTTAAATTAAAGTTCTTTTAATTTTAAAGCAATTCGTAGTATTAAGAAGTCTTAATTGTTTTTAGTTTGTATTTGATTTTTAATGTCAACATGACGTCACGGCGACAGCTACAGCTACTAGATAATACATAGCTGACTCGTCCGCCATATTGGAGCTAAAATGAACCCAGTAAATTATGAAATTTTCATAATTAAATATAACTTCCATATTATATTTATTTAAAATAAAACAAGAAAAAATGCGGTTCGTTAAGATTTTTGAGGTTAGAAAAAAATATATGTACCTATTGCATAAGTACCTGTAAAAATTATAACCATTTCTCAAATGGTTTGCACAATTTGGAGCAGAACACCCCGTCAATGTGGATAATTTCTATGATTAATAATATTGTAACACTGATATTGAATGATTGAAGTGGCTCCAAAATGACGGACGAGTTAGCTGTAATGAGACAGCGCAAAGCTTAGCGTAGAGCATATGGATATTCTCTTAAGTACGTATTAAAATGTACAGACTTTTGTAAGAATACACAGATATTATTGTGTGTAATCGTGACTTTTCATAGTTTTGGCACATTATATAAACACAAAATATAGAATAATATACAATAGGTGCAATAAAACAAACGTTTTTAACAAATACGTAGTCTAAATTTATAATTTTTAATTAATAGTTATGTTTGACGCTCGTTTGACGTTTCAAAGTCTTTTGAAGGTTAAAGTAACTAGCCCAGTAGCGAACCTATCGGGAGAAATATTGTGCTAAGGCTTTTATTTATCTAGTAGCTATAGCGACACCTATTGCTATATATCTTTCTCTGGCCCAAGTTCTATTGGCGACTAAAACTACCGATGGCGGTGCTAGTGTTGTAGCATACACGTGCTCTGCAAATGGTATTGTGTTTATGTTATAAGATTGCATACAGAAACATTGTATAACCCTAGACTTGTTTCTAAGGAAATGTTTACTTATTTGAAGGCAACAAATCCTTCTCGAAGTTTTATAGAAGGGGGAGAATTGTTGAATCGTGGGTTGTTATTTTTATGTGGTGATAATGAACATAGTGCTACAGACTAAAAAAAATTTGGGCTGTGTTTAAACAAGTGCTCTAACGTCACATCCTCATGAGATTAGAAGAACTTTAAATTTACCATTGATTATTAAAAAATGCTCTTGTATAGCTGGCAATAGTGGCCAGTGCAAACACATTATCTGTCTTAATATTTTGTACAAGATAGTAAAATAGTACCATATATTATTCATGGATGTTAAATAAATATGTATTTACTTTACTTAGTTAAGAAAATTAAAATGGAACTAATGTCAAATATCTTTCAAATTGTTTTAATTACAAGTGTAAGAAATATATTGAATGCTACATATAAGGAGAAAAGTGTATTAATTCACTCATGAATTAGTTTGGAAATAGGATACTTTTCATTTTTGTTATCCTCTTATGTTCGTCACTTGTTTTCTAGTTCGTATTTTCCTAATCCAGCCCTCTCTTTTGTCGATAGAATCCATTTTACCAAATTTATTTTGAATGTCACTCTTCCTCTCATCAATTTTTGGGACAGATAATTTCTTACTACCCCGAGAATGACAGCCATAAACGCAGCAATTGACGTTATATTTTTGCTCATATTGCAAAGTAATTTATATGTACTTTAAAACAAAAAGATAAACAAGAAACCGGCAAGGAATCCAATGCACTATATATATTTTTCATAATACCATACTGTTAAATGTGCTTTAACAGTACTGTGTGCTCAACCAATATATGCGTCAAAACAGCCACGGCCGTTATTTTTTATAACAGTACAATTATTAAAAATCATGTGTTCCTAAAAAAATCGCAGCATCATGAAATTGTCATGAAGAGCTGTCACCTGTCAATATGCTATAGAAAATAGAATTTTCAGAAGATATTTTATGTTATAAAAAATACTGAACGTCACACCGCTGATATGCAAATAACTGACAATATTCAACCGCGTCTGTTATTTGCTGCATATCAGCCTTATGACAATAACTATACTGTAAAGTTGAATAACAGAATACCATTTTCAAGAGTTGCAAATATCGTCCGCTTGAGGGATTCACGTTAATTTTAGTCCCCAAGGTAGCATTAGCATTAATGTGACGTCACAGTGACACTGACAATAAATCTCAAATATCTCGCAAAGTAATTATTAAGAAATTGTTTTTTTTTATCTTAATTACTATTTATTGAATAATACTTTAAGTATAAGTGTACATTTTATTATTTTTTGTTATGGTGTAGGACCCCAAAAATCTTCATATAGAGGCTGAATTAATTATATCCATCTCAATTCAGCTTTAAAAATATACATGGATTAAATATCTGCTAATATTGAAAAATAAGAAATCTCAAATATCGGGACGAATATATTAATTTTTGTAGATTTTTTTATTAATAAATTCTATATAACTATTAAATTTTTCCTTGCGGTTGAGGCCACCCAAAGTGTTAATTCTTGTTTATTTGATCCGCTATGCGTTTTGAGGTTGACATGCTTGATTTAAAATGACCTTGAATGAAGACATCTGAGGCGTCAAATCGGACACCCTTCGCATAACTTGCCATCCTATTGTTACCATTCACAAGTTACTACCGTTCAAAGGGAAATACGTGCTGTGCACGACATTCCTAAAGGTACTAGCTAACTTAAAAACATTCATTCAATAGATCTGAGATATCCTAATGCTAAGGGCTTAAAACATAAGTATTTACAAAATTGGTATTTCAAAACTAATTATTTGTAGGATATTTTCTTGGATTCAAAGCTTCAATTGGTTATTTTTATTTAATCCTTTATTGTTAAAAAAGAAAAAACAGGATTTGACAACGTTTCGGCCTTGAATAAGGCTATTCTCAAGTCTGTATAGAATAGAATTATGAGTATAACAAAAAAAAATTATAAATTAAATTTGGCTTACCAAAACAATTGTGGTTGGGGTCATACCAAAAAGAAAAAATGTTGATTTTTCTTTTATAAATGAAAAATTTACCTAAAATTATGCATATATACATCAACAATATTTAATATTATTATACTTTTTATTCATGATTTTCTTTATAAAGATTCTGAGTTTGGTTTTGTGACGTCACAGTTTTGTACACAAATACACGATAGTGAGGCACATCCGTACTCGTGCTTTTACTGTACATGAACAGATCTGTCACTTTTTTCTAACATAACCTTATATAACCAATATTTTGAAAGTAACGTCAAAATCCTTGTAACAAGTTATTTTATGTTTGATTTAGATATTACAATGATTGTACAATATTGTTCTGTGTCGTCCTACGAGAATAACTGGTTGAGAAGTAAAAATAAAATTTTTGTTTGTATTCTTATGGCTCAAGATGTAAGGGAAAGATAGTATAAGGCAATAAATACTCCAGAAATTTTGAATTGAAGACTACGTTTGGTTTCAAGCGTGGTTTCAAAACACAATGACAACGTCAAAAGTAGATCCATTTTTACTCGGTAGATGTCACTACGGCCGCAAAACTGTTACGTCATTCGAAATTTTATATAAACTTTTAAAAATTATTACTGTAAAACTAGAAACCTATGTGTCATAAAATTTATATTTTCGTAAGTAGTTTTAAATGTACTTTCAGAAAAAAAAAATTGGAAAATGTGGTATGACCCCATTCTATTCTATGCAGACTTGAGAATGGCCTTATTCAAGGCCGAAACGTTGTCAAATCCTGTTTTTTAACAATAAAGGATTAAATAAAAAAAACAATTGAAGCTTTGAATCCAAGATAATATCCTACAAATAAACTTCCATAGCTTCAGAAACTTCAATTAGAAAATAGTTATGTTTATTCCCAGTTATACTAAAAATATTTTTTAAAAAAAGTTTACAAACAACTTGAAATATAATGATTATAAATTTCTTTAATGTCATTTGCAAAATAATTAAATATCTATCTTTCCACGTAGCCGAATTTCCCATAGGTTATATAGTCCAGATCTCGGAGTCATATACTAGAGGTAAAACATTTTTATGCCGTGAGTCATGAATTTTCTGATTTCTCGTGTGGAGTATGGGGCACGAATTATTCCTGTTTCATTAACATACTTGTAGTGGGGTTAAAAGTTCATAAAGTCTTATTCTGTTATAATGGAATTCCTGGCAAACTAATTTACACTAAAAAAATAACAATAACTCATTTTATCTAATTTAGTTTAGAGCGTAAAAAATTATCATGAATAATCTGTCAGCAAATATTTATTAAATATTATCCAAGGCTCGAAACGGACTGCAGCAACCGGAGGATATTGTTCCGATTCGTGAAACTACAGCAAATATTGCTCCGGTTCGGGAAAAATAATAAAGTTCTATTTCGGTTATGGGAAATGTGTTCAACGCCCGAATATTCAAAACCAGAATATGCATGTACTGAATCATTCAAAAAGCCGAATAAGTGAGCGTGGTCAAACGGAGGTCAATTTAGGTTAAGTTTGGTTAGGCGATTGTCGATACGCTTTCGTGCTGTTTTTGAATATTCGCGATTTGAATGATTTTGTGCATGCATATTCTGGTTTTGAAACGGAATAAAATTAAAAGTCACAGTACGAATATGAACAATATATTTTAGCTTTTGAATATAGAAGTCTTAAGTCAGTTCAATATTTATATTTGTCAAAACTCACAATGTTCATATCTACTATCTCTATAACAACTACTTAACAACATTACATTACATTACATTACAGCATAACATACTTGATATACTATTATACAGGGTGTAAATAAAATAAGTGCATTAAATTTAACCAGTAATGTAACTCGATGAGAGCAACAATATTTCGTAATAAATTTTTGTTCTAAGTCTTAGATTTTGAGTTAAAATTCTTTAAAGATTTGCTGCATATTTCGTTACCCGCCCATGCAGAACAAATGGCTGCTGCCGTATTCAAGCGGGATACAAACAGCTCAAAAATTGTCGGTTATCGGTTACACTTACAGTCATAGTAATTAATAAACGAATCAAGGGAAATAACATTATTATTAATTAATACGTAATAATACAATTTTTAAAATAAATAAATAATAATAAAATAAAATAGTTATTAGGTTATGAGATGATTATTTATCGTCGACAAATCATAATAGTTTAAATACGTTATTCAAAAAATGTAAGTGCAAACTTTTGTCCATTTAAACGAGGTACATGAGTACCAATAATTAGTCGTCCATTTATTGTTCCCCAAACATTTTTTAATGAAAATTTTTACAGCATTTTCGTCTGTCGAGATGTGTATTGTGCATAATAAATACACCTTCCCAAGTAAATTCAGTCTCATTAATGTACATTATGAGCCATTCCCAAAATTGAAGTCTGTTATGTGCTGAAAACATAGAACTTTTTGCACATGTTATGGATATAACTGTTGCTTTTTTAAAAATTGTCATATGTGACACTCCGTATTGTGATGTACAAGATTAACAAATGTGCGAATATTAAGAACAGACTGATTTGGTGATTTGGAAACGCTCCGTGTAAATGCGTTGGCAACTCCATGACACTGTCTTTATATATGAGTAAAAAATAAATAAATACAATGTCTGTGTACTCGCATTTTGACAGAATTTTACCTTATAAACAAGTTTATTACTAATGTCAAAATTTAATTGCAACAATTGACAGGACTGTCAATTGCTAAAACAAAATTTTTCATAGCTATTGCTACTGCTTTCAATTATCACAAAAATATTTGAAACGACTCGTCAATTTACGGGGTGGTAAAAATGTTAAAAAAATATGCGATTTCGAGGAAAAGTTATTAAGAAATATTGTTGCTCTCGACGAGTTATATTACTGGTTAAATTGAATGCACTTATTTCATTTACATCCTGTATATAGTTGTAGTTTCATGTAAATATCAAATGTGTACCACTGTTTGTAGTTCTAATAGTCGCCGCTAGTTAACGTTTTCTTATTTGAAAATCTTAATAATGTAATAATTCTTAAAACCCTTCCCTTGAAAATTTTTTGGCTTATAAATTACCAAAGCGACAACGGAATACTCTTATTCATGTATTTAAGAAGTATGTTGCATATCTAGGATGCTATGGGATACGCAACGAATTATTTATCGTATCGAAAATAATAGAACATAGATGTAAATGAATCCATTAATAAACATTGCATTGAAGCAAACAGAGTCGTATCATTGTTGCATCATAATCGTATCGAAACAGTTCCTAGAATCGGCAAACGATTAATTCTGACTGTCTTTAAAATGAACTTTTGAATGAACAATTGAATTTTATTATACAGCTGTCTGCTATTTTCTTAGATATTAATGTTAGTGATGTGTGTGTTGCAGCGTGATGGGATGACCAGCCTGCGCGAGACGTCGGGGCCGGCGGTTGTCAGCAGCCGGGAGCGGGCAGCGCACGCCGTGGACTTCTACAACCAGCACGTGCTGCGCGCCCGCCTGCAAGCTGGACTCGTCAGCAACCCCGGCGCACACCCGCCGCACGCTCATGCCAGCACCTCCGCTGCCCGGCGACTGCACCACCACCACCATGTGGCGCAGGACCACCTCTACAGGTAAGCCGTGGTAACCCTTTTAAGGCAAAAAGTCCAGATATTTCTGGTTACTATAAATATTTTGTTATTAGTTTTATAATAATAAAAAAAATTGAAAGCTTGTTAATCAACAATTTTTTTAAAAAATAATACCCGCCCATTGTAATTTAATAGGGCACGGAAGATCACGTGACATATCATATGTTTTGTCTCTTCTCACTTCAGACTCGATCTTCAGCTCTGTCTCATGCTAACTTCAGACTTTACCAAGGAGGAAGACTTTACATTATAAAGCAGTACGCATGCGTCAGTTTGAATGCTGTCATATTTCCGGCGGTAAATTTTAAGAATGAGTTTGCGCAAGCGTGGAATTGTTACCATTTTGATACATTTCTTCTTATTGATCCTCAGAATTAGCGATCCAAATTGTTGTATGTCGACAGCAAAGGAATAAGCAATTTTAACTGCATTTAATACTCACATTACAATAAAGAAATATGTTTTACGAGACATCTAAATTGTGCTCTCGGTATACCGTTCAAAGGTTCAGTTGTGAATCTTTCTCGAATTATGTTAATTAAATATTCCTACTGGTATCAAGATGTGATGCACAACGACATACGATGGAATTGGTGACCGTTATTAATTAAATATTTTCTAAAATAGTTGTATATTGTACTAAATATCACCTAGATATTTTTTATCATCATCCACGTTAATTTTCTTTCGTTTTCTATTACATTTTCATTAATTAGAAGTGCCAACATATTCAAATGCTATGATAATTTTATTGAATAAACAAATGTTAAAATATATTTTAACAGCAAGTTTATTTTTAACATACTGTGTAAAATTAACAGTTTCCTTACAGAATACACCCCCATATACTTAAATAATTATATAAAAATGTGTTCAGTCTGACATTTCCTTTCAAAGAACAGTTGTTGTAGTCACGTGGTGGATCACATGATAAATGATAAACTGTATAGCTAAATTTTTTACACTACATAACTACTTATTAAATACTTTTTTACTCATTAGATGGCGTCCGAAAAGTTTGAATTGTATGTCTCCATAATATACCTATAAACTTTAAGTTTGTAGATATATTGTATCCATTATTTTCTATCATTATTATGCAATCCTTACCACACCGCAGGTAGTTTGATGGCCTATTTACTTACGCAAAAGAGCGCAGGATGGATTTTATTTTCATAGAAACACTAAATAATTTAATTATATTGTATTTACCACATTTTTTAATTTGTGTGCCCAACAAAAAAAGATATCACCAGCTGCCACCGCAACTAATAATAAATATTTGAAATTATTATTATTATTTGAATAAAAATAATTTGAGAATAAGTATAGTTCAATTTAGCTACTTTTTCTTTTCGTTATACTGTTAATGAAAATAACTACAAAACAATCCATTGTTTGCAATGGAATGACTCATCTATTAGACTCGTGAGAAGTAAAAATTGGATTACTTTATTCTACAGTCACATTTTTCGCTGCAGATGAATCATCCTGATTGTATATGTAAACTACAACTCATACTCACCTTTACAGGTACCTACCTGCTAAGTTTATTTATTTTAATTAGTGACTAATGCATGTCATTTTATGAAGTACCTACTTGTATTCTTGTAATCGGCTACCTTAACTAATTATGTAAGACAAACAAGTAGTTTTGCTTTAAGCGTGGGAAAATAATTCATTGTGTTCACTGATTTTAGTAAATAACAATATAACTTCAAATATTCAAACGCCTGAGTGTCTGGTCGCGAGTCTGGTGACCCGGGTACGATCCCGACCGACGCCAAAATTATTTCAAAAAATGACCCCTATGGTTCACTCTCCAATCCGCCGTGAGCTGCCTATTTTATCTGTTCCCGCCTGAAAATTCATGAATAGGCAACCCATATTACTTTTCATAAACGACTTTTGTTTTGCTCTTATTGGAATTTTCAAATAAGAAAACGCTAACTAGCGGCGAATATAAGAACTATAAACAGTGGTACACATTTGACATTTATATGAAACTATAACTATGACTACAAAAACTTTATTATATCTACATAGTTGAAGTATAAATAAAAAAATACTAATAAATAAGGAAATATTACGAAAACTAAAAAAAAATCGGATGTGGCCAGCACATTACCTTCCGTGGGTTTTATGTACTTTGTACAAATTCCACACAGAAAGTTTCTTGCAAAAGATTCAATATTTCCAGTAAAATTATAACACGAACATACTATGTCAATTTCACTTGACACTACATCTGTCAATCAGAATTTTCTTAATATGTAGTATGTTCCGTAAATACCCGAAAGTCACCAATTTGTGTTTTTCCGTTCGCGCTCAAAGCACGATGACTTCGGTTATTTGCAATTTGCATCAATTTGACAAATGGCATTGGTGCTATTTGAAGATGATTTTAAGTTTGTTGTTTGCTTCGTGACGTGATATCGAAAATTCGTAACTATACCTTGTTTCATTTAAGCCATTCAGTATTGCAGAGAATAGGCAATAATTTTAACCTATCTGATTGGCTGAAATTGGAGATAAGAGACAAGTTTATCCAATGTAATACCGGCTACTTAAAATTGGCGCTAATGCGAGCGACATCTGCTGAATGGCTTAAATGGAACAGAGTATATGTTCAAATTATTGAAATAAAAATTGCTAATATATTTTTCTTTTTACAAGAGTGAATAACAAGGTGAATACAGTTGTGCAAACTGCGATGGAATTATAAATGATTTGAATATTTTTGGGAATCATAAATGTTTTTCTGACGGAACTTGAATGTAAGCTGTCCCGTAAATACTCACCACTTTCAGTAACCAACTACTCACCAAAATCACTGATTACGATTAGTCTGATTTATTTACGGAACATAGTAATAGTAGATGTTTCCATGTTTATTGCAAAGCTGGCTGTTTTATGAAATTTACTTTCTTTATAATTTTTTAACTCTATATCTATTGAATATAAAGCATAAAATGTAATCAAACCGTATAGAGAATAAAATATTCTTTAATATTTATAATAACATTAAATATGAAAAAATCTGATGTGGCCAGCACATTACCTTCCGTTAGTTCTATGTATTTTGTACAAATGCCACACAGAAAGTTTTTTTTTGCAAATGATTCCATATTTCCAGTACATTGCCTTCAGTCAGTTCTATGTAATTTGTACAAATTCCATACAGAAAGTTTCTTGTAAGATCACTCAAACATATTATGTAAATTGCACTTTGACACTGACATTTGTCAATCAGAATTTTCTTAATATAGTAGATGTTTCCATGTTTATAGCACAGCTGGCTGCTTTGTAAAATTTAATTTCCTTATAATTTTTTAAATCTATGTCCATTGAATATAAAGTATAAAATGTAATCAAATCGTATAGAGAATAAAATATTCTTAAATGTATATAATAACATTAAATGTGAAAAAATGATATTTAACACCGTTTTTTCAAGAAAAACTATCAAAATCTTCAAATTAGGGTACTTCCGGTCGACCAATTATATCCAAAATCGAATCAGCTCTTCATTTGGATGCAAAGAAGAGAAATGTGAAAAAATTATAATTTTTGGAAAGGTGGTATTGGAGTTATGCGATCCGAAAGAATCGTCACCACACACACACACACACACGCACACGCACACGCACACGCACACGCACACGCACACACACACACACACACACACACACACACACACACACACACACACACACACACACACACACACACACACACACACACACACACACACACACACACACACACACACACACACACACACACACACACACACACACACACACACACACACACACACACACACACACACACACACACACACACACACACACACACACACACACACACACACACACACACACACACACACACACACACACACACACACACACACACACACACACACACACACACACACACACACACACACACACACACACACACACACACACACACACACACACACACACACACACACACACACACACACACACACACACACACACACACACACACACACACACACACACACACACACACACACACACACACACACACACACACACACACACACACACACACACACACACACACACACACACACACACACACACACACACACACACACACACACACACACACACACACACACACACACACACACACACACACACACACACACACACACACACACACACACACACACACACACACACACACACACACACACACACACACACACACACACACACACACACACACACACACACACACACACACACACACACACACACACACACACACACACACACACACACACACACACACACACACACACACACACACACACACACACACACACACACACACACACACACACACACACACACACACACACACACACACACACACACACACACACACACACACACACACACACACACACACACACACACACACACACACACACACACACACACACACACACACACACACACACACACACACACACACACACACACACACACACACACACACACACACACACACACACACACACACACACACACACACACACACACACACACACACACACACACACACACACACACACACACACACACACACACACACACACACACACACACACACACACACACACACACACACACACACACACACACACACACACACACACACACACACACACACACACACACACACACACACACACACACACACACACACACACACACACACACACACACACACACACACACACACACACACACACACACACACACACACACACACACACACACATAATTTTTCCAATTTTAAATGGCACAAAATTGACCCCTGTGGTGCATTCTCCACGCCTGGTCATTACCGATATCTGTGTACAAAGCAGATTGGCACATCCAGCAATGGGTAATAAGCCGTGATGATATATTTATTTATTTTATTTATTTATATACAAACAGACATCGTAAAAATAGTAAAATCGAATTCTAGGGACCCTAAAACGTGCTTATTCATTAAAAACTCATCGAATTTTTTGACCAAAGACAATACCTTCCTTACCTGAAGGTGACGGAAGGTAAAAACACAATTGACAGCAATGCTATGCTTACAAATGTCAACAAAAAGTGTACCATTGTTTAATGCGATCAGCGCCATCACTTGATACTTGAAAGTCCCAATGCCTACTGTGATTATTCGATCTGAAACAACTAATAATTTATTTTATACGAAGTGGCTAGTGAAATATATATTCTGTTTTGCCTATTCTTAAACTTTCAGGCGAAAACAGATAAAATGAGCATCCTGTATACAATAAAAATAACTATAAAACTACCTCGAATATAAATTTAAACCATTCGTCACAACAAAACACTGTATTTAAAGATTCACAGGAAATCAGCTTTTAAGCATCCATGCATTAAATTATATTAGAAAAGCTTACTTCATGTTTATTGCTCATATTTTTCAATTGTTTTAGGAGTAACTCCAGTTTGGAGTTGCAAGAACACGTCCACCCAACATCCACCGCCCGAACCGAACCTGTGTCCCCTGTACTTCGACGCGAGTATGGCAGCCATGGCAGCATCAATGTGCTTGGGCGAGACCGAGAACGGCCCGGGCCGGTACTGGGCACGTCGGAGTCATTCTTCGAGATGCTGCAGGGTTACCGGCCCGCCACACTTGTGGCCGCTGACCAGCGCTCTCCCGGCCCCACAGAATACCTGCGTACGACGCACGAGGACCCTTCAACGAGGGATGCCACGGGTGAACCTAGTCCTAAGCTCAGGCATAAGTTACAGAGGTTTGTGTAAATTAAAAAATCTAATCCAGCGAGTATAGTTTCCTTCTGTCAATTTATAATGCGAAATAATATTTCACAAGCATACGAAGGTGTAGTGTAGACGTTTAGAGCATCGAAAAAATATAAAAATCGAGTTCTAGGGATCCTAAAACATTCCAAAGGAAATACTTTTCTTGCCTATTCTATACATAATTACAATATACAAAATTTGATTATGAAAAAGTTATTGTAATCATTTTTAAGCCTCATTCGCAGCTACATGGTTCATAAAACAAAACTATATAGGGCACGGCAGATCACGTGACCTATCATATGTTTTGTCCCTTTCTCACTTCAAACTCGATCTTCAGCTCTGTCCCTGTCTCATGATAATTTCAGACTGACGCATGCGCACTGCATGCGTCAGTTTGAATAGCTGTCATATTTTTCTAGCGGTAAATTTTAAGAATGAGTTTGCGCTTGGAATTTATTGCCATTTTGTTATTTGGCGGTTCTTGTGCATATAGCGATTGATTGTGTTATTGTTATTGTTATTCATTGTAGTGTCTTATTATTTGTTTCTTTTTGTTATCTTTGTTGTTATTTCTTTTTTGTTATTTTCTGTTGTTTGTGAGTGTTGTCATTCTTTTTCAAACGATGCCAGTGCGTTGTTGGGTGCAAGTCGTCGGACTATAATATAAAACTGTTTGCTATCCCATCAAGCACCGAGTATCTATGTAATATTTAAAACCTAATAATATTTGAACATAAGTAACAAGTGACAAGTCTGTGGCTCGTGGCCGTTTATGTTTATGAGAATATCACTTGCTGCCATTTTATCGATTACTCAGATTTGATAGTAGGTCGTTGATGAAGCCCTAAAATTTATAAATTGTCAATTACTGTTGGTAATATTTGCTTTTTAAGCAAAAATGAAGACTAAGAGCATCCTGATCGTAATACTTATGAATATACATATGATCACATTGTTATCTTCTATTATATTATATTATTGAAGAATTCAATAAAAACCTATTTGATTCTTATTGTCTTCATTTTATTCTCATTTGATATCTTACTAGAAATGTAAGAGCTATTCAAACTGACGCATGCGCACTGCGTCGAAAGTACAGTCTGAAGTTAGCATGGGACATAGCTGAAGATCGAGTTTGAAGTGAGAAAGGGACAAAACATATGATAGGTCACGTGATCTTCCGTGCCCTATACTGTACCTTAGTGTGGCGCATGCGCATTGACATATTACTTGACCGTCCACAGCTTTCTGGGGTTTAAGACGTAATGTTTTCAAACTCTAAATTTTAAAATGAAAATTTGAAACAGTACTACAAAGAAGGATGTAGTTTTCTGTTCTTTTTACTAGTTGTAAAAAAAAATCGCAAATAGTAATACGAGTAGCTAAATAAATTCCTCATGTAGACAATTTCTCATTTTTAAGCTGCTAATAATTTCATCCATTTTACCATTTTGTTTTGAACTTAATAACAAAGTACACATATTATCCTTGCTCAATAATGACGAATAAATCAATTCTTATCGGATTTTGAATCGCCGTGTTATTCAATAACTTTTTATAAATGATCCATCAACTAATCTTTTTCTTAGTAATGCCTAATTCGTGATGTTTTAAGAATATCTTCTTAAACGTAGCTGTGATGAAACTATATTGTATATTATTACTCCAATGGGGTCCTGCATTCTGATTTTTTTATTATTTTAAATGAAAGTTCTTTTAATTTTGAAGCAATTTGTAATATTAAAAAGTCTTATTTGTTCTTAGTTTATCTGCATTTGATTTTTAATGTCAAATTGACGTCACGACGACACCTATTGCTATATCTTTCTCTCGCACAAGCTCTGTAGTAGGAAGCGAGATACAGGTAGCACTAATGTGACGTCACAGTGACACTGACAACAAACCGCAAATATCTCGCAAAATAATTATTAAAACATTGTGTGATAAATTCTGATTATATAATATTCTTTTATAATATAATATCACATTTCTTACAAATAAATCGGGAAATGGGCTGGATTGCAGTTTATCCAGAATAGTAGAAATTGCTATTTTTTTGTTGTAATGTCTTGTTTTAGCTAAAATATAATAAAGAAACATAAAATTGGAGCGCGGAAACAGGTATTTATATATATATTTTTTAAAAAAATATTTTTTAAAAAAAATCCTGATAAATACAATACCTAACGCACAGTAATGTTTGAAGAATTTTTTTTAAAAAATCCTGACAAAAACAATACCAAACGCACACGTATTCTTTAAGAATTTTTTTTTAAATCCCGACAGAAACAATATCTAACGTTCACCAGGCACACATTCGACATCGCTCGGCCCAGCGGCTCACTATCTTCATGTTAGTTTACAATGAACGCAAAATTATAAATAAAAAATGTTATAAAATGTAGGATAAGAACGAAAATAAGACATAATTTTGCAAATATACATTAATTGAAACAGTATTATTAAATGCCAAAATCTCTATAAATATAGCTTTCCGCACCCAATTTTTAGCGGTATTTAGTGTTTTTAATGGTTTACCAAGTATATATAACCATTAATATAAAATTCTTGAATTCTGGATAAACTGGAATTTAGCCGGGAAATGAATTCTCCGTATGTTTGACATGAGCCCGACAATGGCGGCGATCTTGGCCCATGGCCATACCCTAGTTATAAAGGTACCCTAGCGAATACAACAACCCATGAATATATCATCGTAAAATTATAAGAATCGTAATCACTAAGCCGAATTAATTGCCACTACACTATGCGCCCCGCAAAAGATCAACACTGCGCTTAGTGCAAGAGATATTAAGTCCTTATTGAAAGTTCATTCATTAATAACTTAGCGACGGAAGGTAACAAGATTTGTGTAGTCCTGACGGAATAAACTTCACAGGTTACTGGGTGGCAACACAACTCAACAACCCATCAAACAGTCTAATAAAACAGACGAGATTCAAAGTACCACTTGTAGTACAACATCAATAATTTCCCCCGACGTGGAAGAAAGACAACGTCGGCGCTTTTTTGCGCATTACGACTGCCAATCCCTCACAGCTAACTTAAGCTACGCTGCAAGACTTCGCGAGCAGCTACTTGCGAACCGGCGAAACACCACCACTGGCGCATCAGCAGCTGCAGCTGCAACTCGTCCTGACACTGCCGATCAAGAGCGCGCGGATCTGGGTGATGGTATTTCAAATGATCTTCTGCAATCTTGTCCCTTCTTCAGAAATGAAATAGGAGGTGAACAGGAAAGATCAGTTAGTTTGACAATGCATGTGAGGACGTCATACTCAAACAGGCAGCAGCATAGACCGATGCACCAACCTGGGTTGGCGTATGGTTTTGCAATTTTGGAATATCCCGCGAATGATACACATTGGAAAGGTGCTTTGTGTCCGTATCAGAAATTGCCTAGACCAATCGAGTCGGTCGACAAAGGAGCGCTATATTATAGGAAATTCTTCCTTGGACATGGTAAATATGCTATCATACATTCTACCCTCACTACTGGTTACTAAGGCCCGGTTTCATAAAAAAAATCTATGATTACATTTTATTTCCAGAGTAAATTTAAAAAAATTGAACAAATACAACGTGATTTTTTGACAGCAATGAATTTACTGTCATAAGAACATGGCAACTGAGTCGAATTTGTTCATACAATTAAATTTATGTACATAAAATTTTGTTGCTAAGTAAATTTATTGACATGAACAAATTCGAATCAGTTTCTCTGTTCTTATGACATCTAGGCTCAGTTTCATAAAACAAATGAATCTACTAAAGTAAATTTAATAGACCATTTCAAAAATATCCGCGACCTCTACATGTTTATTTTTTGAACTAAAAACTTAGTGCCGATAAATGTCGGCGTACAAGAAATGTCAAAAAGAATTTAAATAAAAAGTAAGTAAAATGTTAATGCTGAAAATTAAAAATTATCGAAATAAATGTAGTATATTCATCAGTTATTTATAATTTATGTTAATATGATAGATTATTCGACCATAAGGAGAATATTTAGGATATTTATCTTGCGATGATTTCTTTCCAGTAATATTAAAATAAATTCAATTTCCACAAATTTTATCAATTTTTTTTTGTATCCATTACTGTCTATTTATTCTACGTGATCCATTCTTTTCTTCCGTTCATATTTTGAGAAAAAGAATGAAATCAAATGGTTTTTTTTTCGATTATTATTACAACCCGGTACTCAACGTATAGTACTCGTCATAATTACTTTTCCAATGAAGAAACAAATACTAAACAATAAAAATAATCGCACTGTCACCTGTCATATCGTAAATATAGATGAGTATACGGCACTAACTTTTGTTATCTTTGTCTAAAGTTTGCACGTGCGCATTGAATTTTTGAAATGGTCTATAGGGCGCGAGCAGACACGTGACTCGGGCATCCTTGACGTACTTGGAATCAGCTGATTTGTGTGCGCATGTCGTTTTGACAAGAATAGTGTCACTTTGACAAAATCAACGTTTTGACTTATTTTGATTTTCAACTGCTAAAATGTTATTAATGTACAATTTTCAGGCAGTAAAACACATTAAATTAAAAATAATAACTTCTCAACAGTTCATAATTAAAATAAGTCAAAACATTGGTCTTGTCAAAGTGACATTGTTCTTGTCAAAATGACAAGCGCACACAAATCAGCTGATTCCTAGCACGTCAAGGACGCTCGAGTCACGTGTCTGCTCGCGCCCTATTGTATGAGGCGCTGGCAGATACGTGACTTTGACAAGTGCTCGTAGGGCCCCACAAGGTTGCCAAGTATACAGCTTGTGTGACTTGTCTGTGTTGCCAAATCAATTTAAGTGTAAAATTAATAAATAAAATTGTAAAACCATCAGTTCATGTTGAATGCTCTATTTTTATAAAAATTAATTTAAAATAAATAAACCAAAATTCCATATAATTACATATTCAGAAGTTATTTGTAAAAATAAAAAAAAAACAGGAAAATTCGAATTTTTGGATTTATCTAGAGACGTATCCATTTATCGGGAAAAACAAATTAAGTTTTAAAATTTTTTACTATGAGGCAACTATGCCATAAATTAATCAACTTCATATCTTTTATAATTGAGATTCTAATGGTGAGGATTGAAAAGTTGGCACATGTGTATATAAAATTTAGTTACAAAGTAAACAAATTAATTTTGGAAATAAAAAAATTTATGTTTCGAGTCATAATTCTTGGATTTTGAAAAACCTTACTTTCGAAAAGTCACTGTTTTAATTAATTCTTGACATTTTATTCTGTTCTAAGAGCAGCGTTAATTTTATTATTTCAATTAAATGTATTAACTCAAATTACAAGTGACAGTTGAAGTAGTGCTATTATGAAATAGCGCTACTTCGAAATATAAATACATGATATTGTTTTTTAATTCATTCATTTTGTTGTAGAACATCAAAATTTCTTCGGAACTGATGAACAATTAGGCCCTCTAGCTATTTCCATCCGTCGAGAACGCATAGCGCAGAACGACAATACATATTATCAATACCGAATAATCTTAAGAACATCAGAACTTCTTACATTAAGAGGAACTATTCTTGAAGATTCGTTACCCCATTTAAAAGCCACATCAGGTGGAAAAAGCTCCACTGGTGTCCGAGAAGTTTTAGAATGGATAGCTCCAGAGATTCAAATATCTTGTTTGAGATTAGCAGTACAAACTTCTCATGTAGAAGAACAACTAGCGACTTTAGATGAACAAGGATTGTCCAAGACGTATAAGGTGGGAATTTTATATTGCAAAGCTGATCAGTACACCGAAGAACAAATGTATAATAATGAAGAAGCTGGGCCTGCATTTAATGAGTTTTTGGATTGCATTGGAACAACGGTCCGACTATTAAATTTTAAAAAATATCGTGCTGGTTTGGACAATAAAGGTAAATATTATTTTTGTAATATGTATTTTGCTTCTTTCGTTTTAAAACTCTACAGTTCTGTTTTTCCACAAATTATATGAGAATGTCACCATGTAATTACACTGCACTTTAATAAATATTCTTTACCTATTATTAAGATAATTCTCAGGATAATTATATGTTTAAATTTTTTTTGTTGCTATAGTAGGTAACTTATAATCACGCATATTCTTTTTTATTTACTTTATAAACAACTGCAATACAGTAATTAAAATAAGGTTGATGCTTCTTTTTATAAAAAAAAATGAATAATGCTTGTATACATTAAATTAAACAAATAGGGCTGTTGCAAGAATTTTTAAATGACTTCTGAGTACTAAATTTTAAAAAATATTTTTCTTTAAAGAGCCTCAAATTTGAAAATACTACAAAATATACATTGGATATTTTACAATTAATTATGGAAATTTGTGAAACTATTTTGTAAAAGTCACGTGATCTGGAAGAGAATATGACGTCAGAGTACATACAGTTTAACATGTGACAAACTATCGCTTACTTTTATTTATAAAAATAGCGTAGGTGATGGACAAACTGTTTTCCTATTGGCTATGAATGACGTGCTGTCGTGCTGTATGTACTCCGACGTCACAGGAGTAGGGAGTTGTTTTTCATAACTATTTTTAGCGCCAATATTAATATTTGTTTTATTACTATGAAAAATATTGCTTAAACTTTAATTTAATATACTTTTTAAAAATGCGAAATAGTATATGTATTAAAGAACGTGTTTTATAAGACATGTTTTATTCGCACGCGTCAAAATTTAGACAAGTGCAAAAGAAAGTCATAAAATGAGTTCTTTATGCTATTTTTTATATTTTGCACCTTCTACAATAACATTTACTTACTCAATTTGTGATTATATTTGTACATTTTCATGTAAATAACCATAAGTCAAAACACAAAGACATTTATGTTAGTTAATTCTTGTTCTTGTTATTTTTAATATTGTTTTATTTTTGTTTAGCCATACGACATATATATATATATATATATATATATATATATATATATATATATATATATATATATATATGTAAATAATTTTCCCTAAATAAAAAAAATAATAATAATTTCAACATTATATTATTAAAATGAATTGTCAATTAACTAAAAATAAATTAGGTAAAAATGGGTTAAAGAAACGTCATCTAGTACCAACCGTCTAAACTAAAACAAAAAATTGCGTATCGAAATGAAGGTCATTACGATACGCATTTGCGTATCGTAATGACTTCATTATGAACGCAAAATATAAAAAATCTGCTTCAGCATTATTCTTCAATCTATAAAAACTATAAAATAATTTAAATTGTAGTTCACGGAAAAATCGTTTCATATTTAACTGAATATTGGAGTAAAATTGAAACACCGCTGGGTAAAATTCAATCACATTCTTTTATTTTTATTCTAATGAATTTAGCAAAAACATCGAGGTAAAAATTAAATTCACGTTTCCCGAAGAAAAAACAAATATACCTACATTTGGTTTGATGGAATATTTTTTTATTATAAATATATAATTTTAACAATTTTTTACTCTATCGTTATTTTAAAAAAACTATTCAATATTATTTTACGAAATTTGGTATCTTCGGGTTTTGCGACATACCCGTTTTAACTAACTTTTTTTTAAAGCAGTAGCAATTCCGGTTTAACCGAAAGTAGACCCTAACTTTCTTATTTTAAATGGAATGCTATAGTTTTTATTTATGATTGAATTCAGCAGAAAATTTTACGTATGAAACAACAAAAACATTTTACTCATAATCAACCACGATTTTGATTTTTTCTCTGAAAAAACCGCCACGTCTTTATCACTCTGTATTTAAAAATGGAATGGAATTTCTATAATCTGTAAAAACAGTTTTATAAAGAAAGCTTTTGTTTATACTAATATAAATTAATAATCGACAATTTTTGAAAAATGTTATGAGGTGTTCCATTTAAAAAAATTCAATGGTAAAATAAAAAGATGGCATTCCCTGTAAAATAAGAAATTTCTACGTTAACGTAAAGTTGAAGTTCACAAAATTCAAAAAACTTAATTTTTTAAATGGAACACCCCATTTTCATTATTTAAATAAATTCTTCGTTAAAAAATAGGGGTAGTTTGTGTGGCATGTCCTATGTTGACAGTTGATAGATGCTTAGTAAAATGGAAAATATTTAAATTGCATTTGTTTACATTAATTATTAAATTGAATTTAAGTGGGCCATGGTGAAAAAAGAAGAAAATTATGTTTAGTACCTATTATTTTTTATTTTAATCAATTTTTATGAATTACTATCATACTAAATGTAAAATTCGAAGTAAACAAAAATAGAAAATATAACATAAAGCTAAAACAAAATGTTCAAAGCCACCTAAATTAGACTAGAATATTTACCATTTTACTAAAAATCTATCACTTTCAACATAGGACATGCTACACAAACTGCCCTTATTTTTAACAAAGAATTCATTTACTTAAAAAATGGGGGTGTCCATTTAAAAAAAATCAGTTTTTTTTTATTTTGTGAAGTGCAACTTTATGTTGACATAGAATTTACGATTTTCAAAAATTGTCAATTTACATTATTATAAACAAAAACTTTCTTTATAAAACTGTTTTATAGATTATAGAAATTTCCATTCTCCAGATGTAAGTTTTGTTCGCGGTAGCGATCCCGGACTAGTTTGAACATCATACGCATGCGCAGTTTCATTTTAGTTGTTCGCGGAACGACTCCGACTGCCACATGATTGGTCACTGATGGTAACGTACTAATCAGACCAGTCCATCCGATGCTCAAACTAGTCCGGGATCGCGAACAATCCTATTGATAAAAAAATGGCCGTTATTAGCGAAAAAATCAAAAAAGTTTAATTAATAGCATTCCATTTAAAATTAAAAAGTTAGGATCTACTTCCGGTTAAACCGGAAGTGCTACTGTTTTGAAACGGGCATGCCGGAAAACCCCTAGATACCAAATCTCGTAAAATAATATTGAATAGTTTTTAAAATAACGATAGCGACTGTGTATAGCGACAGTGTTCACATTTACCTCAATATTTTTATGTTATCATATTTATCCCAGTTGACCCTATTACATGTATTATAATTTATTTTTTTCAGCGGATTCAACGGGTCTGTTTTCATTATACGCAGAATACGAATCCAACGAAATTATGTTTCACGTGAGTACCATGTTACCGTACTCGGCTAACAATCGCCAGCAACTTCTTCGGAAACGACATATTGGCAATGATATTGTTACCATCGTATTTCAAGAACCTGGAGCTCTACCATTCACTCCAAGCGCAATAAGGTCGCAATTTCAACATGTCTTTGTAGTTGTTCAAGCCATAAATCCGTGCTCTGAGAATACCCATTATAAAGTAGGTGTGTCCAGATCCAAAGAGGTTCCCTTATTTGGACCACCAATAAAAGAAGGTGCGGTCTATCCGAAGAGCAAAACGTTCGCAGATTTCTTATTAGCTAAAGTTATTAATGCTGAAAACGCTGCTCATCAGTCTGAAAAATTTTCAACAATGGCACGACGAACTCGATTAGAATATATTAAGGATTTGATTAATAATCATTCCACAAATGTTACATTGGAATCAAACCAAAAATTTGGTAAGTAATTAAATCATTTTAATTTATTAATTATTTACAATATACATATACTACGCTATCGAACTAAGCTGGGACAAGTACAGCAAAAATATACTCAAGTACTGAGTACTCAGTATTTTATTAAAAACAAATTTAAGTAGAAGTACTTTTTATATTAATATGTTCATTATAATATGTGTTTTTAAGAAAATAAATTTAAAAGCAATCAATAGTTATTTATATCTAAAATAAATATATCATCACGACTTATTACCCATTTGTCGTCGGTCGGGATCGAACCCGGTTTCTCACATTCGCGACTTGACACTCAGGCACGCGGCCACGAGACCCCATTTATATCTCTAGTGTAGAAACTGTAATACACAATATTTTTTGTTCCAACTTCTACCTAAATATCAAAAGATTTGTATAATTTTAAATAACACGAATTTACAAGCATAACCTGGAAAATCAAGTAACATCTTTTTATTAGTTTTGCATTGCAAAGTCAAATACAATTACTTACATTTAGTTTAAAATGTGTTCATTTAAGTTACAATTAACAATTTAGTATTATGCTGGGTTTATACAGCATGTAAACTATAAATTTAAATTAAGGCACTAAATTAACAAACTAAATTAAAATAACGTCGTTTATGTAGTAAATTAAAATTACGAACTTTATGTTTGACATTTCGTATAAACTAACTTTTATAGATATTGATTTACGTATTGTTTAAATAAGTCCAATTAGTATTTCGTCGCTATTCTCTGCAGAAACTTTGTCATCCAACATTTTCGTAGGTTAGGATTTAACATATCATAAGTTCGTGATCTGCGCAGGCGCAAAACTAAGAAATTATAATATATAACTAAGTTCTACTTGTTTAGTTTAGTTTTTCAGTTTAATTTTGTAATTTAATTCTCTGCATAAACCCATCACTAATAGCGTTTTCAGCTAGGCAAGTGCGCACTCACTGAGTGCAACATATCACGTGACCACTGATTAAGTTCTGCCCTTATCCGGTGGCAGTGCTACATTAGCCGCCATATTTACACTATTGTACTTTCCTAGGGAGTCAGTGCACAATAGACCAGAAAAGTGTAACGGTCAAACTTAGGCGCGAAATTCAAACTCAGTTCATAACGCTGAGAACATAATTTCAATCCCCGTGTATTTCTTACCAAGGAAATTTTTGCTCAAATTTAAAGGCCGAAAAATCTCATAAAAGTAAATCTCTTATGCAAAGCATTATATGTAGCATCTAGACCGATCCTTTATCTCCAGATTCGTACAATAATATTCACATGAACTCTGCACAGTTTATAATTATTTAAATAATAATACAACACTACAAAATTCATTGAACGTATGTCTTAGTTTGATCGTGCATGCATCATCTTCTATTGTTCTGTCCTATTTACTGGTGGGTCAACGATATACGGTATCCTTGCTTGCACCAAACATTTTAATTTCTAATAATTTTCTTACTTTACCTTTTCTACAGGTTTAAACTGTTGCAATCTATTACTGAATAAACAAACTATCGAATTCTTAGCAAGAGCTGCTTAATTTCTTTTACAAAATATCTTTTTTTTGTCTGTAAAATTAAACTCCTATATGAAACCTATACTAGGGAATTCAAACTATGAACTCGCGACAAAGGCAAATTCTAATCTAACTTTTCTGGTCTAGTCGCACTGAGCCAGTGCACGGTGCAACTTTTTCTTAAGCTGAAAACGCATCAACTGACTAAATTTTGCACTTAATGACAAGCTGAAAACACTCAGTGGAAAAAAGTGCGCACTCAACTTGTAAGCTGAAAACGCTATAAAACTTGTAAAAGTTTTGCTAATTCTTGTGTTTAAAATACTTATAAGTTAACATTTCACCAGAATAAGACCAACTCACAAGTAAAAAAGTCTTTTTTTTTCAAACATCGTAGAAATGGCATTTTTGTGACTTTATTCACAAGGTAGAAGTTTCATTTCTACTCCGCTGAAAATTTCTACGCTGCCGGAGTAGAAATAAAATAAAGAAAAGTAGTGCGTTTGAAAAAAAAATAATGAATGTGTCATTCGGAATAAAAGTGTCTTTGTGTCCCTCGCATGCAATTGTGCAAACTTCCATGCTCGCCACACAAAGTATCACTTTTACTCCTAATAACACAATATACTATTTTCTGGCCTAGGTCTACATAAAAGTGTTTCTGTGCTGGAACTCTGCCGTATCGCCTAGCGATCACATGGCGTAAAAATAACATCATACGGCCAGGCAGTACTGAAATATTAAAATGACGCCATCTTTACGTCATGCCATCGGCAGGCGACACGGGAGAGTCCCATGTAAACAAATTTTGATTTTAATATATATTAGACAAAAAAAGTAAAATACCCGTATTTTTTGAAATCAATTAATTATTCGTAGTTTACGAGAAAATAATTATTAAAAATTTGGGGAAGGGATATGTGACGTCAGCATGGTAGAATCGTTGAAGAAGACAAATAGACTGGGAGGGAAATAGATAGTTATAGCCAGCTATCGCCATGCCATAACCTACCACAACATAATCGTGACGCTTATCTATAACTATCACTTTTCCTCCAAATCTATCTGTCTTCTTCCACAATGCTACTTGTGAAGATATTTTAAAAAAATAATAAAAATTATAAAACAAATACGAATTGATTTGTACATATCAGCAAGTGTATCTATATTTTTGGACCGTAGTTTATGTAAATACTTAAGTACATTATTAAAAAATATCAGAGTACGAGTTACAAGTACATTTTAAAAATTGTACTCGGCTTAAGTACAAAAGTATTTGAGTAGTTCCCAGCTCTGCTATCAAGTGTAAATCCTAAGAGCTAGTGCATGTTTTATCGAAATAATGATAGTAATAAAATTTTGCTTTTAGGTTTCTTTAACAAACCAAAGAAAGAAAAAACAAAACCAATTATTATTTGCGATACTCGTATCCGCGGTGCATTATGCTGGCAAGTTCTCGTTGAAGACAGTGGTTTAGGTGAACAAGTGGAAGCTTTTTTAGGAATTTCTACTGACAGCTTAGTGCTAATAGAAGAATTTAGTCGACAGATAATATTTGTAGCAGCAGCCAGTTGTATCCTAGGATGGACAATACAGACAAATAGCATACGAATCTTCCATCACCGCGGAGAAGTTTTCACGTTGAATATTAGAGAAACAGGATACGAACGTGATGAACTAATGGAAATCGTGGAGAGACTTAGAGCTGTGGTAGCAGGTTCAGCAACTACAGAATTAATTATACCTCGTGATAGATCAGGAAGTTTAGGGTTTCATGTACAACCAGATGGACTTGTAACTCATGTGGATCCAACAAGTAATGCTGCATTAGCGGGATTAAAGAAAAATGCTCGACTTGTGGAAGTAAGTTGCGAAATTGTTCGTTATATTCTTTTTATAATTCATATTTATTGTACGTGACTCCGGGGTTTCCGAAATGAACGGAAACAAAACAAAAAACTGGAAAGCTGGCTTTCTTAAAATTTGTTAATAATAATAATACAGCGGTTTACATTATACTTTTTTTGGCTGTATTAGGAACTAGATTTTAGTAAACAATATAATACTATTATAAAACATGATAAAACATATCCATTTTTCATACTATAGACATTTTCGACTTTTTATTTTTAATCTAACTTCGTCATTATTTAATAGTGTTTGGTCGAGAATTTGGGGACCCGGGTGTGATCTCGACCGACCATAAAATTATTTCTAATAAAAAATGGGACAAAAGCGACCCCTATTGTCCGCAATTTCTTTTAAAGTATCGTGTCTCTTATACCCATCTTATCATTTTTATTACTCAAGTTCCAAAAAACGATACATTTGTACCAGTGACGTAGCCAGGATGTTTTCCTGGAGTGGACTTGAATAAAAATTAATTTTAAAATATTATTTTGCATTTTTGCAGTCATTGACACATTTGTATAGCCCTGTCCTCTCTTCGAAGTGTCCTAATTTATTTTTATTACACATTTTCTGTTTCGGGATCTTTCAGGTTTTCAGCTCCTACCTGGCTACGCCACTGATTTGTACTAATTTATTTCCATGCAGTCTTGCCAACCGGCAAAAGCCGATACACTGGCGTCGCACCTTAAAGTCGCGTCCTCACTGCATCGCATTTCAATTTTATTTTTAGATTCTTAAAAGAAAATTGTAATCTGCATCATTTTTATTACTAAAGTGCCAAAGAACGAAACATTTGTATTAATTCATTGGCGCGGCCTTGCCAATAATCCAGGCAAAATAGACAAAAAAGTTTAAACTTACGAAAAATTCGCATAGAACTGAAAATTGGTACAGACCTTAAATGCATCATTATAAATGAAATGTCAAAAGTCCTCATCGATCCTACTTCTGCTAAAAAAAAATATTCATGGTCAAAGGTCAAAAATGGTTTTTTCGCAAATATCTCGAAAACAATTGCCCGTTTGAAAAATTTAAACATTTTTTATTCAAAAAGATTCTTGCACTTTTTACCTAGGATGAACTGTCAAACAGTTATATTAAAAAATATTTAACCAAAATAACAATTTATGAAAT
This sequence comes from Harpalus rubripes, assembly GCA_963082715.1. Classification (NCBI taxonomy): domain Eukaryota; kingdom Metazoa; phylum Arthropoda; class Insecta; order Coleoptera; family Carabidae; genus Harpalus; species Harpalus rubripes. The sequence continues at coordinate 91,840,234 of OY720448.1, read as the reverse complement.
AATTTGAATTACTCAAAAACTATACAATATTCCGTATTTAATACTTAGTCTAACAGATTTTACTGTTTATAACAATTTAAATTCATCGTGGCATCGAAAAAAGTAAATTATCGATGATTTTTAAATAATTTTTGTCAACGCTTTCCTACAAATTTTCATTTTTTTATTCACTACTCTGATTCTGTTAAAGATGGGATAACGCGGTTTAAAATTTTGAAATCAGCATGAAATTCTCTTTCATATCATGTATTATACGACTTTTGCCGATGAGCGGTTCGCGAGTTACTAATAAGTTTAACTTACATGAAATTTCTCTAAAATTTTAAACATTTGCAAATTGGCGCAGTTCGCTTTTTTCATCGAAAATTTTGATACATTTAAAGATAAACAATATTACGTATTTAATAGGTGTGGAAGTAGTTGATGAAAAATATAGAAATAAGCCGATTTTTCATGTTTAAAATTTTAGGGGAATTTCGTGTAAGTTTAAGTTGTTATAACTCGCGAACCGCTCATCGGCAGAATTCAAAATTTCAAACCGCGTTTTCCTACCTTTAACAAAATTACAGTGGTGGAAGAATGAAAATTTGCAGGAAAGCGTTGACAAAAATGATTTAAAAATCATTTTGATGCCACGATGAATTCTGAAAATCTGTTACTAAGTGTTAAATAAGTAATAATGTATAGTTTTTGAGTAATTTAAATTTATTTCATAAATTGTTATTTTGGTTAATTATTTTTTAACCTAACTCTGACAGTTCATCAATTGTATAAAATAGTTATTAACGTCATAAGGCTGATATGAAGCAAATAACAGATGCGGTTGAATATTGTAAAATCAAGGCGACAGCCGAGATTTTTGATATTTCATTTATAATGGTGTATTTAAAGTCTGTACCAATTTTCAGCTCTATGCGAATTATTCCGAAGTTGTATATCTATTTTGACTGGATTATATCGGCAAAAGCCAGCGCAGTGGGGACGCAGCTTAATATGCCTTCTAGTCAGAAATAACGTCTGAAATCAAATATAGAATTAAATTTAAAAAAAAGTATATCATAAAACAGATTAACCTATGCCGTACATTGTATATCGTATGCTACATACATAGATGGCACGCGTTAATTTTAGACAGGACCTGTGTATTCTTTCACTTATAAATGAATCCCCTTTCCTCTTATACCAATTTTAGATGTAGCCGGAGTCTTTTCTCCGTTATAAGAATAGCATATTATAATGGATATTACATTTCGACTTGTCTAAGTACGAATTCTAGATTCTGCGCATACAAGGGCAGTCTCAATTTAACGCGCGGTAACTATACACGTATCTTTCATACTACTTTATATATTGTGTTGGATTTTTTTACTTAATTCTTTGTTTTGTCTTTTTTTGTAAGCTTATGTACATTTTATATGTAATCTTCTTTTATCTTTTAATTATTATTGTTTTATTTTTTCGTTTTAAGGTATGTAAAATTGCATTATCAACTTTAAGTCACGAAGCAATGATAGATTTATTAAAAACATCGGAAACTGTAACTATCAGTATGATCCCACCCTTACCAGATGGCGAAATGCGACGTGGATGCCCACTGCAAAATTGTCGCTATATGTCTGGATGTTTTGACGGAGATTATGAAAATATCATAATGGAAGGACAACATGGACACCGTACTTTGGCCCAGCTTCAACAACCAGTGCACGGCAACCACAGAAGAAGATATGAACGAAGTTTTTCGCCACCTAGATCAAACAGTAGCAGTTCTGGTTATGGTACAGGAAGCAGTAGTCGATCATTTTTGGGGCCTGATAATAGATTTCCTATCAATCCGGAGGTTAGTCACTGAATTATTAAAAATTCAAATTGCCACAGATTCGCTGATCCACAGAAAAATCGTTAAATTTTTATTATGAAAAACAAGGAAACATTTTAGATACATTTAAAAAAATTATACATTTATACATATTTTAAAAATATAAATTTATATTTAACAACTAGCAAAAAACCATTATGCAGAGTGTCCGGATTTCGAAAGCCACCATTGTGATCTACAATTAAATGGGATATGTTGTGGACCTTTGGGGGAGCCATATTAGATGTGCTTTTCTTTTGCCAAAAATTCTCATAGGTTACTAGAAAATGGCGAAAAACTAAATCTAGTCGATATTTTCATTTTGAAATTACTTCCACACTACAGTAATGGAGAAAAATGTTTCAAATAAAAAAGTTAGATATTTTTATTGTCTATCCAGTGGCGTACGAAAATAATTTTTCTATCGGTAAATTTTTGAGATACATTACAAACTTACATTTTTTTTAAATGGAACCCGTATTTGATTTTTGATTTAAATAAAAGCTTATTTTTTCTCTTTTAAGTGGTGTAAGGGTTTTTGTGTTTTAAATCATTTTTTAAATCATACCTGGTATATGAACTTATGAGAAATTGAAAATATAGAGTTAAAATTAAATTATAGAACATGGTAGTTACGAAATAAATTATTTAAGTAAAATAAAATACAATTTTAAAAAACTAATGAAATTGCTGACAAAAAAATATCATGAAAAATCTAAGATTTTGAGGGTAAAAGTAATTTAAAATACAATAACCCTTATACCAATCGAAAGAAAAAAATAAGCATTTTTTGAAACATAAAGCAAATATGGGTTCCTTTTAAAAAAATTAAGTTTGTATTATATCTCAAATGAACCGATAGAAAAATTATTTTTGTTCTCCAGTGAATAGACAATAAAAATATCTAACTTTTTTATTTGAAATATTTTTCTGGGTTACTGATTGTTTAGAACTTTAGAAGTAATTTCAAAATGAAAATATCGACAAAATTCAGTTTTCCGCTATTTTTGTCAAAACAAAAGCACATCTAAGGTGGGCCCCCAAAGGTGCACCACATGTTCCATTTGACTGAAGTCGTATCTCTTATAGTTTCTGAGATCCCAATGGTGGCCTTCCAAATCCGGACACTCTATAGAGGGGGTAACATCAAAACCGACCACCGCCATTATTTTCTTTATTATTATAGTTACAAAAAAAATACTATAGAAGAAAGTTGTAGGGGGGACATCCCTTTAGAGAAGAAAATATTTTTTTTAAACCAGTGCTTCTCAAGTTACTTCACAGAGTTATATTTTTTCAAATGGGTACACCTATTCGATAGCGCATATTTTTCCGAATTCAACCATGTATTAACTTTATATCCTTACATAATAAAAATATTGAGAAAAATCCAATTGAAATTTAAATAAATTAGATTTTTTTAGTTTTCTTTCAGTAGGCTATGTATGAAAAATAAAACTACTATTTGTCAATTTTAATTATTTAGGATGGAATAAAACATTATAAAGTTATTAACAAATATTTGTTTCGTTTTAATTTTAACTCATTTTTTTCATACATAGCCACTAAAAAAATCATATATATTTAAATTTCAATAGACCTTTTCAATTTAAAGAGATATACCTTGTTCCATTTAAGCCATTCAATATTGCAGAGCATAGGGAATAGGGTTGACCTCTCTGATTGGCTGAAATTGGAGTCAAGAGACAAGTTTACCCAATGTAATTTCAGCTACTTCAAGTTTGCGTTGTTGCCAGCTCCATCTACTGAATGGCTTAAATGGAACAGAGTATAGATGATTTGAGCAATGGGGATCTGCGCATAGTAAGAACAACTGAGATCCATGGCGTTTGTTTCTAAAAAAATTAGACGTAAAATGTGAGAAAAATCTCATATAACTTTAAAAAATCTTATCGAAATAAGTTACAAAAGCTTTTATTGACGTTAAAATGTGTAACGATGCAAATTTTCACCGAGAATACAAGTATTTTAATGACTGCAATATTTTTGACGCTTCGTTTGACAGCCCAACTGGCAGTTGTTCGCGCCATTTTCTTACTATTTTCAGTGATAGAAAGAGATAGCCGTTAAAGTGAAAAGGTCCATTGAGTTTTTTTCAGTATTTTTATTATGTAAAGATAGAAAACTAATACATGGTTGAAGTCAGAAAAAAATATGCTATCGAATAGGTATAAAAAATTATAACCCTATTTGAAAAAATATAACTTTGTGTTGTATGTAACTTGAGAATCACTGGTTTAAAAAGATATTTTGTTCTATAGTGGGATGTCCCCCTTGGTCTCCTATAACTTTGTTTTATAGTATTTTTTTTTGTAATTACAATAATAAAGAAAATAATGGTGGTGGTCGATTTTGGTGTTACAACCTGTATAAGTGTTTAAAATTTGGAAGGAGTGTACTTTTTTACCCTTTGCATCTCAATGTACTCCGGAGTTTTGGAGTTTCAAACAGGATTTATAAAAGCTACGCACACGCGCGTACCTTTATTAAAAATAATAAAATTAAATTCTAGGTTCTCTAAAACGTGCTTATTCATTAAAAACGTAATCGATTTTTTTACCATATACATTTAAGCTTATGTAACCGTTTTTCTGCTGAATTAAATAAGAAAGATAGTAATGGTGATCCATTGAATTTCTTTTGTATTCTTTATTATTTACTTAAAAATTACAATTTTTTATAGGGTACTATGACAAGTTCTTCCAGTGGACAATCCATTGACGACCGGTGGTATGAAGTAATAGAAAACCAAGAAGTCGATGTAACACCTACTCGTGGTGCAACAACACCCCCTCCTCTCCCAGTTCGTGGTGCCGTTATTGCAGCTCCAGAAATCTTACCCCTTACATCACACAACCACAATCGCGTACAAGTTAGTCACTCGTTACCACTCCCACATGCCAATTACTCTCTGCCTTTAGTGTCGCACAACCACCAACCGCAACCAGCGCCAAGACATCACAACCTCTACACAGTCACAGCACAAGTTGAACCAGATCAACCACCTCCATCAATTATGAATGGAAATGCATCTCCTCGACGCGCTTCAAAAACACGAAATGGTAGCTCTGGTCAACTAACTCCTGCAAACGGAGGGAGTAGGAATCAGAGCCCTCGACCAAACCAGAATGAAGCAAGACTGCGACCTGGAGTCTCTTCAAGAACCAACAGGAATAGTGCGAATTTGAGTACAAGTACACTGCAGCAAGATTTAATGAAACTTATTAATCCTGATTATATGCCTGAAGATGAACACACCAATAATAATAACAATCATAATAAGGTAAGTAATTGTTTATATAGATGTGGGTAAATTTCTAAATTGTGGTGTAAATTAAGTGTTAACATTTACTCGAAAACTCAATCATACAGCTTTTATTCTTACATAACATTGACGTTGCGCTATACACTTATACCTTCATATCTACAAACTTTCAAAATCAATTTAGTATATACGAGGACTGTCCAAAAAGAATCCAATCTTCGGTTGGGAAAAAAATATTGCGTATCTGGCTGGGTTGAGACCATTGAACTAAATATAAAACGAGAAAGCTTATGTCCTATATCACAACATTGGCATTTCCGGCGCTCGATAGGAGACCGCCATTCTACTCTACTTCTAGTGTATTTCATTATTTCAAGTTTGCACTTCGGACTTAGGGATATTTTAAAGGTTTACTTAGGTGAAGGAGTGAGGTATTTATGAACTTTTCTTAATAATTTATTGCGATCACCTAGTTTTGTAATATTTCTAAATTTTTTAATGAAAAATTTGTGTTATGATATTCATCAGCTGTTCATAAAAGCTGTTGGTGAAGATGGCAATGAAAAAAAATTAATGGATCTTTTCAATTTAACGGCTATCTCTTTCTATCGTTGCAAATAGTAAGAAAATGGCGCGAACAACTGCCAGCTGGGCTGTCAAACGAAACGTCAAAAATATTGTAATCATTTAAATACCTGTATTCTCAGTGAAAATTTGCATCGTTAGATATTTTAACTTCAATTAAAGGTTTTGTAACTTATTTCGATAAGATTTTTTAAAGTTATGAGTTATTTTCACATTTTACGTCTAAATTTTTTAGAAACAATCTTTTATCTTTTTAATTGAAAAGGTCCATTGAATTAATTGCAAGATCATATTGTAAAATTCGTTTTTATAATTAGGAACAAATATAAGAACTACTCTTATTAAATTATTTTATTCATGCATCAATGATAAATTATTAAATATTAACCTATTGTTTTAATGTTTCCTTTAAACTAACCTTTTTTTATTATATTTGTGTTTTTCTTACTATCCTTCGATTCATTTTATTTTTATTTTAGAATCTTGTTCGTATAATCAAAACAAAAATTCAAAATTCGCGCTTTTAAAAACCGGAGGTAGAGCAGTATGACGGTCTCCTATGATGCGCGTAAATTTAACGTTAAAATGAGTTCCCGTTTTATATTTAGTTCAGTGGTTAAGACCCTAATCTCCTTTAGATTAAGCCCCTTGCGCATCCACACATTTAACCCACCGATCCTTTCACTGCTGGAAACACTTGTAGAAGCATCTATTGTCTACTCTCAAAACGGAATCCTTTCGGTAACATCTTTACTTTCGGAAACAACTAGATGTCGCAAGGAGCCATGTCTGGAGAGTAGGGAGCTTAGCGAAAGACTGCAATAGGTTTTCCACGATTTTTTTTATATGTTAATGTAGAGATAAAAATATTAGACCCTTTTTTTATTTTGCATAAAAATTAATAGTACGGGAGCAAAATACAAAAACATTTTGTAATGGGAGAGTTTAGTCATGTTAAAATAAATGTAATGATTTTTCCACATTACTGCAATACTCTATGCGGTGGCTACTTTGGCTTGTTTTGGTAACGATAAGGCTCCTTTCACATTATACGGTTTTGAATGTACGGCAAAAAACCGTCCGGCTGTAGAAGTGAAGGAAAGTATGGGATCTTTCACATACGGCACGGTAAAATGCCGGTGCCGTGTCGTGCAGAAACCGTGTCTTGATACTACATTAGACGGTCGCCATCGACACAGTAGCCTACGTGACTAAATGCATGCTTCCACATTGGACGGTTTTAAGTCATACGGCATCGAAAACTTCGTTGTAGTTCGTTGTTCATTTGTGTTTATTCTATTTTACTGAAATTCTTAAAGAATAGATGAAATTGATGCTGAAGTTTTGATAACCTTGATCGAATTAAGACCTGTTCTGTGGGACAAGAGCAATAATTTGTTTACGATTCATCTTGACACGCACACTAAACAAATTAAATAAAAATATCTACAATTGTTCACATCAAAATTCTGTGCAATGTGAAAACAACACAGTCACGGCAAAAATTCGTACAGTTTTTTGCCGCACGTTCAAAACCATATAATGTGAAAGAAGCCTAAACCAATGATTATGTAGTATTGCATCGGAAATTTAATAAAATCATTGTTTTCGGTTTGGAGACGGGGTTGATATGAAGAACACAATTGACATAAAATATTCAAAACAACTTTATTGTATGCAGATGGTGATAGCCGATGGGTCAAATTGAGTGCTGGGTGTGAGAATTATCAGAATTACGGGTTCTCGAAAAAAAAAAAAAAAATGGGCGTCGTTATGGCGGTGTTCGGACTGTTTTGGAGTAAACGACGCTAGGCATCGCGCTAGTTCGTCGAGTAAAGGCAGTAATGGCGGAAGAGAGGTAGGTACATGTTTTGAGATAATCGGCAAATCAATCTCGGCCGTCGCAATAGCGACGCTCATAAACGAGAGTCGTGGAGTACGTGACTTACGCACTGGGATGTCGCGGCGCAGAGTCGGAAAAGGTACAATAAAGTGGACGCCTATGGTTACGGGTCGCTAACACTGAATAAACACGCGGACTCGATATCTGTAACACACGAGTGTACACGCCGGCGGCGTCGGAACGTCAAGTGAATAAAACTCACGAGTTACTATAAACGGCTAGATATGCGCAACTGGTGATTTTAATCCGCTATTGTCAGTCGTAGTGGCTAGATGTTTTCAGGGGCGTTTTCCGAAGATGCTTTGGCTTACGGCTTAAATGTTGTGACGCAGGGCGTATGAATTTCACAATGAGACACTAAACAGACTTTTAGACTTAGACTACAACAGAACATCTCGTACGTAGAACTCAAGGTCTGTCGGTTTCTGGGTTGACTCACTGTCAGAACTTGTTGAAAGGAATACTTGTAATCATCTCTCTTCTGCAATATCTTGCCCTGGTTTAATACAGATTTGCTAATTAAATCAACTTAGGTTTGTTTACTGATAGCAACACCTTCAGAAAAGACTTGACAGCTCTTTACTCAGCTTATTTCCCAGTCAAACTACGCGTCTTGCTTCCATTGCCGGAATGAAAAATTTTCGCGGACCGCGTATTTATAAGGGTTGAGCTACGCGACTTTGAAAAATATAACAAAATAAACTTGTGACAGATTCACTTCATTACAAAATTAAATTTGACCTGCAATTGGTTTTTTCATATTTGTTGAATAAATGCTGTATGGCAAATTTCGAGTAATCGTTAACACCCGATTATTTATAGAGTTATAAAAGAACTCTGTGATTCCATACTTGTAAATTTGTTAATAGCACGAATATAAACCCAATTCTAACAGTCGTTCAAAAGAAAAAACTCGCCGCAAGGAAAATGTGACACAAGAACCACCTCCAGAAGTGATTTTCACAACTGCTCGGCCAGCGACAGTAATATCGAATGCGAGTACTGCATCTAGTCCTGCACCTGGTGTACTAAGCCGAGAAGAACAACCTGCTCTCACTGCACTACCGCTACCACTACCTGATGCTGGAGATATGGACTGGACGAGCTTAGTTGATACAGCTACAAAAGCAATAGCACACAGTGAAAATTGGACTGATAATTATGATTATAAAATTACTACTCCTTCCAAGTAAGTGTAAAATATTATTTTGTTAAATCTAAATTAAAATTTCAATGCTCTCTCTAGTAAGAAAATATACAAAATTCAATTTGGAGATATCTATAAATAATTTAATTAATTTTTATGGGTATCGGATTGTGATTTCGGAAAATATGGGGGTACGACTTTGGTTAAATGGGACATCTATTTCTCCTTTGGAAGGCCATCCTCGTTGTGCTTTTGTTTTGCCAAAAATACTCATAATCGAAATTTTTATTTTCAAATAACTTTTAAACAATTGATAATTTAGAAAAATGTTTCAAAAAGAAAATTTTGATATTTTCATTGTTTATCCCGGAGCGTACGAAAATAATTTTATAACACGAACTTATATTTTTTTTAAAGGAACACATATTTGATTATTACTTTTAAAAAATTGTTGTTTTAATTTTTTTCCCCTTAAAATTTTTCATTATTTTCCACGAAATATTTTATTTTTTAATATCACTAGTTTTACAAAATAATATTTTATTTTACTTAGGAACTTATTCCATATCTATTCTATGTTCATAATATTCCAACCAGGTGTCTGATAAAAAAATATATGTTTTGGAAACAAATGAATTTTATTAACCAAAATATTTTTAAGCATAATAAAACAATACATCTCAATAAAATAACTAAAATCATATTTAACCTCATAAAAATATAATGTAAAAGCGTGCTTCATAATAGCACTTTTATCGAAATATTACGTTCGTAATACCGGCCAATAACCTTTACATCAATTAACAGAAAAAAAAGTACTATTTGAAGTAATAATTAAATATAGGTACTATATTTTAAAAAAATGTAGATTTGTAAATTTACTGATGGAATAATTATTTTCATATGTTGCTGGATAATCAATAAAAATATCTGACTTCGTTATCTACATTTCCAATAAACCTTTTCAATTTAAAGAGAAAGAAGATATGCGCAACAAGGATCTGCACTTAGTAAGAACAACAGAGATCCATGGCGTTTGTTTCTAAAAAAAATTAGTCATAGAATGTGAGAAAAGTCTCAAATAACTATAAAAAACTTATCGAAAGAAGTTACACAAGCTTTCATTGAAACTAAAATATGTAACGATGCAAATTTTCACCGAGAATACAGGTATTTAATAACTGCAATATTTTGACAACCCAACTGGCAGTTGTTGGCGCCATTTTACTTACTATTTGTAGCGATAGAAAGAGACAGCCGTTAAATTGCAAAGGTCTACTGTTATTTAAAAATTTCGACCAAAATAAGTATATCGTCATTATCTAGTAGCATACGAAAATTTTTGGCAAAACAAAAGCACATCTGATAGATTTAATACTTTGAAATTCGAATATTCTATATGTTAAATGACGATTATTTGAAATTATTTTCAATTTAAAAATTACCCATGTGGTACAATACACAAGAACTGTTTTAGGAGATTCACACAACCAGAAATGAATAATATTTATGTAAATATGTTTTCCTTATTGTGATTGTTATTATTCAATTCCAGTGATTTAAAATTATTTCTTTAGAGGAATTGTATTTGTTTGTATGAGATCATCTATGTCAGGGGTCATCAACCTTTTTGAGAAGCGGGTTACATACGAAATTTTAAAATACATGGTGGGCCTGGTAATAATTCTTACTGGAAATCCGATTGGGTTATAAATGTAAAGAAACTTAAATGGTGGAGTTTAGTCATGTAGAAATGTAATAGTTTTTCCACATTACTGCAATACATACATGCTATATTACTAATGTAATATAAGTAATAAAATGTAACGTATTTTTTATTTTTTTTTGTACAAACGATATTAAATTTATTGTTAGTTAAATCGCCCGCAAAACGATGACGTATGCGGCATCTTTGGTTCGCCGTAGTTGTCCGCTAAGAGCGCTAGTTTAGAATGAAAACATGAATGTCTTCTATATTTAATATTAAAACGTCAAATGCAATCTCATTTTTTTTTAAATTTTACAAAATATATAATATAAGTAAAAACCGCTTTAGATTTAAAAATATTTTAACATAAGAAAATCAAAAATTTGAAATCTCCCCCATTATACGTATCTTTCTTTTGCATATCATGTGTACTTACGAATATTTATTTTTTACTACATATTATTAATGAGACAGTGTTTTTTTTTTAAATATTTGGTATAGTCTGTTTTTAAACTAAAGGCGGTGAATGGCGTAGTTTCATTTTAAACTGTAGAAAAACAAAAAAAAATCATTAGATTTATTCGACACCAGAAAAGAAATAATCTTATGCACGTCACGTACATAACCTTGAGGATTTAGCAATGTGTATGATCCGTCACATTTATTATATTGAATTATGTCATTTTCTATGCCTTATTCATTTCATTTTGAATAAAATGCTGTGTTTCATTATCTACTATTGACATTTTAGATATATCTACTACTTCTATAGTAATATTATTTCTTTCCCTATTTATTTAGACAGCTGATGGTTGAACAAAGTTTTGAATTTTTTGGATGTAAAACCGTCCGCGAAACAGCCACTCACAAGCACAGATTATAATTTATAAAAAGTTTTCGAGACGGACGTTATTTATTCACGTTCGATTTCTTCGCAAATGTTTGTACTATCGAAAACTGATACAATTTACCTGGAGAAATTTTAAATTTTCGAATAGTTCGATTCATTAAATAACATTAAATAAATTTTTTGTTTTTAAATAGTGACTTCAACATATTATTAACTTGAAGATCAAGGAGTTCTAATTGTAAATTCTCTTCAACATCATTGATGATAAAGTCATAAAACCATTCCAATCAAAATTTACAAATAATTGCATTAATATCATTATCAGTCAAAAAAATATCGCGGCCGGACATAAACCTTTCGGATTTGAAGACCCCTTATTTCTATCTTATTATTATATTTACATTCCTTACAACCAATGAAATGTTCCATTTTGTGTCACGTGTCTGCGTTTTAAACCAATCCTGTTATTATTATATTGAGAATAAAGCTCTAGAGATTATTCCCGGGAATAATCTCTGTAGCTTCTGTTTTTGTTGACATGTCAGATAGTAATCAATACATAAGTAAAATGAGCGAAAAAGACCAATTTTGTGCCATTTCTGATCATGAAATATACCAAAAAATTATAGAAACCACTTCTAGAAATACCATAATTAGTAATTATATCTTTTCATTATTTATTTTAAATTGTCAAGTGTTCTAGTTGTCAAAACAGACTTACCAACTGAGCCATGTTAATCAATTCAATGAAGCTAGTTAATTACGACAGTAGATAGCGCTACAATAAATGACAGCCCGCCATTGTTTGAAAGTTGTGGATCAAAAAATAATCTAATTAAATATAACAAGAGAGTGAGAATAAATTGAAAGTAATTTGACAGATTTTTCGAAAACTTGTTGCCATTTGGCAATAGCCGCTCAAGCCCTACGGGCCACCCAGGCTACGGAAACCCTTATGTAACATGTCGAGACCATGTAGTAGCCTATAGATAGTACTTTTCTTCCAAGCGCTAGATGGTGCCAGGTGTAATATGGCCGACGTGATAAAATTAAGAAATTACATATTTCGAATTGATCTGTAGAAAGCCGCGGAATTTCAATTTTTATGACAAGTGTTTTAGTCATTTATGTCAAATTTATATCTGACTTAAAATCACTTTACAGTAAAGAAAGCGATTGAATGAATATTAAACGATTTTTTATACCACTATTGTTAATTTCTGTTCAGTAACGTAAAGCTAATGGTACGTAAAATGTTTATTGTATTTTAATAAAAATAATATACAAGAATTTAAATATTTCTTTTAGATATTTTACGGCTGTGTACTACATTACTAACATTCATGCCTGGGAGGGATTCAAACCCGGAACATTTGCTTTGCGATTACGTTGCTCCTACGCTATTTTGCTCGACTGTCAACATTATTCTTCATTCTTTATTATTCTGATTTAAAAACATTTCAAAAATGTATGCATTTATGTCATGTGCTCCAAATATGCTGCGCTCCGGTGAATTGGGCTACGTTGATGAAAGTATTATGATTATAATCATTGCAATCATTATGTAACAAAAATTTGATGAAATCAGAAAATAAACTTTTTTCCGTTAATTGTGGTCATATTTTATTTAAACGATTTTCTACTTTAAAAATTTAGTGTATTCCAAAATATTGCGGGTCGCTGGTCCTCCTTGATATTGCCTATTTCACAATTAGTTTTTCTTCCAAGCGCCAGACGGCGATACGTGAACATTGTGTCAATTGTTATAGTGGTCGTCGGCTATCTATAATGGGTATATATGATCCGTGGGGCCACCTACGGGCTGTCGTGACTATTGCCTGGCAACAAGTTTTCGTAAAATCTGTCAAATTATTTTCAATTTATTCTCACTCTCTTGTTACTGATAATGTTGCTACTGTTGTTGCTACTTTTATAAATTATTAATGTCCATCGTAACAATTTTTAACTAAATGTTTTTAAATTGTTTATCTTATTCCCCAAAAATATGCTCCCAATTTACTTAATTTTATTTTAAGTTTTCATATTTCCACTGTAAGTTGTGAATGTACAATTATGAAAATAGATTGAGCGTACCTCGACCGTATATTTATTTTTAGATTAGAATCAAGTGTTGGTTCTACAAGTACAAGCGTCCCAGAGTTACAAAATCACGTAACTCAACTAGAAAGCCGAGTATCTTTCGAACAGGAACGACGACGCTCATTGGAAGATGAAATTCGTCGCTTAAGAGAAGAAAATCGTCGCCTGCAAGATGAATCACAAGCTGCTGCTCACCAATTACGACGATTTACCGAATGGTTTTTCTCAACAATAGATAAACAATAATTTATTCTTGAGAAATATGCCCTCATGTTTTTAATTATGTTTTAATGCTTTAAGTGTATAATTGTTGTGGATGTTTTAAGTGTTTAAAACGATTTTAAATTTTTTGTGTTGAAAAATTGTTTTGTTATGGTCATAAAATTATATTTTATCGTAAGCGAATCGTAAACCGTTTTTAATGTTTAATGTGTTATATGCTCAAAGTTATAGTGACCGTAAATTATTTTTATTGAATAGTGCCCAGCATTAAATCAAGTCCTTGGTACACTTTGACAAATCAAAGTGAAGTATCATCAGATCTTGATTTGATGTGGATTTCTATTGAATTAACGTAACATGATTTCAAAATATGTTAAAAGGAAAATTGAAGATTAGTAATGTAATGAACATTTTAAAATTTTGACGTGATCTCAAATTTCTGTTAAATATTAAAGACAGTATTATGAAACAAGAAGATTGATTTAAGCTGTACCTAAATGTCCAAATATTCATACTTCATTTTTGTAATTGTAAAAAAATGTGAAAAGAAGAATGATTGTATTATTACTGTATATATATTAACATTCTTAAAGTTTTACTGAATTTTACAAAAATATATAAATACTTACGGAACATCATTATATGTTCTAATAATTTTTAAGGAAATATTTTTCTATCAAGAATTATTACTTAGTTAAAAATGTGTATATAGTTTATCAATAAGTTTAGATATTGAGAATTTTATACAAAAATCCACAATAATATCAGTTACCACAATTTTGTAAATTACATTTTACATTGTACAGTTGTAATATGATATTCTGAAACGGAACTGGGTTAAACCTAATATTATTTATTTATGAACTACTTAAATGCCAAATTATTCGTTCTCACAGTATTGTTAATGATAACGAATTCCAAATGTATTAGTTATGTAATTGAGTATTATTTTACACTTTACACAAATACTTCATTATATTTATTTAATTATTAATGTTAAGTGTTAGGAATGATATATGTAGTTGTTGATCAAACTAAGGAGATAAAACCAAATTATGATGCACATTCCCTCTTTATTTGACATTAATGGTATGTACCATCAATGTAAAATAGAAAATATACGTATATGAATGTTTACTGTGTTCTATTTTATTTATAATCATATAAAAATAATGGATAAAAAAACATGACTCATAATTTTGATGACCAATTAAGTTACTCATGACAATTAGAAAATGAGTAATTATTAAAGTATAATGCGAATACCGCCGGTGAAAGTGCTATCAGTACGAACTAAATTTAAACTACATTCGGATTCACGTCGCGTTACGTCTTGCGAATAGTCGCGCGAATTCAATCTCTGCGCATAGACGCTCGTGCAGACTTTAGAGACAGTTACCGTGGTAACGAAATAAAACTAAACAAATGGGTGACATAGATACTGAATCACCAGATTTATCAAAAACAAAATATTGTGGAATGTGTTGTCCGTATTGTCCAATGACATGGCAAAAGAAAAAGCCAGTAGAATTACAACAATCTATAAGTGATGCCACGCCAGACGTAAGTTTCACTTTAAATTTGCAGCATATATGTACTTTTGATTTCGTAATTTATAAAGATAACATATTTTGTTTCATTGGCCTTGGCAGGTGCATGTGACTTGTAATTTTAATCTAGCATTTTGTTATTTACGATGTGAAAAATTTAGTAAATATTAAAAATTGAATCTATTTGTTGCCAAGTTTATTTTCGTTGGTGATAGCATTTATGGCATCACAGTTAAAAATATGTTCACATTTTGCATTTGAAACAAAATATTTTGTTAATTTGCATACATATATGACTCATTTATTAATATTATGTGTACATTCAATTTCCTTGTAAACCGTTATACGTACTGTACATTAACAAATAAATCCATACCAACACGTACAACCCACTTTTATCTACGTTATCACAAATCTTAAAAATTTAAATTAAAAAATGATCTCATTTGTTCATAAACAATGAAATTATTACACTCGAATATAGACAACAATACCTAACCTAACATACATGCCAAGGAGATACATGCGTTGCAAAATCAATGACGAATGCATAAGAAAGGCGGAGGCGTGTGCTAAAAAATATTTGTTCGTAAACAATGAAATTATTGCACTCAAATATAGACAACAATACCTAACCTAACATACACATACATACGTTGTAAAATCAATAATGACGAATGCATAAGAGAGGCGGAGGCGTGACGCGTGTGCTAAAAAGTATTCTATGTTAGGCTACTTCGATTTCAGTGATGTATTTTTCGCGTTTTGTAATGCACTTCTCTTTGCATTTGAAGTAATAATGACAACGAAAATAACTAACAGTAACAGTGATGTTCATTCTGATGATTTTGATTATAAAAAACAGACTCCTGCATTTGTCGGAGATCTTCCCAAACCTTTGCTTCCAGGCCACTGCATTCGAGTTACTGGTAAACCTCAAAAGAATTGTGAAAGGTAAGCATATGTAGATTATAGAACCTCAAAAGAATTGTGAAAGGTAAGCATATGTAGATTATAGTTAGTTATATATTTGTTAATATTGATTAAAAAAGTTATTTATATTGTTTACTTTTTGATTTGAATTGACATAATTATTAAATTACACATCTTTTTTTGTATCTTTCGTGGCAACGTACCTGAATGTCTGGTAGCGAATCTTGGGAACCGGGTTCGATCCTGACCAACGCCAAAAAAAATATTTCGAATTTTAAATGGCACAGATGTAATCCCTGCAGTGCACTTTCTACGCCAGCAAATCATTGCCCAAATCTTTGTACAAACCAGATTAGTACACCCAGCAATGGATAATATGCCGTGATGATTTAAAACGTTACTATTATTAATTTGAAATGATTAGTTCTTTGACGGTGACATTTATCTGCCAGTTACATTTGAGATATGAACTGTCTAATCAAGTAGTTGTGTTTGTTTAAAGCGTAGGCTCTGTGATTTAAATTATAGATAATTTTATAAATTTATCCATAAAATATATAGAAAAAGTATTAATGCAAACCAATAGAAAATTTAATAATCTTTAATTTTTATAATAACAAATCTCGAAAAAATGACATTTAAAGGTATTTTTCGAAGAAAAACTATCTTGAGCTTCAAGTAAAGTGCCATTTCCGGTTATCTGATTTACACCAAAATCTAATGGGCTCTTTCCATAACAGAAAAAGTTCGAAATACAAGGTTTCAAAATTTTCTGAATTATAGTATCTGAGTGAGAGGGTAAACAGGAATCACAAACACATAGACATCATCGTGGAAATGTTAAAATTGGATTCTAGGGACCTTAAAATGTGATCATTTACCAAAATCTCGATATGCGATTTTTAGCACGATCCCTATACCTCCCTTACCAAGGGTAGCGGGAGGTAAAAATGATCTCATTTTTCTAAACAATGAAATTATTACACTCGAATATAGAACACAATACCTAACCTAACATACATTAGGTTTGTTCCAACAAACAGTTTGCGTATCGTTCATGTTACGGTCCAGATCCAGAACTATGTTGTGTTGGAACGGTGCGGAACTGTAATTTGTAGTTTAAAATTCGAAATTCAAATGCCGTAACAACTCACATTAAAAATATAGAAGATTTTTTTTGTAAAATACAAAATTTTAACTTACCTAGCGATCGATAATAAATACGTGCCCAATAAATCAACAATAAATTGTGAAATTTAATTTTAAGAAATATTAAAAATCAATTAAACTTTATCAAATGCATGTAAAATCCCTTCGAATCACTCATTTTATATAATACATTATTAATAACTGACAAAGAATACTGAATAAAATAGGTTACTAATAGATTTTATGCATTCCGCATGTCTCGAACAGTACAACTAAAAATTCACTGACTAATTTGACCGTTCACGAACCAGTTCATGAACAATCAATTTTATGTTGGAACAACATAAACTTAGTACATGATTCAGTCGAAATTCATGTTGAACACTAAATTCACTCTGCGCATGTACCCGACCGTTCACAAACTGGTTTGATGGTGCCTTGGAACAAACCACGGTGTAGTATATTCGTGAATAAAATCACCGGTGGCGGCGCTGTTATCAATCAAGATGTCGGATGATTGTCGTACTGTCATTTTCAAACGTACTTGTTTACATATTAAAAACGCAGTTTTCAAGAGTGTTTTATTCTATTATTAAAATATTTAGGCAGGTTATATTTTACTTACTGATAAGTTTGAAGATTAAGTTTCAATGTTATTATTTCAATTTTGTGCATGGACGTTTCAAAATTTGTTTATTTGCTGATAAATATGACAATATTCTTGGAAAATAATCTCCACCTCTCATAAAGAAAATTATTTAAATTTTTAAATTCCAATAATTCTTCAAGGAATTTTAAGTAGAAATAACTTTCAGTCATTAAATAGGAAAGTGTAAAACAGATTTAAACTGGAAAGTAGTCTTCAAAAAACCTGATTTTGGTCAATACCTATGTATTGCAGTAGTAAATGAACATGTAAAATAGAAATAATAAAACAAAGACTTACTGTTCAAAAACAATAACCAAATAAAATAACCAAAAAATAACATTAGCCCAAATAGCGTTTTCAGTGAAGTACGACAATAAATAGTTCTTATTTTGTCACTAGATGGCTACGGCTTAATTTTATTCGCGAATATAGGTGAGAGAACGAGATGCGTTGACATGGCTAAGTAACTGGGAAACAAAATGGTGCTAACGCGACCCGTTACCATTTGACAGAAAATGTTTTGCTACAAGATGCACAACAGGGTATGGATCAAATAAAGAGAAATATAGTCATTTTAAGGTGCCAAAATGTAAAATTTTGCGGTAGCCAGCTACATTATAACCACAGAAACAGGTACTAAGATAAATTTCTGATTGAAAGGTGTCAATGTCAAGTGAATTTGACATATGTTGTTTTTTGTTTTATAATTTTACTGGAAATGTAGAAACCTTTCTGTATGGAATTTGTACAAAATACATACATAGAACTGACAAAAGATTAAAGGTAATGATTGAAAATATAGAATATTATGCGTTATATATGAATAATTTAATATTTTAAATATTTTGTGTAAAAACCGGGTCGCAACAAAACCTGACATCTAGCGGCACGCTGTATGAACTAGCCCAGTTAGTTAGCCATTCTTCGTAATGTATTGGAATACGTCGTGCACTCACCTATAGATACTACACCGTGGAACAAACCTATTATTTCACTTCGGCTTCCACCAAACTCGAAATCGGTTGTTAAAACTAAAATCGGGCACTTAGTACACGCCCCTAAAAATAGTAACTCTGTGTAATTTTTTTTTTTTTTGTATTTACAGGTTTGCAGTCAATTTTAAATGTTCCAATGATGAAAACTCCGATATATTATTTCATTTTAATCCACGATTAGCAGAAAATTACATAGTGCGAAATTCTCGACATCATGGAAAATGGCAAAAGGAAGAAACCGAATCACTTCTTCGGCCAAACTTAATTCGCAATTATAGTTTTATATTATCATTTTTCATCGCTCCCACTGAATTTATGGTTTCTATCAATGGACACCATTTTTGTGTCTTTTCGTTTCGAATGCCGCTTGCAAAAGCTAGCATTGTAGAAGTTCAAGGAAACGTTGATGTCGATGAAGTTGAAGTTACAGAAGCAACAAGTTATCCCACAGAAGATCTACCTCCAAAGGTACCATTTGATGATGTGTACAAAACAGCGGCGATTACATTGGTACGAAACATTTTTTTAATATGTGTATTTTTGTGCTCTAATCAAATAAAATATTTCTATTTTAGCTTTTAATTTATATTTGTCTAAAAGAATGCAACAAATATTTTGTAATAATTAGTTTTCAAACATTTATCTGTTTAATTTCAAAATTAAATAAATATGACCTAAGACCCAAGTGAGCACGAAAATACACAACGTTGCGAAGCATGAATAGAAAACAGAAAGGGAATGTTTTTCCCCAGCCAAATCCTTTCATAGGGCATCTGGATAAAGGCTTTCAGACAGGTTGGCAGCTAGAAATCTATGGAAAAGTGAAGATGCTACCTCACAGTTTTTATATTAATCTCCAGAAAGGAAGCTTTTTATGGCCACATCCTATTATTCCATTACATCTCAATCCAAGATTTAGTAAGTTTCAATTAATTTAATTCAAATAGTAAGCTCTGACATATTCAGGAATTTTGTTTTATTTTAAAACTTTTCGTAGACGTGGTCCGTGCTTCTTACGAATTAATAAATGCAAAGAATTATACAAGTAATTTGTTTGTCTATAACTATTAAAATATATTTTTGTTTAAATCGAATCTAATTTATTAAATTATTTTTTATTTTATAAAATCCTTTTAAAGTATGACATTTTTAAAAGTTGCAAAAACCAGTCATGTTGTGACGTCAGACGTGCACACTGCAAGTTCAGACTCATTTCATACATACTTATTATATCGACACAGAATGTCTAAGAGAAAAAATACTATAAATTGAGAATTACATATCTAAATATTTGATAGAAATGCTATAATATATTAATACAACATCATTCTATTTATTTTTATGAATATAACTTTCACTTGGCCTGAAGTTATCCACGCATGACTCAGTTATCAGCTGTGCTTCTTTCATTCTTTCTTCGTTGTTTATCACTATTTTCGCTAGTATTTTGGCAAAATGGCACGAAACAAAGTTTCACCGAAATGTTTACTTTCATAAATTTGAGGTTATCTTTAAATGTCACTTTGACGTCTAATTTTGTGTTAAAATCAAAATGGTCAATTTGATGAACATCTTACGTCACTGGGCACGGGACGAGGCGGAGAAAAACAGCCGCGTTTTGAACAATGTCATTTTTAATTTCAATTTTTTCATTACTAAAGATCGTTTTGAGGAAAAATAAAAAATACGGGTCTGTTATGAAATGAAAATTCGTGCATGACCTCATTAGAACAATACAAATATGTAAACATACTTCAAAATTCACAACAATATGTGAAACACTTACTGCAAAGCTATTTTCTTTCATTATTCATTAGGCACTTAAAAGTTTCAACACTTAAATTAACTACACACATTTTTAAAATGTCTAATACAAAGCAGTACTCACATATATACATCTCACATTCAAAACACAACTGAATTAAACAAATAAATACAAGACCGTATTGGATAATCAACCATCCTAATTAAACTGTAGATACTTGCTTTATTCCAGTGCTTGTAAACATTTGGCCATTCTATATCGAACTATTAAATATATTGTGTTACAATAATTTTTATTTTATTTATTATTATTGTGTACTTTTAAGTTATATTCTTATTTTGTATCCTATTTATTAAAGTTTCATTATTAAAGGAATTATCATTAATGTTGTATTTGATGATTTAAGATGCGTCTACACTTAATCGCGTCCTAATCCGAAACTCTTGGGAGAAGAACGAATGGGGTGCAGAAGAACGATCACCAGGTTTCTATTTCATGCCTTCGAAACCTTTCCATCTTATTATTCAATTAGATCTTGAGAGAGAATTATTCATTGTTTGGGTAGATGGGAAACTGCAGGGCGAATTTCGTGTCCGCAATATGTACAATGCGGAGCAAATTGATACTGTTTACATTGAAGGAGATCTTGTTATTTATAAAGTTTTTATGAAAACTAGTCTCACAATTTATCGAAATGAATTATAATATGGCTGTTAATTATTTTATAACGTTACATAGATAATAAATTTTATTATTACTGCTTATTTAATTTTATTGTAAAAGAAATATTGCTACAAATTTCGTTGTATATTTATTTTAAATAAATTAATATTAACAATTTTAAGGTAGTACAAATTAAATCAACATTGCAGACTGTACATTTAACATGAAATGAAATATGCGATTACAAATAATTATTGCTAACATACACGTTTCACTATACAACAAAAGCAAAACTGTAACTTAAATTCTCCTACTCCATTCCTTACACACTATTGTATATTAAAAATTTTATGTATAAGAATTATAAATCCTGTATAACGGCAACACATCATTATTTACAAAACTGTATCTTTTATGGCATGTTAAAATAATATTATATTAAAATATATTTATTTTTTACATTTAAAACTTTTCTATATTCAACATTTATAATTATTTTTAGGTTTAACAACATTGTCTAAGTATAGTGAAGAGAGTATATTACATATATGATTGATAGGAGTATCATTTTTTCGCACGTCGTTTTATAAGGTTGGAGACAATCACTCACGTGGTTCATGCGGTGCAGGTAATTTCTCATATCTGGGTTCTACTCCCCAAATCTCCTTGCCATATTCAACAATGGTTCGGTCACTAGAGAATTTACCAGAACTAGCAATATTATGAATCGCCATTTCAGCCCATTTTGCTTGATCCTATAAGAAAAACAAAATGTAAATTTAATAAAACTATTTTTAGCGACCGTCTATTTATATATAAATGAGTAAAATAAAAGATATTAAGGGTTTGAACTTTGTTTGACTGAAATATGAAAAACTTTTTTATTGTTATTCTATAGAAAATTTGACTATAATTTTTACCTCTCGCCATACCGAAGGTAAGAGAGTTAATGTTTTTGGTCCAAAAATTCTATAGTGTTTTCAGTGAATAAGCACGAATTAAGGTTCCCATAACACGTTTTTACTATTTTTACGATGATGTCTGTGTCTGTAACGACTTTTTCGTCCACGATAACTCATATCAAAATTCCAAAGATTTCTATTTTCCGTATTTAAGCTTTCTGCATTTATATAAAGAGTTAATTATATTTTGGATAAAATTGGACAACCGGAAGTAGTACTTTACTTTAAGCCCGTAACAGTTTTTAATGAAAACTATATTAAAATATAATCCAAAACTATTCAATTTTAGTATTTAAGACTTTTATATCAAGGGAAATAACATATTAGATTTTGGGTAAAATTAATAAACTGGAAATGTTACTTTACTTGAAACTCTGAACAGATTTTCGTGAAAAATATATTATGATATATTTCAAAAATTTCAAATTTAGTATTTAAGACTTTTATATTAATGACAACGACATATTAGATTTTTTTTCTAAAATAGTACTTTACTTAAATTATAAACATATTTTCTAGAAAGTATATTAAAATATGATTCTAAACTTTTCAAATTTGATATTGAAAACTAGTATATAATTTGAAACAACATCAACCGGAAGTGATACTTTACTTAAAGCTCATTGCTATTTTAAGCATGGAATTGTCGGGAGGTCATGTACTGGCCACATCGGATTTTTAAAATTTGTTCTTAAATTTAAATACTTTACTTTTCCTTTTTAATTTATTTTTAAAATTAATGGTACGTTGATTGAAACTAAAAATGAAACATTACAATTCTGACCAGGTTGTAGAACATAGCATTTTTATTTTCGTGTCGACCAGTGGCACTTAAACCAGGGACCTGAACCGTAACCGAAAACTGCACCGATATTTGATTTTTTATGAAACCGTAACCAAAAACCGAAATCTATATTTTAATTCTTCAAATATGGAAACCGAAAACTGATACCGTAAATTTAAAAATAGGTATTTTTTTATTACGCCGCATCTTTTTCGTATAAATACTGTGCATGCCTTCGAACCAATAGTCGTTTTTATAAAAAAAAAAAATTAAAACATTTTTCACTTATTTATTGCTATTATAAATTTTTAGACATTTTTCAATCAATCACTATTTTAGTTGAAGTATTACTATTGGAACAGAATTATTATTAAAACATAAAATTAAAATATTGATAATTTACGAAATTTATGTTGCAAAAATAGACACGAACTTTAATGTGAAAACTTATAGTTACATTTTGATCAGCAATTATTTTTAGATACCTAACTTTATTCTTTTATTTAAAATTACTTTCAATATCTTTTCGAATTTTGAATTCCAAGCAAGCCGACTATATTTATTAGTAATTGTTATTACATTACGAAATAGGTACGAAACCTATTTTATGTTACAAAAACTAAAAACTATGCTAATTTTTCATTTTAATTGAAAACGAGAAAAAGCGAAACCGTAACGAAAACTATATTTCCGATAACAGAAAATGAATTTTTATTACTGAAAAAACTGTTAACCGTAACCGAAACACAAATTTTGTCGGTTCGTGTCCCTGATTTAAACCTAGTTTCAATTTAAATGTATTACTTAAAAATAAAGGTGCATTCACAAATGAAAATTAGGTTTATGGTTTTTGTTTAGGTTTAAGTAAGTCATTCACAAATGTAAGTTTAAATTACCTGAAAATTAATTTTAATATGTACAGACATGTGTAAATGCTTCAAAACAAAAACAAGATTAAAATATCGGTAGAGCAGTACTCAACAAGACACCTGTGAGCCGTGAAACTGTCATTCGCTTGGCATTATTGGTTACATTTCAGTAAGTAGATACTAAACAAAGATGGGTGTATATATCTATATCATTTCAGACTCGTTCTCATTGGTGAAGTTTGTGACGTCAAACTAAATCATAAACCTAAAGTTTGGACCTTGCTATGTTTAACTTTATGGTTTGGATTTAGAGGTCCTAAATTCTGGAGTGTGAATGGAGTCATTACATAATATGGGGCCAAAGTCTTTAAATCTAAAGTATAAACCATAAATCTAAACCTAATTTTCATTTGTGAATGCACCTTATAAGTGGTCGTAATTTTAATGAAGGAATAAAACGATTCAAAATAAAAAAAGTGAACCTTATAACAAAGTTATTTACCTGGTACGCTTCGCTGACCCTTTCTTGTGCTTTAACATACGCATCATAATCTGCAAGCGTAAAGAACCTGTCATGTTTCAGCAATATATCTGTAAGATCTCTAAATTCATCTGGATTTCCAGAACTGAAGAATCCATTTTGTATCTGTTCAATAACTTGTTTCAACTCTGGATTGGCATTGCAATAATCGTTAGCATTATAACCACGCTTTTTTAACTCTTCCACTTCTTCAACGGTCATACCGAAGATGAAAATGTTTTCATTTCCCATTTCTTCAGCCATTTCAACATTAGCACCATCCAGTGTACCAATAGTTAACGCACCGTTCAACATAAACTTCATGTTTCCAGTGCCAGAGGCTTCTGTACCAGCGGTGGATAGCTGCTCGCTGAGGTCAGCGGCAGGGATCATCTTCTCAGCAAGGGTTACGCGATAGTTCTCTAAATAAATCACTTTGAGTTTATCGCCAACAATTGGATCATTATTGACTACGTTGCTCACAGCACAAATCAATTTAATTATCTGTTTGGCAGTATAATATCCTGGTGCAGCCTTTCCACCAAACATTATGGTCCTGGGAGTAAAACTAGCCCCAGGATTCTTCTTGATTCTGTTGTATAAAGTAATGATATGTAAACAATTCAAAAGTTGACGCTTGTATTCATGGATACGTTTCACTTGGATATCAAACATGGAAGAAAGATTGATTTTTACTTTGTAGTCTTTCTCTAACATCTGTGCTAATCTTAATTTATTTTCTTGTTTAACTTTAATAATTTGACGTTGGAAGTTAGGATCCTTGGCGAATTTTTTTAATTCAGAAAGTTGTTCAAGATGAACAGGCCAATCTTCGCCAATTTTATCGCAGATCAAATCGCTGAGACCTGGATTACACAATAATAACCAACGTCTAGGGGTAATACCGTTGGTTTTATTCTGGAATTTCTCCGGAGTTAATTCATAAAAATCTCTGAAACTGAAATAATATCAAGTAAGTAAAGAACTGAAATATTGATAAAATAAAAATTATCGGCTGAAGTATAGGATAGGGTCCAAACTCAAATGGACTATATATCGGTTCATTAGCCTCCTATTCAAGAGAAAAAAACCAAAATTAAGGCGCGGAAGCAATGATTTGATGAGTTTTTGTAGTAAAATGTGTCGTCACTGATTATTTTTTGACATTTCTTACAACCAATGAAATGTTGCATTTTGTGTAACGTGTCTGCGTTGTAACCAATCCTGTAATTATTATACTGAGAATAAAGCTCTAGAGATTATTCCCGGGAATAATCTCTGTAGCTTTTGTTTTTGTTGACATATGTCAGCTAGTAATCAACACTTAACTAAAATGAGCGAAATATATCAATTTTGTGCCATTTTTGATCATAAAATAAACTAAAAAATTATACAAACCATTTCTAGAAATACCATAATTAGTAATTATATCTTTTGATTATATATTTTGCATTGTCAAAATGTATTCTAGTTCTCAAAACAGACTTACCAACTGAGCAAAGTAAATTAATGAAGCTAGTTAATTACTACAATAGATAGCGTGACAGTAGCATGACAGCCTGATTTCGTTGTTTGAAACTTTGGGTCAAATAATAATCTAATTAAATATAATTCGGGAGTTCGACAAATAAGAATATAATTTTTGCCATTTGGCAATAACCACTCAAGCCCTACGGGCATCCGTGACTATTGCCTGGCAACAAGTTTTCGACAAATCGGTCAAATTCTTTTCAATTTAATCTCACTTTCTTGTTATAACTGAAAAAATAATTAATATTGAATGTAACCATCCAAGTTTCGTCAAATAGAAATTACCGTTACATTAAAGTATTTTTTTGCAAATTTGCAAGCGAAAAAGTCTCATTTTTCACAAATAAACCAAAATTACGACGCGGAAACAATGATTTGATAAGTTTTTGTAGTAAAATGTGTCATCACGCATGTTTCACTGAAAAAATAATGAATACTGAATGTAACCATCAGAGTTTCGTCAAATAAAATTCTGCGTGTTAAGTTACCGTTAGGTATATGAACGTATAAAAGTCACATTTTTCACAAATACAGCCTAAGAACTAATAATTTTGGTGCGAAATACTTATAAAATGAATGTAATCATCCGAATTTCGTCAAGTTTAGTTCTGTGCGTTAGGTTACAGTTACATTAAAGTATTTTTTGTAAATTTGCAAGTAAAAAAGCTAGTTTTCACAAATATAGCCTAAAAAATTAACATGTTTCCGAGCTTTAATTTCATGCTCATTAAAAAATGCATTTTAAAGCTATACCCTATTCTATACTTCGCTCAAAATTATAATTTCTTACATATCTCTCTTGATGATCTCGGAATGAATGGCAGCTACACCATTAACAGCATGAGATCCAACGATGGATAAATGAGCCATGTTTACTCTCTTACCACCATCCTCTTCAATCAAAGACAAACATCTTAATTTTTCTAGATTTCCAGGCCATTTCTTTTCCACTTGTTGTAAATGTAAGAAATTTATATGATATATGATTTCCATATGCCTTGGCAAAATAGATTCAAGCATAGAAGTAGGCCATCTTTCTAAAGCTTCTGGTAATACTGTATGATTAGTGTATGCACAAGTCTTTACTGTAATGTCCCAAGCTTTTTCCCAAGGAAGACCTTCCAAATCAATAAGAATACGCATTAATTCTGGGATAGCCAAGGACGGATGAGTATCATTCAACTGAATAGCAACTTTTTCTGGCAGTAAATCCAAGTTAGATCTAGCTATCTCACGACTACCAGGCTTCGAAGATTTAAATCTACGAATTACATCTTGCAAAGTGGCAGCGCACATGAAATACTCCTGCTTTAACCGAAGTTCTTTGCCCTCGAAGATATTATCATTAGGGTACAACACTCTTGAAATATTTTCTGCTAAGTTTCTATCCAAGACGGCTTGAATGTAATCTCCATCATTAACTAAAAATAAAACAAAATACTGTCAAGTTATGTGAATGCGTGATAGCTTTTAGTCATAACATAGAAAGATAAAAGTTGTTGCTGTTTGATATAGTATCAAATTTGTAAAATTTCATACAAATTTAACGTGATATTTCAGAATTAACACGTTCGCTACCGACGGCCACTATAGTGGACTTTGCGGTTCTTCAAACAACAACAAAATTAAAATTAGGTTATGTGTTAATTATTTTATACAGTTTTAACGTGATTTTTCAAGACTAACACGTTCACTATCGACGGCCACTATTCGCGATTCAAGTTAGTTTTGCCGTCATGTTTTGTGACGTCACAATGCGGTCTAGCCAAGTAACTGATGAACTAAAAACTAACCTAGTTGCGTGTGTGTGTGTGAACAGCTATGTTTAAAAGAATTTATTATTTTGTTATATACAATGAAAGTGAAATTAAAGGAAGTTTTGTGTTATTTAGAAGTAACGGCTGAGTCCCAAATTATAGTGAGAGAGAAGAAATGATTGATTCCGGACACATAATTAAATGTGGAAAAAAAAGATAAAAATGAAACAAATATTTTTGCTTTGTGAACACTTTTTAACAACTTTTAAATCAGAATTACACAAATTGACGCTTACATGTTACAGTAACATCGGCGTGAACATCGGCCATACTACATGCCAGCCGCATTGTGATTTCATTCATGAGTTGGCTGCTAGTTGGCGAGCTTTTTTCTTGAATCGCGAATGGACCTTTTACATTTTTATTGGACCCTGACGTCATTTTTCAATGCGCCACGTAGTGAAATTCTTACGAATTATAGATGAGGAGGCACCATGTTGTCAAGTAAAATGATTAAAAGAATAAGCATTTATTTTCGATAAAAAATTATTTAAAGAACACAAAAACTTAAATAATTTAGTCTTTAACTATAAAGAAATAATTAATAATGAAGAAAATATATTTAAAAGAAAACAACAACAATTTTATTCTTGTTTATACTTTCGTAATATCAAACTGGCAACTACCCAATTATCTGTCACTTTATGTGATGTTTATTTCGCATCTTGTGGAACAAAAAACCAGTTTTTCTGATTCCCATCTCCTCTTCCACTTGTTTTAAAATATTCATCACAAACGTTTTGTATGAATTTAAGAAAGTTAAGTTTTTACCAGAGGTTTTATTTTCCGCCATTTGTAATTTTATTTGAAATGTAACTGGCCTCCTCAAAGCGCAAACAACCTACTGCGCACTACATATATGTCATTTTTGTCTATCTCTTTCTTTTGATGTAAAAGGTCCACAGTGGACTTTGCGGTTTTTCAAACAAAATTAGGTTATCTATTAATTATTTCGCATCAAATTGGTTCGGTAGTGAAGGTATTAATAAGCAAAGCAGCTATTAAATATTAACAAAAGATATATATTACTAACAGAATTTCAAATTGAAGTCGACGGGTGACTTAGCAGACCACAAGCGCAAAGTATTAACAGTATTATTTTGAAATCCAGGAATAGGATTATCGTAAGGCATAGCGAAAACAACTTGGGTATCTACCCATTTCTTTCCTTGCGGCGTATTTTCCACTCGTCCGTAGAAATTAACCGGTAGCATAAACTCCGGGCGTGCCTTTTCCCACGGATTTCCAAATCTTAGCCAGTCGTCAGGTTCTTCCTGCTGCTCACCATTCTTGATTTTCTGTGTAAAGATACCGTAATCATAGCGGATGCCGTATCCATACGCTGCCATACCCAATGTAGCCATACTATCTAGAAAACAAGCAGCTAACCGACCTAAACCCCCGTTGCCGAGACCAGCATCTTCTTCCATATCTTCCAATTCTTCGATATCAAGGCCAAGTTGATACATTGCTTCATCACAAGATGTGTTAATTCCCAAATTGATCATTGTGTTTTGCAATGTCCTTCCCATATAATATTCCAGGGAGAGATAGTAAACACGCTGTAAAAAGATATTAAATTCGTTATTATAATCATTATTTTCCTCATGTAATAAATATAAAATTGTTTCATAGATTAGGAATTCAGATTAAAAGAAATAAAATCGCATCGCATATGTTTTCGAATTTTTGATTTTTTTATATTAAAATATTTTTAAATACTTTTATATTTTTGAAAAAAAATTAAAAATACCGGAGATAAAAATGTTAAACTTTTGCAATATTTTTTTCCCAGCGTACATCAACTATGTGCGAATTAAGTCTCGACATACGTGTCCAAAACGTGCTTCATACAAAGAGACAGAAGTAAAACACCTGTTTATGTTTACATTTGACTATTTCACTCATAAAT
The DNA here is from genome assembly GCA_963082715.1 of Harpalus rubripes. NCBI lineage: Eukaryota > Metazoa > Arthropoda > Insecta > Coleoptera > Carabidae > Harpalus > Harpalus rubripes. Next base: position 91,810,480 of record OY720448.1, on the reverse strand, counting down.
ATATAAACCAATCCAAATTCAGGATTCTACCTAGTTACCAAATTTCATTTCGACAAAACAGCGTCAAAAAAGTTTTTTCGCACCCTTTAAGCCAATAAGATGTCGTATTTTTACAAGTAAGTGAGTTTTGATAAGCGAAAATTTTTTGACGTTTTAGAAACATATTGTTTACATATCTGTCAAAGTCTGTATATTTTCAGTGTTATCAGTTTTTATTAAAAACGAGTCGATTTGGACATGAATCTATTTAAAACATTGAAATAGCAAACTGAAACCTAATACCTCTAAACACAATAAATGTTTACAAGATTTTTGTCAAGAAAAAAATTATATAAATAATTACCTGATTTTTATTTGGGAAATAGTCATCCGAATACCATTCGTGGTTAAATTTTAACCTGGAAAAATTTTCCGATTGCTTTACTCGAGCCTGTTGCCAATTTATTTCGTGACATTGATCAAAAATTACTCGTTTGACAACTCGTAATTTTTTTGTCAATGTCACTCAATAAATTGCTAGGCAACCGGCTCTCGTAACAATCTGAAAATTTTTCCGGCAAAAATTTACCACTTATGATATTATATATGACAATTTAATTTCTGTGTTCATCGCATTTTCTATGTTTTACGTTTACAGATTTAAAATCAAATAATTTGCTTTGTGCGATTTACGTCAGTGTATTGCGGGAAATTTAATTAACGATAAATTTAATATCGTTTGTGCAAAAAAATACGCCATATTTTATTACTTTTATTGCATTAATAGTACTGTAGTAATATGAAAAAATAATTATATTTCAATATGACCAAACTCGCCCATTAAACAACATGGTTTTCGTTTAGAAATTAAATTAATTAAGTTAAGATTAAGTAGAAAATAAATAAAAAATTGATAAAAATACACTTTAACTAAAAGCACAGCTAAAAGTTTATTTCAGGACAATAATTATAGATAAAATATTCGACACAAAATGATAATAATAACATTTATCATCATACATAAAAAAATTTGGACGCCTTATAAATATAAAAAAAGTACCTAATTACGAGAATTCATTTTAGTTGAAAAAATATACCTACATAAAATTTCAAATATATTTTTAGAACAGAACACACCTGTAACAAATGCGGAGGTGCAAGAAGAGAGAAATTTGACTTTGTTTTGTAAACTGTGGATTAGCATTTTTTAAAATAATATAATGAATTAATATTGAAGATTTTTTATACATTCAAATGCACAATTTTAAGCTCTCCTCGTACATATTTTATTTGAAGAATTTTTAACTAAAATAATTAGAGATGCAGGAAATTACGAAAATATGATTTTACCGGTGTCGCGGTCAAATCCTGTATCCTGTATAAAAATGATATAAACAAATGATGTGGTATTAAATTATGTAAAAGACAAAATTGAGAGATAAATCTTTTGGTGCCAACACAGATATTGGCAGTGTTTTACTATTATAGTTTTATGGAAAATTTAACGGAAACTAAATTTAACAAGTGTTCAATTATTGCCACATAACATTGAAGTTTTTATTTTAACTGAAAGGTGACCTTTATACAGTACTAAGGTCAAAATGTATGAACAAGTGATTAAAGGTGATTAGCGAGGAATTGACCAGCAGTGTTTTAACCCTGTCAATCGATTATGGATTATTTGAGTAAAAAATTTCAAAAAACCAGTCAGAGAAAAATTAATTGTACCTACGCAACTTTTATTTGAAGTATTTTTCTCTAAAATAATCCATACATGCTTGACAGGTATAAAACACTGCTAGTCAAGTCCTCGCTAGTCCCTCTTAATAACTTGTTCCTGCTACCACCCATTGTTTTTTCAGTAAATAAAAAAGTTGAATGAAAACCTATAAATACTATTTACCTTAGGATCTTTCTCATAATAATGTTGTTGCGTTCGAATCCACCTGGAGACGAGATGATCTTTCACAGTATGAGCGAGGGCAAAATAATAGTCCCGACTATTCGCAACATTTCTATCTTTCACTAAGGTATAATGTAGATGCCGGTTAAAAGATTTTTTGATTTCGGCCACATCTTCCAATTCTGCTATTCCGCGAACACTGATTTGTTTTCTTTTCTCGAAGTCACTTTGTGGAGTAGCCATATTCGAAGCCGGTCTGTAAGAAAACAATCACCTGCTCACACTGTTTTCTCTTCGTCTCGTCGCGTCTCAAACGAAACTGATTAGGATAGAGTAGAGGTCACCTTCAAGGAGGTCGCGCATGTGTAAAGCGTTGCGGCACAAATAAAGGGCATAATATTCTGTCCCTGTTACTCCCACATAACAAATGGTTTAGAAAAGGATACAGCATTTTAAATGTTTTCCAGTGTTGTAGAATAGAATCACATTTTAAATTATTATTTTATGATATTATGGCGATTTCTGAATGGCACTAATAAAATAAACTGTTCGTTTTACAAGAACTTATCTTATTCTATTTTTTATTATCTACAAATCAATAATTTCTTTAAATTTATGTATATTATACAATAAAAATATCAATTCCACGCCTTTGGTAGTAACTTATAATTTTCGTTTTAAGATTTTAATATTTCTTTATATTTCCAAAAAAATACACAAAAGTGAATTAAATATTACTAATTATATAAGTATATTATTAAAAGATGTATATAATTTGCATGACGGAGCACATTAGCGCCAAATTATTATTACCAGAAAAAATTATATATTTTTGAAAATTTTATAACTTTTTTTTAAAAATGTATGGTATAAAAGATAAATAAATGTAGGATACAAAGAATATTACCTGGTATTGAAGAAATACTGAGAAAATAAATCTTTGAACATTGTTGAGAAAGTTTATTCATGTGAAACTTTTTGCCATTATAAGTGAATGAGTGAATGTAATGTATTATATGCAGTACACAATAAAATAAATGTAAATTATCTCCCCACCCATAACAACACAGTTCCAGTCACTAGAAAGAAATTCTGCAGCGATCAGCCGCCATAGGTGACGTTCCATCATTCAGCCATGTTGAAGATTTAACAAGAAGCAAGCAAAGAAAATGACTCTCCTGTTATTGATTTTTAAATAGATTATATATCTCTGTGCGTGTTGAGTATATGTGAAATGGTTTGATGTGCAGCAAATTTCGTTTAATAATGATTCCGTAAAGAAACACATTAAAGTTTTGTGCGTAGATACAAGAAATATGTGATAAAAAGTTTTTAGAATGCGCCACTTCTAGTGACCCACATTCATTTAAATACCATTCACAATATGCGTTTTGTATAGTGCTTAATAATTTATGTTCCAAATGGCAATGTTTGAGTAGTGCAGATAGTGAATGAATAGTAATTCGATGACGTTTCGAACATGTCAAATAAGAAACAACCACAATACATTGTAAAATCAGCGAGTAGCACAGACGCGGCTAGCGCAGCTCCTCCTCGATATCAGCCTCCACCTCAACCTTCTTCTGGAGGTATTTTGAAACATCATCCACATCAAATACCAAATCATCATCAAATACAGCATCTCCCACACGCACCCGTACCAGGAGGGATAAACCCTCCACACCCTGGCGCAATTCCCGCCAAAGATGCTCCTAATAAATCTACAGGATATCCAGCGGCAAGTACTATCAAAACAGGACTTGACCCAACGTTAGCCAAAAGTTCATATCCGCCTACAGTTGTGGATCACTCGAAATTTTATCCAGTACCACAGCACTCACAGCAGCCAGGCATCAAACAATATCTAGGTTACCCGCCTTATCCAGTAAGAGAAGACGTACGCTCACAATCATCACAAGTAAACGCGGTACGGACAGGATCAGACGGACCTGTGACAGGGGACGAATTAGTGTCGCGCATCCCACAGCATCCGCAGCACCGGGTTCGCTACCCGGCCGCTGAAGAAGATTTCCATCGAGCCGACATGCTAAAGTTCGTGCGAAAGTCGGACGGTGTGTCGGGCAGTGAAGCCACTCGCCACATGCAAGGCTTGATGAATGAATTACGTATGCTAAAAGATGCAAATCAACGACTTGCTGATGACAATCAAGAATTGAGAGATTTATGCTGCTTTTTGGATGATGATCGTCAAAAAGGTCGTAAACTTGCTCGGGAATGGCAACGATTTGGTCGTTACACAGCCAGCGTTATGCGACAGGAAGTATCAGCATATCAAAGTAAACTGAGAGAATTGGACAGTAAACAGCAAGAACTCATTAAAGATAATTTAGAATTAAAAGAACTATGTTTGTACTTGGATGAGGAGCGTGCGGGAGGTGTATGTACAACATGCGGTGGTAGTACAGGTTCTGGAGGTGGTGCAGGTGGTGGTGGATTGAGGGATGATGGAGACGGTAGCAGTTCGAGCACCAATGCAGATGAACCAGGCCCAGGGACAGATGCAACTAGCAATACAGGTCCAACTTCTGCACCTCCACCACGTCGATCTACTAGCCGTGAACGTATTCTACACGAAAACCTAAGTCGTCAAAGAAGCACATTTAATGGTTAGAATATGTAAATGTGTAAACAATAACATACTAATAATGTATTATATTTTTGCAGACCAAACAATGCAGTACGTACGACAGCTAGAACAGCGGGTAAAACAACTTGAGGATGAAAAGCGTACTTTGCAATTAAAATTGCAAGTACCAGTAGAAACAACACCACCTGTATTAAATGGGAGACCTGAAGCTGTTGTGCGCGCTTTGCAGGTTTTGGAAGTTCGTGAACAGTTAGAACGACAGAGTGGTTTAGCAACTGCTACTACTGAGCCTGCTGCTCCTGATGCACCCCCATCGCCAGACATGGATGATTGTGAAAAGGCACTGGTCAGAGAAATGTGTAATGTAAGTAACATGTTTTAAATATGCTTTTGTAATTTATTCATTAAAAATTTAAATATGTTCAGGTTGTATGGAGAAAATTAGAAGAAGGCCCTCAACCGAGAAGATGAAAATTGATTATTTACAGTTAGATTATAGAAAAGATCAATATACGTCTAATGTTGGATTATTTATTTTAGTACTTTAACTACTCTGTTACACAATTATTAACAGGCATCTAATTCTGTACCTGTCGTATTTAAGCACTTGCATTTAGTTTTGTCATTTTATTATTGTACATGTTATTAATAAAATAGAATTTATTTTATTTATAAATATTTTTATAAGAAACAAATAAATATTTTATTGAAATGTTTGTTACTAATTTAATTTTTTTTTTGGAGAGTAGTTTGGAAAAACGGTACTTTAACATATTTACAATTTTATAAGTAGGCTTCATTACTTTATGTAAATAGGTGTCACTGGGTCACATAAGAATACTATCATATTGCAAAAAATCTGTGCTACAGAAAAATCAATTTATTATTTAGGAGTGAATTTGAAACAAAACAAATTTAAAAATCATTTTCTTCTTCTCCTTTCATCTTCGGGTGATCGATCTTCAGAATAACGACGGTCATTTCTTCTACTGTAATTTCTTTGCCTCGAGTAGTAGTGATGCCGATGAGAATTTCTTGAATGCTTGCTGTGAAGTTGTAACAAATGCCTAAGTTCTGGGAATATTTACCAATACCATGTGGTTTAAAAGGTTACAAATTACCCTCAACTGGGTTTATTTCATTTTATATCTCCATCAACAACCATGACAAACCAAAAACCAACGATAAACCACGTACCATTTACTTATAAAACCATTTTAAACCACAAAAACCAAACGTTACCAGACTATAATTCCACATTAATGTAAAATAAATTTCAACGTAAACATATATAATAATTTTGAATAAATACCTTGAGTCATATCCACATAGTTCCGGACAATCTCTATAAAAATGCCCTGGGATTCCACATTCGTAGCAACGCATATTTGGATTATAATATCTACGACCCATTCCACGGGTTCTTGGTCGAGCATGTGTTACACGTATACGGTTTCCACATAGCATTCTGTAATATTTTTATTGAGTATTACATTGAATAATATATAAATTAATTTAATACTTACAAACCATCTGTGCCTTTTAGAGCAGCTACAGCATTTGACTTATATTTAAAAACTGCAAATCCAAAACACGGAGGACTATTAGCCATCCATACTTCTTTTAATCCGCCAAATTCTTCAAAGATTCTTTCAATGTCAGTTTTCTTAACACCTTCCCCTATGTCAGCAATGTGAAGACGATACATTAAATCTGGACTTCGGGAGCGTGATCGGCTATAATCACTCATGTATTCAGAACTTTGTCCAGATTCACTCATATCTTTGCTTAAACTTCTATTTCTATGTCGCATGATGATAAAAATTGTGTAAAACTTCTACAGTTTGAGAATTACACAAAATCACTTGTTTACAAATAATGTCAATGTTTTTTAACAAAAGAGAGTTTTCAGACATCTAGATTTTAATTATATTTTATTAAATATTATACGCAATCTTTGTTACATTATAAATTAACAAAAACAAATTAAACAATAAAACTGTATATTTACGGAACCACAGGAGGTGGATTCTCAACATCACGAGGTTCGGCTGGAATTAATTCCTTCGGTACTCTATTCATCAATCTGCGATAGTATTCTTCATCGCCATCCTCTTCCTCTTCACCCATATAAGCTCCCATACGATACTGGCGCTCTAAATATTCAATAATATCCAATAATGATAATTCCGACTGACAAAATGGGATTGGAACTGGTTCCGGTGGCATAAGTTCGGGTTTGTAGACGGTGCAATAACGACTGCGCCATATTGGAACTATTCCTTTTGGTGCTCCCCTAACTATTTCAGGCTTTGTATCAGTTAGTGCTAAGTTTGGATCGAGTGTTGGGTCTATATCTTCTACTCCAATATAATCAAATTTTGGATCTTTCATATTTATGTAAAAACCATGCAAAAGTATTTTTAAATCAAATGAAAATACACCAGGTCCAATAGGAAGATTACGGTCAAATTTTCCATGAAATACGTAATTAGGATAAATGACATGAGCAGGGCCTTCCATTCGCCCCATTTTCCACGTTCCTATGTACATCGTTTTTTTAATATACATAACATACATATTTTAAATTATTAACTTACCCATAAATCTAATGCCAATACTAGCATAATTATAACTCCCTAATCCATGTCTCTCATGTTTATACCACGCTCCCTCATATACATCTTTGTTGGGATAGTAGTATGTACCAAATCCTTGACGATTGTCTTTCCACCAATCACCAACATACTTCGAACCATCAGGATATATGAAAGTACCCTGTCCGTGTTTAAGGTTCTTGCGCCACATACCCTCATAACGAGCTCCATTCCGAAAAACATATTCTCCTTTTCCATGTCTCATCCCACGGTAATAATGTCCTTCATAGATGTCCCCATTCGGAAGCAGGGCACTTCCAAAGCCATGACGATTTAATTTATCATCACGTTCGCCTTCATATTCCTAAAATTGACAATTAATTTTTATTTGTGAACTGTCAATTAAACATTTTTATTTCATAAATGTCAATTTTTGCTAGAAATAATCTTACTCCATATGGATATTGTTCGATCTCTCCACCTTCTCCGCCTTCAGCCATTGTATTGTTAGCATCAAATTATTTATTGTTTTATGATATTACTTCAATATTACAAAAAAAAAACAACCAAATATGTAATTGATACTTAGAAACACAATTAAAAATAATACAATAAATAAACAAAACAATATATTTTATTTCAGTGCACTTTTTCAATATTTACATTATTTTCTGTAAAATATTTTTTTTTCAAAAATGCTATTTACATATATAAAACATATTTACATAAATATGTTAAAATTATTTAAAATCGTGTAGAAAACGTACTCTATAAAGTCTAACAGACAAAACACTATCACTTGGTAACATCGTAAAAGAGCGATGCTAAGGGATATCTAATCATAAACGCTAGGGCACTACACAATATTTGAATACCTATTAAAACAATAGTTAAATTTTTCTCATGCATAGGTCCACATACTCGTAAGATAAGATTAATCAAAGTAAAATTATTTGTTGTAACATATCCATCTCTTTCATACCAAGATATAAGTTTGAAAATTCGAAAAAAATATAATATCGTTGAACCTATAATATTTATATCAGATTTCCTAAATTTAGTTATACTAATTTCTAAGTTATCACTCTTGGAATTGAACTTGGGTAGTCTATGTCTAGGACATGGCACAAAATGGAATAATTGAGGTAAAGAATATAAAAAATTGAAGACTTGTGGAATAAAAAATAATAAAGTTGTTTTACTAAAGTGGCCTAAGATTCCTACTACGGCGAAGGTCATCCCTGATAAATAACAAAATGTGTCTCCAACAAATACTTTCGATGGATACCTGAAAATAAGACAAAATTAATTTCATTATCAAAACATAAAACATACTGTTTTGAAAAATACTCCAACAATAATTTTCATTCATTACTATACAGGGAGCGTTTCTGCACTTATGTCACAAATTTTAACGGTAGTAATAAATAAAATGAGTAAAAAAGCTTAATCAACATGGGTACGACCAACAATAGTTTCCGAGATATAAGGCTGCGAAAAATAAGTTTTTTATGGGGTTTACCTCTACTATCCCAAAAACTATAAGAGTTACCACCGATTAAATTAAACTTTTTATACATTTCAAAGGCGTGCTTTTGTTTTTCAAAGAAATGTACCAAGTTAAATGTTGTGGCGACCTTGGCCAATATTTAATTATCAAATAACTTCGAACTCTTAGAAAAGGGGTATGTGACCATATCGAATTTCAATATATGCCACAAAATATAAAATCTAACCACTATAGCTTCTCATAATAATAATAAAAACTAAACATTAATTCGTAATAATATTGTTATTATCAATTTAATGTTTTGGAAAAGGGGTACATGCCGTAAGCAGAGACAGTTTTAGATCAGCTTACCAGCGTCGCGATTTTGTTGGGGTAGGTGTGGCATGACCACAGCTGGCTATAACCATCTCTTTCACTCTCAGTCCATTCGTCTTATTCCACGCTTCTACCATACTCACGTCACAAATCCTTTCCCCAAATTTTTAATAATTATTTTTTCGTAAAGTACGAATAATTAATCAATTTAAAATAATACGGGTATTTTATTGTTTTGTCTAGTATCATATTATGTAAAAATAAAAAAAAATGGTCACATACCCCATTGAGAAACATGTTTCATATAAAATTTTGTTGTTTTTTCAAACTCTATTTACTGACACACAAAATTTTGTTCGATCACCAACTTTGTCAGTTTATTGTCGATTTTCCGTTTTTCTCGGAAACAGTTGAAGATCAGACTCATGAAGATTATGCTTTTTTTATTCATTTTGGTCAGTTCTATAATACTCTTAAAAGTTGTGACACAGATTTAGAAACACTCTGTATAAAAAATATATTTTGGATTAAAAAAATGAATGTTAATATGTTAAAATACAAGTTTCGTGTTTTTTTTTTTTTTTTTTGGTCCTTTTATCAAAAAATATTTAAAAATATATGTACGTTATTTCATTTTTAGGAATTTCTACTTTTGTTTCTTTAATATGTACTTTATGAAACTCATTTGCATGTCCTAAAGATTTCTTGATGACATCCGAATGAGTTTCATGACTCATGAAACAAAATAGAAAAAATCTTCCTTTCCCAAATTTTAAAGAATACGGCCCTGATTTATCGATTATTTGCATGTGGGCTAGGCTGTCACAAAACCGGCGCGGTTAGTCATATACGCAAATAACTCAAATAAATGTAAAAAAAATAAAATTTAAATAATAGTGACCGATATTTCCTAATAGTGATAATAAATGTTTGTAGTGTATAAAATGAGAGCATAATTTGCAATATGTGACATTATAATTTGTTTAAATGCATAAACGATGGAATATACGCCGTATATCGTTATGGATATTTCTAATTATGCAAATCGTATTAGTTGTAATTTATTTTGCAACGCAAAACGAAAGTACAACAAATGTGATCCCACCTAACCTAAAAAACTCTATAACTTTTATTGCTACTAATAAAAATGTGACAAAATATAAACTATCCTACTACAACGAAAACAGTAAAATAGTTTTATCATCCAAATATGTAGAAGATCTTTTTGCAGATTTTAATACTAGTTTATGTTATAAAAATGGTACTGATTTAAAGTCAATGAAGAGGCAAAAGAATATGAACTGGAAATGTTTATGTCTTCCTGGATGGCACGGCAATGATTGTGGACAACCCGAAGTTATTTGGCGAGCCCTATTAACTGCTAGAAAACCGCAGCAAATTATTGGACCGAGGAAAATTCAAAGAAGACTAATTTATTTTTTCGAAATAGACATTATATCTGCAGAATTCGTCGAGATATCATTATACGAATTAAAAGATGTTGCCGATTTGTTTGTTTTATTTGACTATAATGCAGAACTTAATGTTAAAAGTAAGTTAAGTAATGGATTTTTAAAAGATATGTTTAGTAAAATTTTGTATTTAACTGGTGCCAACAAAAATGTTGCATGGAAAAAAGCAAAACGAATAATTAGGAATTTAAGAGAAGATGATATATTTTTTATAACTAATCCATTTGAAATACCCAATAATAGAGCCTTGAACTTTTTAAAATTATATAATCACTGGCCACAACCACTGAATTTTAGATTAAGATGGTCAGTTTATGGTTTCTTTTGGAAACATCCCCAAAAAACCATTTTAACATCAGGAGCATGCACAATTAATTACTTATATGATGCTCTTGACGATAATATAGACAATTTAAATAAAAAATTCATATCAAATGACAATTTAAAATATAAACAGGGTTTGATTGTAGGAGATTTGAATCATTTTGGTGGATGGTTTTGTGAATTTTGTATGGAACCAGCCTTGATCTTAAGCTCATTGAAATTTGTCAATAGCTCATCAATTATAGAGAAAATAGCTGTTAAAAAAATTGACGTATCATATATAGAAGATTTAATTGAAAATGGAATTTATTTAGACGGCACTACAGAGCTTATAAGAGCTCATATGTCTAATGAAAATTATTATGCACCGTCTTTTGTTAATAACAACAGTTGGAAATACGACTGGTTGTTAATTAACTTGTATTCAAAATTAGATTATTACTAAATATTAAATGTTAATATTTCGGAAATCACTTATGTATTTTAAGCTGTTAACATCTTTATATGAACATAATAAGTGCGCACAAATTTTCATTTGTGAATTTAATATTATCTAACTATCTTATTATGTATGCTGTGATATTACCCTCCTCTAATATAAGTAAACGATAAAGATATATTCAATTTTTGCTTATTATTTATGGAAATATTTCAATTGACGCAATGTATTTAATTTTTTACTAAAATGTACACGAAGCATTTATATGGGTGGTCAACGGTCACTATGATATGACCAAAAAATGTTATTATTATACATAATAATTATTAATAGATAAAAAAAAGAATGCCTGATAAATATACATTTTATACATTGTGTAACTTGAAATATTTCATCATTGGAAATAATTGTTAAATATCCTACAATAAAACTATAGACTGGAAATGTAATATTATGAATTTGTACTTCCAACGAATTTCTTATAGTTTAAATTTGTAATATACACAATAAATGTATATTAACTCACCAATTATGTTGTAATAATGCGAATGAGGTTGCTATATACGGCAGCATAAAATATAAACTAAACTGGTGGGCCTCCCATAACTCTCCAGATAATTCAACGACGTTGAAAATAGCAATGGAAATAGCAATAACAATACTCTGTCCCGCTTCCAAACCATTTACTCCCGCAAGAATATTTATAGCATTTGTGCAAAATACAGCCAGCATGCCCATATAAATATAATAGAAAAATCCTAAATTCACTGAATTTCCGAAAAATTCCCTGAGTGGTTTTGGTACTATTATCGTTGTTGAGTTAAAATTGACATAGTAAACCATTAGTAATGGCAAAGATGCGATTGTAGGTAAAAGGAGTTTGTGCCTCCATCGCAGATCCAGAACATCATCGGCAAATCCAAGTAGAAGCATACAACAAATTGATAGTAAAGCTGCTATTAACTCTACAAACTAATATATAAATCAAGGTGGTACAGTTCGTCTGCACGCAGTTAAATACTCACTTCATCATGAGGAAACTTTCCTTCGTTTAGAAAGAACGACCCAAAAGGTACAGGTATAAATAGAAATAATGTTATTAGAAAAATACATCCAGAGACTACACCAAGTGCTTCAGGTCTAAAAAATATTTATCATTTAATTCCAATGGTAACTATGTTAATTAACGTTATGAATTCGTAATGAAAACAAAGAAATAATAATACTTTCACTGAATTACTAAAAATATTCGAATACATAACCTACACTTTTTCACTTGTTCGTTTACTCATATCAATTCCAAATAAATTCGCTTTTATAAACATTTCTTTCAATGTAGGTATTAACTTCACCGTTAATTTATAGGCACAAAATGAGTATAAAGCATTAATTAATAAAGGAGTCCAAATTTTCATTTTGTCAGACGCACTCGTGTCACTTACTACCGCCATTTTTTGAACGAACATATGTTCTGCGTTGGCACATCACCGCCATCGCAAAGGTGCTTAAAGCTGCGCAAATCAATATTTATTTGTAATGCATATTTTATTCGTTTATTGTTAATAATGTTATTAATGAATTAATGGTGTTTGTTTTCATAAAGAACCAATTTACATAAAATGTGAGATACAATACTACTGTTAAAATTAAAAATGCCTTGTTCATGAAGCAGATGGCGTTGATCTTGTTATAACTTGAATTTTTCTGAGCTATACCTTGTTCCATTTACGTCATTCAGTATTGTAGAGAATAGGGCATAGTTTTGAATTCTGGCTGATATTGGAAACTAGTTTACACAATGTAATTTCGGTTACTTAAAACTGGCGCTGATGCAAGCCACATTTGCTGAAAGGCTTTTAATACTGAAATGGAAACACGCCACCATATTTGAGTATGAATCGGAAAACCAGAAGTGGCACTTATAAATAAATAAATATATCATCACGGCATATTACCTACTGCTGGGTGTGCCATTCTGCTTTGTACGCAGATTTCGGTTATGATGATATATTTGTACCGTGCAGGCGTTTACCAGGCGTCACCTCACGGGCACTCATTGCTAGCGTGGAGAGTAAACCACAGGGGTCAATTTTGTGCGATTTAAAATTAGAAATATATGGCGTCGGTCGGGATCGAACCCGGATCCCCAGATTCGCGACCTGACAAGCACACGGCAACGAGACCCCATAAAAGCTCTAAATAAGTTTTCTTGGAAAATGTCTGTTTTGAATATCATTTTTTCGTGATTTGTATTACTACACAAAATAAATATTATTTTCTATAAGTATGCGATATTTTGATTTGGAACTTAATATCTTAACAAAGACAGGATGCCAAAAGTTTTAATAAAAAAGTTTTTGTTGAAGGAAATAAAACAATATTTAATAATCAGTTTCTTATAGTTAAATTAATTTATTTTGCAGTCCATAAATACTTGGTTTATTATTTGTATTGTATTCGTGTATTCTACGATTCTACCTAAATACTGTTTCGAATACGGATACATAAAAGTTGGCGCGAATATCCGTTAAAACGAATACGAATATTCGGAACATCCCTAATTCATACATCAATCATCAATCAAATTAGTAAAATCGAACCTTTGTTCATATTCATTATACACAATTTTTTTACTACGATTTTGACAAATCAGAATGTACAATTTATTTCTCTCTATCTAAACCCATTATCCATTCTAATCAAAATATGTATAATTTAATAAAAATGAATTAACTGTAAATTATTTCTTCATTTGATTCGTAATAATTTTGCCTAGTTACCGGGAACCAGTGTCGTAACAAAAGTTTGCGCAGGGGTAGTTGGCAACACACATGACAGTAACGTAAACCCCGTGCGTGGCAAAGAAAAAATGAAAATCATGTATTGGGTATTGTATGTGTCTGCCAGTCTGCCATAAAGTAAATGGTAAAGTCACCCTGTGTAGGCCCAAGGGACATAATTCGGAAGTAGTTCAAATCCCGAAATCACTGTGTATACATACGAACTCTGTCGCATATGTATTGGACTAAGGAATTTTGTGCAAAAAAATAATTTTTCAGAATTAAAATTTATTAAATACAAATTGTTTATAGAAAAACAAATAAGTATATTAAGTACACTATATGGCGCGTGCGGACACGTGACTTGAGCGTCCTTGACGTGCTAGGAATCAGCTGATTTGTGTGCGTTTGTCATTTTGACAAGAACAATGTCACTTTGTCAAGACGTTTTGACTTATTTTAATTTTTAATTGTTGAGAAGTTATTATTTTTAATTTCATGTGTTTTATTGCCTGAAAATTGTACATTAATAACATTTTAGCAGTTCAAAATCAAAATAAGTCAAAATATTGGTATTGTCAAAGTGACACTGTTCTTGTCAAAATGACATGCGCACACAAATCAGCTGATTCCAAGCACGCCAAGGACGCCCGAGTCACGTGTCTGCTCGCGTCCTATAGTTTTAGCAATTAATTAACAATACTTAATATGTTGTCCAATTTAAATAATTATAAAAATAAAATAAAGGCAATATTATGTCTGGCGCATAGTTAAATGTATATGTATATTTCGATCAAAGTGATGTATAATTTGTTTGATCAAATATAACTTCGAGTTTGCATTAAGAAACCAATTAAAATTTATTGTTGACATGTCAATGTAGTATAATTGTTTAAAAAGTACGCGGAAAGTCTTTCCTATGCGAAATTTTATTAATGTTGCGCATAAAACTGGGCTTGCTGGGTAAAAAATAACAAAACCCTTAAGTATTCATTAATGAGCGACAAGAATAATAATTTTTTAGTTTAAAAATATCGGAAATATTGAGACATACGTTAAAACTGGACGTTTTTCGATGATTACGAAAACGGATGTTTGCGCCATGCTCTACGGGCACTTATTATAGAAGATGAGCAAATGTGATTGGTAGACCGATCTTAAGACACTTGTCTAAGAATTATTTAAAAAAAATTGTGATATGGGTTCTACAAGGTAAAATTAATTTTCATAATAGAATTCAAACTGGTAATTTTTTCATTTCATCTAGGCGATGGAAAAGTCTCTTCTCGCACAAAAACAGATGCAAGACTAATTTTTTTGGGCAAAAAACTCAAACATTGAGTCCCGATCCCGATACATGTAAACAATAAGTTTTAATTGGTTTCTTAATGCAAACTTGATAATATATTCAGGCCTATATTTACGAAGCACGACTTTGACAAATACTATTATTATTGATAGAAAATAATAATGAATAAATAACTACTACAAATATAATTAAACGTCATTTCCTAAATATTGTATGTTATTTTCTATATGATCATGATCAATATAAAATACAGGCTGTGGGGGCGGCCAAATTCTAATAGCCCGAGGCGGCATTGAACTTACGCTACTGACTATATTTGAACAAACAAATTACGCATCACAGTTTTTTGAACGAGATAAAAATTTAACTCTGCGTTCGAGTTATGGTCCAATTGATATGGGCCAGACATAATATTTTTATTTTGTTTTTTATAATTATTGTTATTGGAAAACATATTATTGTGAATTAATTGCTAAAACTGTAGTGATCTTAATATACTAATTTATTTTTCTATAAATAATTAGTATTTAACAAATTTTAATTCTGAAAAATTAATTATCTGTTCAAAATTCTTTGGTCCAATATGCGACAGGGTTGGTACCTACTAGGGCTGAGAAAAAGGTCGATTGATCGATCTTATTTTTAAAAAATCGGATTGATAATTTATTCTGAAAAGATCGATCAATCGAAAAGATCGATTAATTGAAAAATCGATTTTTTGAAATAGATTATCAAAAAGAACATTTATCCGAATTCCGAAAAATCGACCTTTCCAAAAGATATCGATCTTCTGGATTCTGAAAGAACAATTTTTTAAAAGAAATATTTATTCCAAGAAGAAATTTCTTGATTTCACCAGCATTAGGCCTTTCACGCGCGTAAGGTGTTATTCGTGAATTGTTTCATAATTTGATGTGCGTATGTGTAGTAGTAATACAAATCGATCATGCGATTTTTTTATTAAAATCGATTTTTTCTATTATTAAAATTGATGTTTTGATTCTTTGTTAAAATCGATTCTTGATCATTTATTAAAATTGAATATTTGATATAGTATTTCGATTTCATATTAAAAAATATCGATTTTTGCGAACAACTCGATTTTAACAAAAGATCGAAAATAGTATGGGGAGTTTACACCATTTCCTATGATTGAATATTCTGTAATTTAGCTGTATAGTAGTAATGAGCATTAAAATAGCTATTTGTGTATTAAGAGCGCAAAATAAAACATTGTCGATTGAGAGGTTGTCGACGCGCAGCGCAAGAGCGCGGCATTCTCTCGAAATCGATAATGTCCATTTGCGCTCGCAACACACACAAGATTTTTTCTACAGTCGCCACAATGGGGTCCTTCACCATAACAAAAATTTATTTTTCTACAGTCTATATACAAAGTAGCCATTTGCGCTCCCTTTTGTCAACGCAAAATGTCACTTTGCCGCTCTAGAGCGACAAAGTAGAAAAAACGCTCGCTCCTCAAATTTCTAACTATACAATGTTGAGAAATGTTACTTGGTTACATTCTTAATGGAAACGTTTAGTCAGGAATTAATGACGCTGTAGTTACACATTACCCACTTACATAACCAAACAAAATGCCGCACTGCTGTGAAAATAAAATAGGGTATTCATTTACAAAAACTAAAGTATAAAATGCTTAGATTAGATTGAAGCAATAGCTCAAGAAGAATGGGAAATACCGATAAGTAAAAATAAATAAAAAATAAATTTTTGTTATGGTGGAGAACCCCACTGTGGCGACTGTAGAAAAAATCTTGTGTGTGTTTCGAGCGCAAATGGACATTGTCGATTTCGAGAGAATGCCTCGCTCCTGCGTCGCGCGGCAACAACCTCTCAATCGACAATGTTCTATTTTGCGCTCTTAATACACAAATAGCTATTGTTACAAGTACATTCAACTAGTGCGGTGAAAAAGTGGATATCCATTGGGAGCGTTCACGCAGGTGGCAGCACAACTGTTCACACAATTTATTTTATATTTATTTTCCATTTTTCTTGAGTTATTGCTTCAGTCTAATCTAAGCATTTTATATTTTGTTTGGTTATGTAATATACCGACAGAGCATTTATATGTCAGATTCACTTATGAAGGTGGTAAGTGTGTAACTACAGTGCCATTAGTTCCTGGCTAAACGTTTCCATTAAGAATGTAGACAAGTGACATTTCTTAACATTGTATAGTTATAAATTTGGACAATGAGGGTTTTTTCTACTTTGTCACGCATGAGCGGCAAAGTGACATTTTGCGTTGATAAAAGAGAGCGCAAATGGCTACTTTGTATATAGACTGTAGAAAAATTTACTTTCACCTCTCAAAGTAGGGCTTTTACTGAAAAAAATATGTAAACATAATCTTAAAAATTAAAAAATAAATAAAATCGAAATGGTACTTCTTCAAGAGATGAGAATACGGGCCATTCATAATAAAAAGAAAATATAAATAATTTATTACTAATTATTATAAAATTACAATATGAAATAAACATAATAAATAATTTCCTAATATTAATGTTTTATTGCACAAGTTATATTTTTTATTATTTCGACTCAATTACATTTACAGTTTTTTATAGAATCCCTCTTATATTTATCAACCAATATCGTTTCACTGCTTTAATATACTTTATAAGATTTTTCTGTACAGTTTCTTCATCATCTGTTCCATCCCTTGCATATAATTCAAACCAATCAAGAAGTAGTGTCATAATTCCTCCACTTCGTTCTTTACGTGTATATTGGCTTCGCAAATCATTGTAATCTCCTTCTGTATTTATATCCATCATGTCAGATTTGAATTGTCTCATTTTTGTGTTAAGAATTTCGCAAGCCCGTTCATATTCAGTCGCTACGTGACCAGCAAGTGTATTATTTGCATTCAGAGGAGGATACTTTTCCAAAATAATAAGCAAAGTGTTGAGATAATTTTTTAGATCTTTTACTGAACACATGGTACACTGTTCTTCAAGGATTTCTTCTTCGTTCTTGTCAATGTACAATTTACTATGTTTTAACACATACAATAACTTTGTAAGGAAATCTTGGACTGCTATTTTCATGAAGTATTTAATTATGTTGTCCGATATATGCTGCAGAGTTCTTCTTTTCTCTGCAAATAAGTCCCACTCGGCAATTTTTGTTTTTGGTGGCGCCTCTGTTGTTGTTGTTGTTGTTGTCGTTTTATATATCCATGATGGGGGTTGGGGTTCGGGTGCAATATTACTAGTATTTGAAATAATTGCTGATTCATATCGTGGACTTGATTGATATGTCCAATAATTTTGCATTGGTGGTGTGGATGGTAACACCTGTTGCCTATTTTGGATTCTTCTTTGCAATTCACTTGGTATTTGAGTTAACTTCCTCTGAATATTTACTTGTTGTGGTTTAAATTGTTGAAAATATTGCGAATAAGAGCTTGTACTCCGGAGACAGTTTGACTCACTACAATAATAATGTTAGCTAAAGCTAAGATAGATAAACCTAGGTTTAGATAGAGAAAGAGATGTTTATTTTTATAGAAAATCTTAAATATTATACAAATACTTACACACAAAGTAATAAAAAATACACAAGCAGTTTTTCATTTTTTGTCATGTTTCTACCAGTATATTAAATTTGTGTTCATGAGAAAGTACATTTATTACTGCTAGAAGGAACATTGTTAAATTAAACATAAAAATATTTATGAACATATTTCACTGTTTTTATATGAACAATAATACTTATTTTATTATATATTTAATTATGTATTTATTAATATTTATGTTATCTTATCGATATACATTAATAATAATAATACACGGAATAGTAATAAATATTTATAAATAGGAAGTAAATTGCAAGATAAATATAATATAAATACATCATATATAATTTATTATGGTTCTAGAATTTATATTTCGTGAGTAGGGGACTATTGAAATTGACGTCACCCAACACACATTCCCCCCTCCAGTATTACAAGTCTTTAGAAGAAGACTGCAGGCTCGAAGGAAGAGATAGTTTTGTATTACCATGGCCTCTCTTCTCTTCTCAACGTATAGGGCGCGAGCAGATACGTGACTCGAGCAACCTTGACGTGTTTAGAATCAGCTGATGTGTGTGCGCGTGTCATTTTGACAAGAACAATGTCAAATTGACGAAACCAATGTTTTGAATTATTTTGATTTTGAAGTGTTAAATTGTTAATATTTTATAAATTTCGGACAGTAAAATACAAACTTATGTTTAAAATTAAAATAAGTCAAAATATTGGTCCTGTCAAAGTGACATTGTTGTTGTTAAAATGACATGCGCACACAAATCAGCTGATTCCATGCACGTCAAGGACGCTTGAGTCACGTGTCTGCTCGCGCCCTGTTGTCATAATCCAATTTGATATTTGCTGTTTTATTTGGCGGTGGTGTTTGACGTATGTATGAGTAATCAGTTTTGTTATAATAATGATTTGTTAGCTGATAATATATTCTAAAAAATAATAATACCGAAACACTAAATTACCCAACACATTTAAATACTGTGTTAGATTCTATCTAAGAGGTCATGGTAGTGCTTTCCTGTCTTTTTCTTCGAGCTTGTCGTCTTTATCAAAAAGTTTATGTCAGAACTCAGTAGATGGCAACAGTAAAATTCTAAAATCATAAGTCCCCATTTTATGTCGAGTTTGGTTCTAGATTCTTCCGTATCCGGAAGAATGGGACAGTGAGATTGAGATTTTTTCGTGAAATATTGTAAATGCTTCTATTTATTTCTATCTTCATACAAAAAGAAAACTTCGGAAGTGTAGAAGGACCAACAGAAGAAAAGAAAACATTGTAAATTTACACTTACTAACTGTAAATTTACACTTCCTAATTGTAAATTTACACTTGATAACTATAAATGTACACCTATACTAACTGTAAATTTACACTTGACTAGCTCTTTGGACCAGCCCAGGAAATAAAACCTGTACCGGCCTCTCCTTGGTGAAAAAAAATCAGGACATATACAAAAATTAATGTTTTTGCCATGTATACAGCGTGTCTCTAATATACATAGACATAGCTTAACAACAAAAGAAGAGGCTGGTACATGATTTTATTTCCCAGGCCGGTCCAGAGCCAATTCGTCCCTGCACATACAATGAAGTGTAAATTTACATTTAGTTAGTGTAAATTTACAGTTATGTGTAAAATTTACAGTTAGTTATGTGTTATCAAATGTAAATTTACAGTTAGTAAGTATCAATTTACAATGTTTTTTGTTCTGTTTATTATTATTTTGCTTAGCTTGACTGATTTTGCAAGCAAAAAGAATGAGTGCTTAAAAATAAAAGTTTATCTGAGAAAATCAGAGGTCATATGTTATTTGGTGAGATAAATTCCAAAGACAACGCAAAATGAAACCATTTACTTATTATTATATTTTTAAACTTAAAATATTAATTGTCACACTAACAGTTATAAACAATAACAACTGTTTATTTATTTGGTATAATAGTTGAATTTTTAAGTGTTTTGCATCATTTTGGTTTAAAACTAGTCATTGGAATTTATTGAAAAAATAGATATATGTTGCTTTTTGTATACTCTATTAATAAATAACATAATTATTAAACACAAGAGAGCAATGTGAGTTGCATATTAAGATGTTGTAGAGTTGCCTATATAATTAAAATAGTTCCGGTAGCAACCACAGAATGGCGCTGAAGGTGGTCTCTTCAAATAACAACAGGAGTCCCTGATCATGGCCAACTTCATTGAATTGCGCTACGCTTATTATGGCCGCGTCAAATGTCACTAAACAAAAAATACAGGGAGAGGACGGGAAGTGTCGCCACGCATGGCGTAACATTGTACCATTTTGACAAATTATCTGTCACAAATAAAAATTGAATTTAATATTTAAATTTTGAAGTATTGTATTTACTTTTAATAAACGGACAACACATTTTGCATATCTAAAGTTCATTGACAAAGACTAAAATCATTTATTAATTCTAGATTTTCTATTCAGATTGGATGGATTTTTGAATACAAAACTGAAAACTATTTCATTTTCACTTATAGCGTAGAAAATCAACTGCGCATTGAAAACATCTCACTTACTATCTCTCTCATTGTATGCAATGAGTCCATTTCCATTATGAAATAAAACAACGTATTTCTTATTCTAATTTGTGACTCTACCCAATAGTGCTGTTGCAAGAATTTTAATGTGCCTTCTAAGTATTAAATTTAAAAAGATATCAGGCTGTATCATGTAGCTCATCGCTTATATGACAAATAGAAACAAATTTTACAAGTAACTTTACGTTTTTTTCATCACAGTCACATATGGTGACATCAAAGTACATACACCGCCTACTTTTATTTAAAAACATAGGTGTGACAAACTGTTTTCCTATTGGCTGTGAATTACGTAATGTAAGTGCTATGGCGTCACAGAAGTGGGGGATTGTTTTTTATGCCTATTTTGGCGCCAATCTTTTTGTTTAATTATTTACAAAAAATAACAAATTATTAAAATAAAAATTATTACTATGAATAATATTGCACAAACTTTAATTTAAAATACTTTTTAAAAATGTGAAAATGACGTGAAACATGCTATACTAGCGACGTCACATTTTTCAGGCAGTCTGGCACTGGCAGTCCTGTAGTAACTTTGGTAACTTTTTATACCTAACTTTAGTGAGGTCAACCTGACTGTCATTCAGTTCGTGGTTCAATGCAAGTTCAATGTTAATTTAAATTATTTTGCACGTGATATTTAAATAATTTTAAATATATAAATAATAATGAATGTTAATCTTGCGCGTAAAATATTTAATAACTGTTTTCTAAATGTTAGAAACAATAGCATTCAACAAAAGAGGTTACAATCTTACAAAGCCGCGTTGTTAAAAGAATCCAAGGATGATGATGATGACAGAACACTTGTTATCAATAAAATAAATGAAGTTAAAAAATTAGAAAAACACCAAGTTAGAGTACAAGTCCATTACTGTAGTTTAAACAAAACCGACTTAACACAATTTAAGAATACCAAAGAAAACTTCGTACCAGGCTATGAATTTTCTGGCGAAGTTTTAGAAGTAGGGTCAGATGTAAAAGCAGATATTGTAACAGTAGGAGAAAGAGTTGCAGTATTGAGTAAAAATCGGGGTGGATTTGCACAACAGTGCGTTGTACGTAAATATAACCTCAAATTCACACAACGATTAAGCAGTTAAAATAATGATATTTTAGGTAGATTCTGTGGATGTTTGGCGGTTACCGAGCAGTATAAAGAGAAAAGATGCTGCCGTGCTAATATTCGGTCATACAAATGCTATGTTTGCTTTTTCTCACTTAACAAATATAAATGAAAACACAAAAGTGTTAATTGCAACCGGACCAGGTGGTTTGGGACTCGCTGCTGTTGATGTTGCGGCAAATATTTATCAAGCAAAGGTAAGAGTAGGTATTAATTCAATTAATACGTAAGATGTATTGGTAAAATTACTTTTTAGCCAATTGGAGTATGCCAATCTGAAGAACTTTCAGCTTTAGTCCGAGAAAGAGGTGCATTTAAAACAACGACGTTTAAAAACAAAAACTTACTTAAAGAATTCGGAGGAAGTGATATTATTTATGACGCTATTGGAGGAGATAACCACAAAATAATCAATCAATGGTATGATTTCGAATTTATTCTAGATTTAAATTAATTTAAAAGTAGTAATAACAACACGGTTTATTATCCATTTCTACGTGTGCCAATCAAATTTTTTTCTATCAAAGTAGTTGAGTTATGCCATAAACTTATATTTTTCTTTTAAATGGAACGTATATTAAAAAATAAAACCATTTGACAGTATGTTTTTAGCTTTTCAAATATGAATAAATTAGTATTAATTTAAATTAATGAAATATTTAAGAAAAACCGTAAATATTTATATTTCATGTCACGTAACGTATAAATCGTAGTAACCTGTGGGTTTAAAACAAAAGATTTATGCCCATTTGCACCACCGACACTTAAATTTTAAACTTGGTTTTATTCAGTTAGCCAAATAATTGATTTTAATTCCCATATTTTGTAATTTTAATGTTTAATTAACTTGAATAACTGAATAAAACCAAAATTAAATATGAGGTGTTAGTGGTGCAACTGGGCATTAGTATTGTAAATAACAATACAATAGGTTTAATATTTGTTTTGTAATTTCATTTGTTTTATTAAAATGGTTAAAATTACAAATTTTTGATTTAATTTAATTTAGTGATGTGAAATTTGTATTAATCAAAATAGCAAACAGTTTGAACTATACAGAATGTTATTTAAGTAAGCGTACAATGCTTAACCGATGATAGAACTAACCCCATAGATACGGATACTAATCTGCCAACAATTTTTGTTTTACTTGCTTTTTATAAGAACTGGAGCCCTTTAAAACTGACCAATAGAACTTTTCAATAGATAGAAGATATTTGTTTCTAAAAAATTTAAATGTAAAATGTGAGAAAAGTCTCTTGACAACTTTAAAAACTTCTCAAAAGAAGTTACAAAAGCTTTTATTGAAGCTAAAATGTCTAACGATGCAAATTTTCACCGAGAATACAGGTATTTTAATGATTGCAATATTTTTGACGTTTCGTTTGACAGGCAATTGTTGGCGCCATTTTACTTACTATTTGCAGCGATAGAAAGAGATAACCGTTAAATTGAAAATGTCTATTACGCTATAGTTCAAAAATTTTGTAAAACATAAAAATCAATGGTTCTTTGGAAAAAAACGTTAATTGTCAATATTGACATTAAACATTTTTTGCATTTATATTCTACTTATTTGATATTCTAATTATTTATAGGCAGGTATATTTTTCATGTAGTTTTTCGAAAGTCTAATACGACGCGACGCCAATGATCTTATATGTCAATTTTTTCCAGAGAACACATTTTTTTTTACAAAATGTTAAACTATGTTCTAATTAGTCAGTTTTAAGGGGCTCCAGTTCTTATAGAAAGCATGTAAAACAAAAATTATTTCCAGATTTACCATCTATGAGGTTAGCTCTAGTGTCGAACGCTTACTTAAATAACACCCTGTATTTGTATAAATTTGTAAGTAATTATTAACAGAATCTATCTTTTGTTTAATTCGTAACTTTTATATTTAAGGTCTGGAACATTTTTAAATATAAATTTACAGTTTTTCGTAAATATTTCATTAATTTAAATTTGAAAATAAAAGAAAATAAGATTGATAAGATACATATTTGAAAAGTTAATATAAACTTTATCTAAGGTATTATTTTTGAATGTTTTACTTTTAAAAAATGTGTAAGTGCTAAATAAATTTATAACTAAAAGTATAAATCATCAAATAACTGGAAAACATGAAAATGTTTGTAATGTCTGTTGAATTTATTTCAAAGTTTTCTGTAGCAATTTAATTTAATGTTAATAATTTTTTTTTCATCAGTATAAAACCGGAAGGCCAAATTTTATACGTTGGTTCATTCAGCAGTTCTATTCCAAGTCCTCCATTTAATTCATGGCTCTCTATTGTAAACATCGAGGGATTGAGATCAACAAATCCTGAATTGTATCGCAGTTTGGTGAGTGACACTCTAGATCTGGCTGATCAGGGAATTATTAGTGCTTATGTCGGCGCTGAATTTGAATTGGATGACATAGGGAAAGCTATTAAATACATCGATGACAAAAAATGTACTGGAAAAGTATTAATCAAACTTGTAGATGACTAAATGTGTAATAGGTTTTATGAATTGTTATTTATGATGAAAATGCTGAGATTGTTACCATATTTATTAGTATTTTTATTGAATACTATACAGGTTTTATTATATGTATGTAAATAGTTTTGTACTTATTTATCTGATTGTGTAAATAAATTATTATGGAGAGATGAACAAATTTGTGTTTTAATGATAAATAAAATTAATAAATATATTATCAGGGCATATTACCCATTGCTAGGCGTGCCAAAGTGCTTTGTACATAGATATCGGTAATGATGATGACATATTCATACCGTCAGGGCACAAACGTGACCTCTGTGGTGCACTCTGGTGTGTTTCAATGTGACAAGACAACTAATTTCTATCATTTGAAAAAGGTACTTGGGTAAATTTAATAATGGGGATTTATAATTTTGACTTCACCCGCGGCGGATCGGTAGCGGACCTCACTCCACACAATTTAGAAAAGGACAACAAATTTTGAGAAAGAGCGAGGTGATATACCACGGCCGAGTCGATCAAATGCTCTCCCCTTCAGTACTTCGCCAAGTTGATCCCAAAATTTGTTTATTTAGTCAGCAAAATTTGGTTATGTTATTTTGTGTAGTGCCTGTTATTAATTATCTCTTGTACTAAAGTGTAGTGAAGTGATCCTTCCTGGTTAGAATGCCGGTGTTTGAAAAAAAGTGGAAATAAACATGAATTAATTGAAAGGTATACACTGAGTAGATCATATACTTTAATAATTATATAAAAATGTGTTTAGTCTGACATGTTTACGTTTCCTTTCAAAGAACAGTAGCTGTGATCACGTGGTGGATCACATGATAAATAGAGTTAAATATTGCTCACTACATAACTACTTATTAAATACTTTTTTACTCACTAGATGGCATGCGAAAAGTTTGAATTGTATAAGTCCAAGTCCCCATTAGATAAAAATTTATTATATACATAACCCAATGGGATATTCCGGTGATTTTATGTAAAATAGATACTATTTTCTATAGTTTATTAGAAAAATATAGTAAAACATGTTTACTAAGTTTTCATTTTAATTTGATAGAAAATTGATTTTTTTACAAATCTAGGAACCTCCTTGAAAATTGTGACGTACATTCGATATGTTATTGATCATTTCAGGTTAAATATACATTAGAATAGAAACACAAATGGCGCTAGTAGCAGGCACGCGCGTGTATTTTATAGTTTATTTTCTTTGCTGTAATTATTATTTGTTTCTTTGATATTTGTTTGTTTATCTAAATTTTCTTGTTAAAAAGTTTTAAACAGACAAGTGGGTGTCGATGAACACATGGGTTTAGATATTGAAGTTCGTTGCAGATGTCAACAAGCGGATGGATGAGCTTCATAACCATGGCAATTTTTAAAAATTCATATCTCGTTTGATATATAGAGTTTCTTACTTAAAATTGGATATTCATAGTCCTATACAGGGTGTAACAGCTAAATGAGCTACCTCAAATAATTTCTATATTATTAAAGATACAATAAAATACTACAATAAAATTGTTTACATCTTAGTTACCATGGCGGAAACTGAAAGAGTGAAAGATTACACCCTGCGGGCGGTACAGTGGAACATGCGGGCGGTAAAGTAGAGTAAAAGCCCGGCGATAAACAAAACGTTAAAATACAATTGGAATATTGGAAAACACTCTTATTTTAAAAAAATCTGATGTGGACACCACACGACTTCCTTGTACGCAAGACCAACATAACCAATTATAAAATTGCACGTATTTGATGTAATTTGACATTAACATTAATTTTTTTATTTTTTGTTAGTTTTTGTCTTTTATTAAAAAACCAAAAGTATATAATTTTTAAATTTACATATTTTGCGTATACAAAGGGCTAATTTAATAATACTTGATGTGCTAGACGCAGAATATAATTCTCTAAAACTCTTATTTGAAGCACTTATTTCTAAAATCAAAATAAAACCATTTTATTCAAGAAATACTGCTAATAACTTCCGGTTAGCCTATTTTAACCAAAATCTACTATGTTATTCTCATTGACATAAAAGTTGTATACAGGGTGTAACAGCTAAACGAGCTACCTCCAATAATTTCTATATTATTAAGGATACAATAAAATACTATAAGGTAATCTTATAGAAGACCACGGGAGACATCCGAAGATAGAAGAAAATATTTTTTTAAACCAGTGGTTCTCAAGTTACAATACAAAGTTATATTTTTTTTAAATGGGATGATATATATTTTTTAGGCCTATTTAATAGAGTATTTTTTTCTGAATTCAACAATGTAATCATTTTATATCCTAACATTACAAAAATATTGAGAAAAATTCAATTGAAATTTAAATAAATTTCATTTTTATAGCTATTTTTCAGAAGGCTATGTATGAAAAACAATGACTGCTATTTCTTAATTAGAATTATTTAACACGAAAATCAGAGAGAACATTATTTATAAAATTATTAACAAATATGTTTCATTTTAATTTAATTTCAATTATTTTTCAGCATGGTGTTTTGGGGTTTATTTAGTTAAATAGAGTAGGAAAAGTAGCTTTTATTGCAACAATTATGAATAGCAAAGGTTACCTGGATATTTTAAAAACAACTTTAAAGCTCTATGTGCCGAAGAAAGGCTTAGTAGGCAATTTTAATTTCATACATAAGAAAGATCCGACAAATAATTTGCGTTTTATAAGAGAATGGCTATTGTATAATACTTATCAAAAATAAGGTCAATTCCCCCACCTACTCACTCCTCCCTCCGTCATCGGACTTAAACCCAATTGAGCAAATATTCATGAAAACATTAAAACTAAAGAAGAATTGAAAAATGAACTATAATAAGAAGAATGGCCGACAGTGGCGGCTTGTCAGGGTAGGCAGGTGAGGCAGTGCCGCACCAGAAAAGAAATAAAGCTGTAAATAATGGAAAGTAGTATGTAAATTAAATTTCAACTTATGCCATTAATGCTTGTCTTTATAAATATCAAAAGAATAATTTAAGCCACCACCATAACTAATCTATAATGCAGTTCACCTAATTTTCACCTTTTGAAGTGCTTCTCGAAATGAGTAGTTAATATTGCCTAATGTTTCTGATACGGCTTTCATTTATACATGCGCTAGACAGCGCTGTTCGAGGCAGTGCTTCAAATACAGAATGCGATGAGAGGATAAAAGATAGTTACTTTATTTTCCATACGGCCCTATAGAGGCCGAGACCGTACGTGAATACAATCAAACGCGGCATGCTGACAAATTTTCTAAATAAGTTTACGATATCTTGTTTGCGACTTTGATACGTATGGCAGTAAGTATTTAATTCTTTTATTTTTCTCGTAGTTTTTATAGTTTACCTACGTAGGGTTTTTGTATTTTGAATTTTAGTTGAAAACAAAACAAGTGTAATGGCTTCGATTGGGACTTTAAAAGATAAGAACGAATTAAATGATAATAATATAAGGAATAATTCTGAAGATATTTTTTTAATTAACAAAAATCCATTTCATCGACTGTCTTATGAAGACAAACTGTTTGTCAAAGAATTAAAACAAACAGACCATCTCTGCTTTGTTCTGATCTTAGTAAATCATTAATAAATATTGGAGAAGGACGCAAGATGCAACTAACACCTGCTATGATAAATATAACTGGCTTGTCGGCAGTAGGGCTGCGAAAAATGTTTGATCAGATCTATATGATCGAAAGATCGATCGATCAATTGAAATGATCACAAAAAATAAACAAACGATCAGATCGTTTGTTCGATCCGATCGATTGATTGATCTAATCGCTGGATCAATCTGATCGGTTAATTGATCAGATCGATCTCGATTGATCAGATTGATCGCAATGGGAATGGCGCAGTTTTATCATAAATGTATATTTAGGTACTTTTGTTTAATAAATATGTTAATTTTGGTAATTGTTTTTTATATTTTCGAATAAAAATATTTTTTATGGACCTAAAATAGTTTGATCAGTCAAGATCGATCTGAATAAACGTGATCGATAAAGATTGATTTGACCAATCAATATCGATCTAATCAACTGGGATCGATTTGGTCAATCGTGATCCATCTGATCAATCGTGATCGATCTAATCAATCAAGATCGATCTTTTCTGATCGATCAAGATCGATCGATCGATAAGATTGATCAAAAATAAGGATCGATCACGAAATCCCCTCATCGCACAGCCTTAGTCGGCAGTAAAGTACTTAATAAATTATTTTGTTGGCTGTGCATACTTTCTACTAGTACTACTAACATACGTAAAGATCACATTGCTTCAACTTGTAAATTAGTACTTTTAAGGAAGCAAAATATTTCTATCGCAATTGATAGTGCAAGAAAAATTGAGATTCAAAATTTTAATTCGAAGGTGGAATAAATGTTTTGTGGTGTGGCAATTTATTTTTGTACATGAAAGGGGAAAAACATGCAGCTGCACATCCCTTAAAAAATATAACTTTCAATTATAATGCATTTGACCTTGAATGAAAAAAAAATTCGCCTGCGGCGCATGTTTTCTCTAAATGCCTTGCCTCACCAAAGTTTTGATACAAGAGCCGCCACTGAATTGGCCTAATATAACGGGCAACAAAATATATTTCTTTATAAAACATATACTAATAAACAGTTTATAATTTTAATGTCTTAGTTTTTGTCATAAAATTAAGAATATTTTCAATGGATACCTCATAAAATAACTATTATACAATTTAGAGCGGTCACCATTCGGGTCTCGAGAACTATGAGATACAATGCCAGTTAAACGGAACTTTTTGTGCACCTATAGGGGACCATCCCAGATGTGCTTTTGTTTTTCCAAAAATTCTCATGGGGGGATAATGACGAAAAACTGAATTTGGACGATATTTTCATTTTGCAATTACTTCTAAACTATTAGTAATAGAGAAAAATGTTTCTAATAAAAAAGGTAGATATTTTCATTGTCTATCCAGTGGCGTAGTTATGTTTTTTTTTTATATGGAACCTATATTTGATTTTTACTTTAAAAAAATACTAATTTTTTTCCCTTTCGTTTGGTATAAAGGACATTGAATTTTAAATTTCTTTTTCCTTTCAAATCTTATATTTTTCTTGATATTTTTTATTTGTTTGCCCAGATTTTCATTAGTTTTTTAAAATAGTATTTTTTTCTAATTTATTCCATAGCTATTAGTAGTGCGATATATTCTTTGCGTAAAAACTTTGATTTACTTTAGTTAACTGTAGTTATTGGTTATTGCCCCACCTTGGCTACACCCATGCCTTTGTATCTGCGGGGCCCTGGGTTGCAAATCATAAAGCCCCTGCCTAAATCCGCCCCTGATTTTATGATTCTTGAATTTACATTACACACAAACTATCATTTCTTTGTAAACGTAAATAATTGGAACTAACAAATTCACCATACCTTGTAAACAATTTGCGAACAATTTGTAGTTAAAGAACAAATGATTATAATTCAGAGGTAACTAGGATTCTGCAAAAGCTAATGTTTATATGCGTTCGTAAAGAGTTGTAATTTCATTAGTATAATTGTTTAATTGCACACAGATAAAAAAATTTCAAGGTTTGAAATATTATTGTTTACAATTAATTGTATAGTATTTATCACATAATTTAAAATGTAATTTGTCACCAAAACAAAAAGTAATAGTAAAAGTTCGTTTACATAACACAATTAACGATCTCATAGATTTGTTTTTAATTGCTCGAGCTACGTTTACTTAGGTAGTTATCGTAAATTATTTATGAATACTTTCGGAGAAAGTAAAATGATTTTTTAGACTTTTTTCAATAATAGAAACTTATTTTAGGCAATCTCGATTACTTGAAGTTCATTAACAGTTCCGAAATATGAAAAAAGATAAATGAAAACGATAGTTTTGTGAAATTTGCTTTCGTAATATCTCTTCCGGATTTTTAATTAAATTTGGATCATCCACACATCATTTAAATTTTAAATTAACTATAATTACAGCTTTAAAATTTATGAGACCATTTGTAATTAAATAAAAAGAAATTGTTTTAAATATTTGCAAACAATGTACATTTAACGAAAAATTTCCTGTTCATTATTTAATTAAAACATTTAGTGATAATTAAATTTAGACAATGTAAAAAGAATTAATCTTTGTAAATTAAAAATTGTAACAATAACAAGTTATGCAATGAGAATAAAAAGTGGAGCACTATTTCATGAATAAGTTTTATTATTTATTTGAATTGAACACCTACCTACCTTCACGCTAAATTTGAGTTGTATAATACACAATATATTTTATTGGTACAGTGAAAAAAATTTGAAAAAAGATCGGGTATTTATTCTGATGAAACAAAAACATTAAAACAGAAAATTTACTATTTGAAAATTTATAATAAATAATTTATTCCAAAAGATGAAGAATTTTGTTTCAACCGTAGCCAAGGCAACAAAAATATAATTAAATAATGACTTCGTAATAGATTTTTTTTTCGTTGATCATTTATTTATGTGTTTCATTAATTTCTAGCAAATAATTTATTAATGGCCTTTATTACTGAATGATTTTTTTTTGGTATCGAGATTTTGGTAAATGACCACGTTTTAAGGTCCCTAGAATCTAATTTTAACATTTTCACGATGATGTCTGTGTGTGTGTGGATCCTCCACTCTAACTCTAATACTATTATTCAGAAAATTTTGAAATTTTATATTTCGAACTTTTTCTGTAATGGAAAAAGCCCATTAGATTTTATTGAAAATCTGATAACCGGAAATGGCACTTTACAAGAAGCTCAAAATAGTTTTTCTTCGAAAAATACCTTTAAATGTCATTTTTTCGAGATTAATGTTACTATAAAAATTAAAGATTATTAAATTTTCTATAGATTTGCATTAATTTTTCTATATATTTTATGGATAAATTTATAAAACAAAACGCAGTTATTAAAATGTATGTAACTGACAGATAAATGTCACTATCAAAGAACTAATCATTTCAAAATAATATTAGTAACGTTTTATATATAGAAAAAAAGTAAATAGAACAATAGAAAAAGAATTCAATACAGTTTCCAGCATAAGTAAATATGTAGGTATGTATTTAGATTAATAAAAATTAACGATTCACAAAAATGTTTAAGCTAATCCTCATTTTTGAATTCGTGAATTTTGTTCTATCCCGGTACTTATTTAAAATTTAATCTTCATTTTATTATATCTCCGGTGGCTCAATGTTTAGAGCAACGCCTCATAAGTCATGAGTGCGCTCGGGGCTCTGGGTTCGAATCCCTCTAAGGCATGTATGTGTGTGAGTGTGAACCTAAAAAAGGTAGTTATACTTGGATTAGATTACACTATATTTTAAGAAATAAACTGTCAAAATTAGAGTAAAATTCGCTAATCTAAAAATAAGGATTAACTTAATCTTTTTTGTTACCCGGGCTGTAAATTGCGGGAGGTGTTGTGTTGGCCACACCAGATTTTTTATTAATAAATTTGCTTAGCTTTGTCTATACCATCAAATGTTGTTACTGCTCAACTAACTCACTCCATGTGGTCCGAATGCAGTATTTTGCTAACGAAAACCGGTCACTTCAGTATCTAAAGAGTGATAAATATTTGTTGTAATATTTTATATATTTGTTGTGTATTAATTATTTATATTATGTATATGGTTTGGACTTTGGACACGAATAATAATAATAATAATAATAATAATAATAATAAAAATAAATTATTATAATAATAAATTATAATAATGTTCTTACTACCAAGTACATCTCTAACCACTTTTGTATTATTGACCCAAATAAGCAAATAGCTACTCAATATGCTAATATCAAATTTGAAACCTCAAGTCAATATCTTTTTTCGTTTGCATTTTATTGACGCAAAAATGGGTTGAGATATAATCTTGACGATTTGATCATTCGATTCACCGGGTAAAATTATATAAGTATCTAAGTAGGTATGCCAGTTTTCATAATTTTTGATCTTTGGGTATAACTTGACCAAAAAACGCAAAAATCTGTGATTTTCAGAATTTTGCAATATTCCGGTATTTTTAAACTTTTTTTAAAAAGGGTGTCCGCTAATCAAAAATGACGAAAATTGGTTTACTTGGGTAGGTATTTTTGTCCATAGAATCATATGATGATATTGAGAAGTTCATGGCTGGTCTTATTTTTGCGTTATTGCCCAAAATTTAGCATTTTCAGCAAAACTTTGAATGTGAATATCTTGAGAATAAAATGAGATATCAAATTATGTTTTTTTTTTTATTAAATTAAGAAAGAATATTTTCTGTGGCATAATTATTTTGAACCAGAGAAAGGGAAGAATATTTAAAAATGTAACCTGTAGATGGCGTGCGAGTGCAAGTTTTAATTTCATTTTGACAGTTCATTTTTCTCTCTCTGTCTCTTTTTTATTATATTTGCAATTTGCGTAGTTACTGTTACTTTTATTTGATTTGTTAAGTAGGATTTTGACAAACTAAAATACTAACCCGCAAACGTCAAACAGGTGATCTGTCAAGTTTAAATTACAAGCAAATACCGTTGCTATGGGGCGTACCGATGCTATGGCTCTACGGCCATTCATTGGTTTGGCGTAATTGTACGTCATACATGGCGGTAATTTATATAATCAAATTTCATTATTTTTTTCTGGCCAATGAAAATTTTGTCAAAAGAAAAAATATGGGTAGCAAGTTTTTATCGTCTCTTCAAAAATATTAAATAAAAAATCTAGCGTGGCCAACACAATACCTCCAGCCATTTACAGCCCGAGTTACAAAAAAGATCAAGTTAATCCTTATTTTTGGATTACCGAATTTTACTCTAATTTTGATAGTTTATTTCTTAAAATATAGTGTAATGTAATCCAAGTAACTACCTTTTTTTAAACCCCTCAACCGGATTAAATCCTAATTACAGAGTGGGTTCACATTCCACACATCTATGCCTTAGTGGGATTCGAACCCAGAGTCCCGAGGGCACTCATGACGTATGAGGCGTTGCTCTAACCATTGAGTCACCGGAGCTATAATAAAATGAAGATTAAATTTTAATTACCAGGATAGAATAGAATTCACTAATCCAAAAATGAGGATTAGCTTAAACTTTTTTGTTAATCGTTAATTTTTATAAATCTAAATACATACCTACATATTTACTTATGCTGGAAACTGTATTGAATTCTTTTTCTATTGATAAATTTACTTTTTTCTTTTTAAAACATTACTAATATTATTTTGAAATGATTAGTTCTTTGATAGTGACATTTATCTGTTAGTTACATACATTTGAATAACTGCGTTTTGTTTGTTTAAAGCGTAGGTTCCGGTATTTAAATTATAGATAATTTTATAATTTTATTCATAAAATATGTAGAAAGAGTATTAATGCAGATCTGTAGAAAATTTAATAATCTTTAATTATAATAATAATATTAATTTAAAAAAATAACATTTAAAGGTATTTTTCGGAGAAAAACTATTTTAAGCTTCAAGTAAAGTGCCATTTCCAGTTATCCGATTTATAACAAAATCTAATGGACTATTTCCATATTGGAAAAAGATCGAAATACAAGTTTTCTAAATTTTCAAAATGATAGTATTTGAGTTAGAGTGGAGGATCCACACATACATACACGCACACCCACACACACACACACACACACACACACACACACACACGCACACACACACACACACACACACACACACACACACACACACACAAACACACATCGTGACAATGTTAAAATTGGGTTCTAGGGACCTTAAAATGTGCTCATTTAGCAAAATCTTGATATGCGACGTTTAGCACGATCCCTTTACCTCCCTCACCAAGGGTAGCTGGAGGTAAAAATGGCACGCGCGAGTAGCCCATTTTGAACAAATATTTCAATTTTTAAAAGGAAAAGTTTACAAATTGTCAGTCCAAAAAATAGATACAAATACATATTGTAGAAGATGAATAAAAAATTACATGATTTAGTTTTCCCAGTTAGTACCGTTGAGGGCGCAGGCATCACACGTCACAGGCACTCAAAGTTATCGTGGCTGATAATAAATAGATTTAAATCAATAAAAGAAAAAAACCTCTTATATGTATTTCCGAATTGTATTAACGTAATAAATCCGCCACAAAGCTTTGTTATTAGGTCAATAGATCACTAAATAACGTCACTTTTTTCGTTCAATGAACTGTAACTAAAAGTGCCGCCCGCACATTTATATAATCATCATTCATCAGTCGTTTTTATACCATTATATTCAAACTAACTGTAACTGTTGTAAATATATTTACTATACGCAATTATTTTGCGATGATTCAAAGTTCATCATTACATCATTGTACATAAACACTAAACGTGTTTCTCCGAATGTATAAATAAATTAATTATTTTGTATTATATTTATTTGCATTGTTCATGAGATAGACATATTTATATGAAATAGAATATTTTATTCTTATGATTTTATGTACAATATTAGTGTTAATGTATTTGTCATAATTTTATATTTGTAATGTATGAAATTGGAACAAAATATTATTAAAATTTAAAAATTGTGGTTATGTAGTTACTTTACTGTATATAATTTTGCGGGTACATGCAGTATTTAAATAATATTCACCTCTCACTTAAGTAGTAAAAGTTGATTTGCTTTTCTCTGAATAGTGTTTAAATAACTTTTAAATACGGGTCATAATCGTGTACCGTTACACCTGTCTACAGGACGGTATTTAGTAATTTTGCATATCTGTCAGCTGATTAACAGAACTTGTGTAAAATTGTATTCCTTAATATAATATTCGTAATTATGGTCTGTGTAGGGCCGTATTAAGAATTCTGATTAAAGAAATAACGAAATATGAATATTTAATTATTTATTAATTTATAAAAAATAATATATTTTAATGGATGTAGTTATTTCCTACTTCCGTTGTTAAAAAGTGACGTATGGTCGGCATCACCAATGTAACTTAAATTTTAAGCGTTTATTTCACGATATTTGTATCGAAATGAAATCCCAAATGAAATATATTTTTCGTACTCATGCATTGAAATATGTTGTTTCGCGTTGCCTAATCAACGTCCGAAACGTCAATTTTCCAGGTCTCCATCAGATAAGCGACCGGGAAATTTTGGAAAAAAAACTCCTATTTCTGAAGCATTGCTTAAAAAAATATATTTATAATAAAAAAGTATAGTTTGTCAAACATTCTTTCGCTTAATAATAATGAAAGAAAATGGTGGGATATTGAATGAAATTTAATTTTAAAACTATGAAGTTAGTGCATTTGGTTCACAATATTGGCAACAATTTCTCCTTGGCGGGAGTCGGCAAGACAGAGCACTCGGGAAGTCGGTAAAACATAACCAACAAACGTAATGTTAATTGTAACAAAACAATAAAATATTTAACAAGTTTATCAAGTTTAAATTTGCTATATACAAGTGAAATACTTGGTAAGTAATAATAATAGTTATTTAAATACCATGATTAACACTACATTACGTAAAAAAAACATTAAATTAATTGGAATTTAAGTTTGGCACATCAATCTGAAATTAGCTACAAAGCAGTGTTATGTAATAAAGTTTTAATAAATAAAATTATTTGTACACAAATTACTAATTATTAGTTTTATACTACTCGTACGAAAAATATTGTACAAACCACGTGCATGAACTTGATTCCCGGAATCGTTCTATACTCTTCCGGGAACTAAGCGCTCACGCACTTGTGTAAATGACTACTTCATTGCTGACCAAATTTCGAATTACATTTTCTTGTTTAATGGTCGTTTAAAATTTAAGCTTTTTTGCTGAGACTGGGTATCAAAACACTGGTTTCCATTATTGTATTGGTAGCAACCACTAACAGCTGATTCATTAAGCACAGGTTTAAGTTAGCAGGGCTCAATGCGTTACTTCAAACTATGAGACCAGTGCGCTAGTCTAGCCTTCTAAAAACAGTACAGGTGCAGCAGTCAGCGCGAGTGGACGCATTGCAGTGCAGCACGGAACGTCAAATTTCGATTATTTTTTGTTGAAGGATATTGCAAAAATGGTTTTAAAATTCTTTGTGCCAATGACATACCTGACATCATAGAAATTAGAAGCTAAACAAGTTTTCCTAATATGTGATGAATGTGTATCATTCAGAACATCAAATTTAGTTATGAAATTTTTTTTAGGGATATTCAACAACATTTTACTAGGTAATTATAGAAACTGTAAAGAACAAAATTGTAATAAAAAGCAGTTTAACAAAAAAATAAATAAATAAATAAATTAGCGAGCACCTAAATCTATTTTATTCCAAAGTACTGGTTATTTTAAATATATATTATACGTACCCTTATTTATGCTATTCATTTTTAGTTTCATTATTATCATTTTGATATGCTCCAGATCTAAAGATTTATTAATGTTATTATTATTTTTCATTATTTCTTGTATTATTTAAAAGTAAAACATGAGTTTATGCAAAACATGAGTTTATTCGTATATTTAAGCAATTTATAATTCGTTTTTTATTTAATTTGTTTAGTTATGTATATAAGTTATTATATAATATATGAATAGTTATTTACGAGTTGTATATCTTTATAAAACATTTTACAATCCTATTTGTTTAAAATTCCGTATATTTCCTATGCTTACACTGCTGTCGTACGAGGCGTGGCGTGACAGCAAGAGGCTAGGTGTGACGTCACGAACTGAGCATTCAAGCTTGTATTCTCGTGTGGCCTCGCTCCAGCACAATATCTTTAATATTATCATTATCGGTCATTTTCTTCAAATAACCAGTAAAATAATAATATTGTTACAGGAATAAAGAAATAACCTTTTCAATAACCAAACTAATAGTATGTGACAGACAGTGACAGCAAAACATTCATCCCCTCCGTTCATCTAAGATTAAAAACTAAACAAGCACAACCTCTTGAGGTGACTAAGAATCAGGAAGGGGGGAGGAACACTTCTCACTTCGGGCTCACTTTAACTCACTTCAGTTACGACAAAAAGAACGGTCAAAATTAGTGAAGCAATTAAGGTGAGCTAAAAAGAGCTGAAATTTCATATAAAAAGAACGCGACTATTGTATAAAAATAAGTAACCTACAAAATGTTTCTGTATTTCTGATGTCTTAGTTGTTCGTGTCAAAAATATTAGTAACTAAAGAGACATTTATAATTTTTTAAATATAATACACTATTTTCTACTCCCCTTGTTAAAATGGGAATTAACGTACTAGTTTTCAGGGCGATAAACATCTTGATTGCAACTTTTCTTGGAATCGATTGTGTTAGACAGGGCATGAATATAGCAACCACTAACAGCTAATCCATTAAACACGGGCTGAAGTTAGCTGCGGTCTGGGTAGCAGACAGCTGTCATTTTGTAAAAATTAGTCGCAGATAAAGACTCGTTCGTTAGACACTAGTTTTAATAAATTCACTTCCCTAGCAAAACAAAATTTGTTTGTAATACTCTTTACACATTATTTATTTAAAATTCCATTCTTATTTTTCTTATAGCGTTACTGTTAGAATGTGCTGCATAAAATAGTTAAATATCTGTATCTTTAATTTTAATATTTCATTATTATAAAATAGTTATTTTCATGTTTCATTTTTTTGACATTAACGTTTCTTTCTATAGAATTTAAAAATAAAGACACAAAGTTATACAGTTGATTGCCCTAATGCGAATGAACTCACAAATTTCAATTTTGTTGTGCAAAATTTGATCTGACCATACTTGACATGTTTAATGCTAATAAACAAGAATTATGTCGAGATTCATTATTCTAAATTCCAAATTTCGTCTAGTTGCTATAGCAACAATAAAGTGAGTAGAGTAATAGACGCCCACCATTATTACGTCATACGTAATCACATCTAATTTTCAGTAAATACAAACTCTGGCTCTGGCCAGACGACTAGACAGCTAGACATATATTTTTAAATCTAATCTCACAAAATTAAAATCAAGGAACTTGGAATTATAATAAATGAAACAAACGACATATGCTTCCTTTTACACCTCCACAAATAATTCTGAATTAACTCACCATCCGAAATCTCTCATCCTCCCCCTTAGTGCGGCACTGGCGCGTTGGCAGCGGCCCACAGCTCCGTTGCGATCGTCGACTGTTTCATTCTCTGTGCTGGCGCGCAGGTGTTCATTTGTTTCGCGCAGCCAACTGTTCTGTTGTTGATTTGCAGATCGACGTACTGTGACACTGTGTTGTTGTGATTGGATGATCTGGCGATTGTCACTTGGTTTTTGGATAGTGTTTTGTTTATTCTGGAGTGATCCTGTGGGATGCTAGCTTGATGTGGAATGGATCTCGATGATGGACTTATCACAACAGGTGAGTTGGATCGCGATAACATTCAGAAAGGGAAAGACGAAATTTTCGACATTAATTAATAAGAAATATTTCGCTTGTATACATATACGTATTACATTTTATTTTAAAATATTAAGAATTATGTTCTTTTAATTAATTAATTGATATATGTTTTTATTTTTTCTTCTATTAGCGTATTATATTTATGGACGTTTGCATTATATTTAAATACCGGTATTACTAACCCACTTTTATAGAGCGCTTTGGTTGAAAAGTGACGTTTAACCTCATAAGAATCTAACTTAAAACGCGCTTCATAATAGCGCTTTTATTAGACTAAATTGCAGTTTATCCAGAATTCAAGAATTTTATATTAATGGTTATATATACTTGGTAAACCATTAAAAACACTAAATACC
Source organism: Harpalus rubripes (assembly GCA_963082715.1). Taxonomy (NCBI): domain Eukaryota; kingdom Metazoa; phylum Arthropoda; class Insecta; order Coleoptera; family Carabidae; genus Harpalus; species Harpalus rubripes. Next base: position 91,770,688 of record OY720448.1, on the reverse strand, counting down.
GCTAAAAATTGGGTGCGGAAAGCTATGAAAAAAATTAGGTTAGATGAACTACATATATTTCCATGTTTAAGTAGGTACTTACGCTTTCATACGAATAATATTGTTTCAATTAATGTATATTTGCAAAATTATGTCTTATTTTCCTTCTTTTCCTTTGAGAGCCGAGCGATGTCGAATGTGTGTGCCTGGTGTGCATTATGTATTGTTTTTGCCAGGATTTTTTAAAAAATATCTTAAAACATTACTGTACGTTAGGTATTGTTTTTGTCAGGATTTTTTCTTACCATTTTAGATTAAACTGCATTTTTTCTAAAATATCTAATTACTTTTCTACCCCATTTTTTGTGTTTTAATGTAGTATTTTACTGACTATTTCACTCATAAATATATAAACCAATCCAAATTCAGGATTCTACCTAGTTACCAAATTTCATTTCGACAAAACACCGTCACAAAAGTTTTTTTCACACCCTTTAAGCCAATAAGATGTCGTATTTTTACAAGTGAGTTTTGATAAGCGAAAATTTTTTGACGATTTAGAAACATATTGTTTACATACCTGTCAAAGTCTGTATATTTTCAGTGTTATCAGTTTTTATTAAAAACGTGTCGATTTGGACATGAATCTATTTAAAACGTTGAAAAAGCAAATTGAAACATAATACCTCTAAACACAATAAATATTTACAAGATTTTTGTCAAGAAAAAAAATATATAAATAATTACCTGATTTTTATTTTGGAAATAGTCATCCGAATACCATTCGTGGTTAAATTTTATCCTGGAAAAATTTTCCGATTGCTTTACTCGAGCCTGTTGCCAATTTATTTCGTGACATTGATCAAAAATCACTCGTTTGACAACTCGTAATTTTTTTGTCAATGCTACTCAATAAATTGCTAGGCAACCGGCTCTCGTAACAATATGAAAATTTTTCCGGCAAAAATTTACCACTTATGATATTATATATGAAAAGTGTATTGTGTGTTATTAACAAGGATTTCCAGTGTTCATTTCATTGCAAAAAACAACTTTATTTTATATATATATATATATATATATATATATATATATACCTGTTTCCGCGCTCCAATTTTATGTTTCCTTAATATATTTTAGCTAAAATAAGATATTCCAACAAAAAAATTACAATTTCTACTATTCTGGATAAACTGCAATCCAGCCTTTTATTATTATAGTGCGTTCGTAATACCAGCCATAGAGTCTGTTTGTATGTTTGTTTTAAATTTTTTAACCATAGCTTAAAGTTGTTCATCAGTATATATCTTTTTTACAAATAAAAATTTCACTTATTATAAATGCTAAATATTATAATTGCATGATGATTTTCTCTAACCTTTTGATTAAATTAATCATCAAAATATACAATACAACAGTGGATAGTACATGAGAAATTAATTTGAGTATACTTGTTATTACATAAATAGAAATAATCGAATATAAAGCAATATTGAACGTATTGATAAAATATTCGCGGAGTTATATTGTGATCACGAGAATCAGTGACATGGGTGTTCGTATTTGACATGGGAAAATAGTTTTTCCAAATATTTTCTGTCTCGTATGCGATACTTTATATACAGAATAAATTTTGAATTTTTGGTTCCAAAACTTTCAAATTTACTGTTTTTGGGCATGAGTAAACTTAACTCAAAGACCTGTAAAATGGATTTAATATGCAATAGACCATTTCAGAAATTTGAGCGATCACTACATTTACTTTTTGAACTAAAAAGTTAGTGCCGTTAAGTAGCGGCATTCAAATTTATACGTAACCAGTGCATATAGTTTTAAATTTTAAAACTACCCAGAAGTTGTCAATATGAATTTGAGTATAAGGTATAGTTTAAATTCTTATTTTACAAATAAAAACTTATTTTAGTATGTGAAAAAGTGATGCATATTCATCAATCAATTATAAAATATTGTATTAACCTACTTAACCCCACTTTTTATTTTCCAAACCAGACAAAACATTTCAAATAGCAATATTTTGGGGGCCAGAAGTACCCATCATAATTATTTGAAAAGCGACACCAACAAAACAATAAAAGACTGTGAAATACACAGAACTGTCATGTAAACAAGGATGGATATACGGAAAACGGCACTAATTTTTTGTCGCAGTCTAACACTTGGCACATGCGCTTTGAATTTCTGAAATGGTCTATTAATTAAAAAAGTGAACATCGAGTAAACTTAGGGACGGATCGTGAACTTTGGGGCCCTGGGCTAATACTGTTTGCGGCCCTGGGTTAAGACTGTTTGGGGGCTGACTAGTTTACCATCTAACCGCCAGTTTATCAAAAAAACTTTATATTGTTTTTTTTAATGCAGCCTGGTATTTTGATGTATATTTTGTCAAAGAGGGTAGGAAAATTAGCTTTTATTGCAACAATTATGAATAACAAAGGGTATCGTGATATTTTTAAAGCAACTTTAAAGCTATGTGCCGAGATATGTGCCTAAAAAGGCTTAGTAGACAATTTTAATTTCATTCATAACAACGGTCCGACAAATAATTTGCCTCTTGTAAGAGAATGACTATTGTATAATACTTATCAAAAATAAGATGAATAGGCTACTTGCGTGGTACTGAAAATCTGATATCTATCACTTTAGTTGAAAAGGTATATCAAAATATAAATTTTATTTTAAAAAATTATTTGTTTTTATAAATTAATGGGTCGATTCTGTTCACATCTGTAAGTCTTACAGATCTGTAAATCTGTAAAAACCTGACAGAATATAATATATATTTGTTGATTAATATAAAATTATACATAAGAGTAGCAGGTTTCGCTGCGATTTTGTACATTATTTACAAATTTACAGATCTGTAAGATTTACAGATATGAACAGAATCGACCCATAAGAAAGAAGATTTTCTTTGACGTCATTATTTTGAACTGGAGAAAGGGATGCATATTTAAGAATGTAACCTGTAGATGGCGAGCGAGTGCGAGTTTTAATTTGATTTTGACAGTTCATTTTTCTGTCACTGTTTTTCTTCTTTATTATTTACAATTTCCGTGGTTTCTTTTACTTTTATTACGTATTTCGATTTGTTAAGCATGATTTTGAAGGATTTTAACTTAGCTTATACTCGTACAAGATTAAAACGACAAACGAAAATATTAACCTCCAAACTATTATTCAAACTTCAAACAGATAATCTGTCATGTTTATCCGCACATGCCGCTGTTATTGTCGGTAATTTAAATATTAAAATTTCATTATTTTTTTTTCTGACCAATTAATGAAAATTTTGCCAAAAGAAAAAATATGGGTAGCAAGTTATTATCGTTTCTTCAAAAATATTAAATAAAAAAATGGCACGTAAGTAGCCCATTCCATCGAACTTAAAAAACATTAAAACTAATTAAAAATAAACTACAAAAAGAATGGCAGAATATGACGCCATTGGGGACCAGAAATTTGGTAGATTCAATGGCTCGTTATTTAGTTGCTGCATGTTATAAAAGCGAAAGGGAACCCAACAAAATATATTTCTTTATAAAACAAATACCTATAAACAGTTTATAATTTTAATGTTTTGGTTATCGTACGCAGACTTTTTTGTCGTAAAATTAAGAATATTTTCAATGTTTACCTTATAAAAAACTGTATTATTTATTTTTTCTCTATATAAAACGTAACATAATACTTTTCATTTCGGATAAAACATGTATTAAATTGGATTAGAGACTGCTATTTTTTCTAAAATAGATTGAAACTATTGTCGTACAAAGACTGTATGTATTATCTTTGATAATCTATTCTTAAATCAAGAATGAATACGAAAAAGAAAAGAAAAACATAAAAATATCACTTATTCCTCGACTTATTCTTAAAAATAATTAAATTGATCATCGATGCAGGATGTTAATACAGTGTGCCGCATTGTCGGACTGGCGCTGACTGTTGCACGCTTGCAGCGAGGGGTCCTCTATATTTGCGGGCCCTGGGCTGCAGCCCATAAAGCTCATGCCTAAATCCGCCCCTGAGTAAACCACCAATAACCAAACGACCAAACCAATGTTAAAAATAGGTGTTTGACAGTTAATCGATGCTCATTTCTTGAAATAACTCATACTAACAACAAATAATTTGGTCATAGTTTTGAGGGCGAACTTATTATTTTAAATAATAACCTCATTAATTGATAATTGAAAATATTTCCTGATAAATGAAATATTAGATGGCTAGATGGCTATGCCAAGAAACATTTAGGCGATGCGTTGTATTGGTAACCATTTGTTTTGTGTAAACAAATAATTAAAAATGTGAAGCATGGAGCTACAACCTGAATATGATACTGAAATTTCTGAAAAAATTTTGCTAGAAGCTAATGAAGCTTTAGCGGATTTATGTCCTGGTAAGTCAGATATCAAAACGAATACAATGTGTTGCAAGTCCTGGTTGACAGAAAAAAATGTGACAATTTTGAACGAAACTGTGTTGCTCGCATATTTCAATGAAAAGGTATATCAATATTACTCGTATATATTCTATAGATTGTGCTTACTTTTCAGTCTAAAATATATAAGAGTTCTTCATTGTCATATTTTTTACCACCCGGCGGGCTTTTGCTTTACACTTTACCGCCCGCAGGGTGTAATCTTTCATTTTCTGCCATGGTAACTAAAATGTAAACAAACAATTACAATACAGTTGTGCGTAAAATATTTTACATTGTGACTTGTTGCGATATCGGAAGCAGTTACGATTTAGCACAGAATTGCAGCATTAATTACAAATCGATTATTTATATATAAAATGGAAAACATGTCAATAAAAATTTATTATTCACGAAGTTTCACTTTGAGTCAATGTAAAATTATTCGATTCAATATATAATTTTACAGTAAATATATAAAAATTACTTCCGTAGACGGTCAATTTTGAAAATTTCAACTATAAACAAATCGGACAAGTTAATAATAATCCACGTCATCTTTTACGACATGAATAATGTATAAATCATCTATGATACATTATAACTTTATTTTTTGCTTCACTTGCTATTGAAAATTTTTTGGTTAAAAAATTATCCAATTGAATCCCTGTATTTTTGATCACGTGTGCGAAAGTAACCAATCAAAGCAAACTTACACTGATAATTACCCTAGGACAATTATCACTTATTTCACTAAGTTGCTAAGTAACAAACACTTTTTGACAGATAATTAAAGATTAATTGTTTTAATTTGAAAATGTCATTTTCACGGTATTTCAGTGAAAATAACGGTTCAGTTAATAAAATTATTACTATTAAACGTTTGTATAATAAAACTGGACGTGTCTTGTCTTCTCGTGTCAATGTCAATCTTATTATCGTTACACAGTTGATGTTGAACTTATTCATAGCTACTACTGACATCTATTGGGTGATTTTATAATTATAAAAATTCTGCTAAATACAAACTATTCGAAAATTTAATAATCAAAATTGCAAAAAATTTTCTCACCGAATACCCCTCGATCATTGATAAATACATATAATTTTATCACAACTTCCTCAAGCACGTTGCTTTTAGGTAACAACCCTCCGCCTTCGGCGTCGGGCGGTTACCAAGCAACGCGCTTTCGGTAACTGTGATAAAATTATTTCGTAATTATCAATGTCCTCGGGATATTATAGCTGATAATTCCACTCATAATCTGTCATCCAATTAAATCACAGTACTTTGGTGAATTGAACCAATTACATTAGTGAAAATTGCCGCTGTAATTTTACGACTAGATACAGCGTCAGTCAATTTTTTTTGACAATTTAAAAAAGAAATTAATTGAACAAATATATATTTCGAGGAATTATTATATCGAATCATTCGTGACTAGAATTTTACCGGTAACTTATAACTAGCTCACTTCTTCTTGTTGCTTTAGAAAATCATGATCATGACGGAAAAAATTACAGGTAAAATTCTACTCACTATACTTCGTTTCACGTAAGAAAATAGCGTTGGTTTAGAAAGGGATACAAATTTTGCCCTTTTATTGGTCATAGTGCACACCTAGTGCACAAAAACAAAAAAATATGAAATAAAATCTACAGAACTAAGTGATGTTTAACAATGTTTTGTTGTAATTTTTAATATTCAGGTCTTATATATTTTTTCAGTTAAAAATATTTATTATTGACAAAGTTTGGTTTCACAAATTTAAATTATTCATTTAACGCATGTAAAAACGGTCTTGGTAAAGAAAAAATTGCGACTGTATAATATTACGCCACACTTTTAAACTAGCTGAAAGCAGTAAATTCAGAAAAACGCCCAAGAATAGCAATGAAAAAATCTTGTTTCACCACGACATTGCGCCAGTCCATTCGATCGGTTTGGCTCCTTCTCACTTGCATATTTTCCAAAACCCAAAACTTTCAACGCTGGAAATATATTTCGATATAATGAAGAAGCCATCGATGCAGTAATTGCTAATTTTGAGAATTTCAAAAAAATCCATTTTCAGAAGGTTATCGAAAATAGTGATGCAAGACGAGGCGAGAGTACTCTCGTCTCGCCTCGTTGCATTATGCGAGACGAGAACGAGAGCGCGATTACAGTTTAAAATTCGAGGCGAGATCGATATAACAACTGCGAGAAGCGAGAAATCTCGCGAGAGTCTTGCAATAAAAAGGATTTGTAACCTTATTGCTTTGATTCATAAATTCAATGAAAAATGTCCCGTACATGGAGTGGAGTCAACGCTAATAGAACACGTGAATGTGAAAATTATATGAATTCACTATATTTTTTGAGTCTATCTAGAGATGATTGGTATCGGTCCCAGAGCGAGGAAATACAAAATAAAGACAAAATCGGTTTTGCATCCAACAGAAATAGTTTTTCCAATATTTCAGCCACGACTAATAAAATTTTTGCCGCCCCTGAAAAGTAAAGGATGTTATATTAAACGTCGATGGGAGCCAATACGGAGAGAAGCGGAGTGATTGATTGCCGGCGGGTTACCGGTGTACATGGCGGTTTTTATCACTAAATCTTACTTAAATAGTGGCATATATTTAATGATAAAGTTTAAGTACTTTTAGTTACAAAAAAGATTTTTTTAATGTTTAATTCATGTTACTAATGACAGAATGTGTTAATAGATGTTCGTATTAAAATAGGTTTGAGATCACGAGTTAATGATAAATTGGATATTTTAGAGGTAAATTAAATTATTTACTAACTTATCACATTTTGTGGTGACCGTAAATGAATAAACATTATGTTCATATTGAAACAATTTGGTGACCAGAATTTAGTGTTTCGTCTCTTTATTTTAGTTATACGACTGCAAATACACGCAAGACGGTGCGATTGGTGCGAACTTGTCTCTACTGTTACGTAAAGCGCTTATTTTTATAGCGTGTATCACGAATCGAAAATGTAGAAAAAAGTTGGACCAAATGTGTTGAACGCAGAGGGGACTGTTTACAAAAATAAAATATAGCCCTAAATAAATATTTATTTTCATGTCGGAAACTTTTCAATCCACCCTCGTATATCAGTGACATCATTATTATTTATATGCAGATATGCTCAATAAAATCAGAAAATATGGTTTAATTAAATAATGACCTATTTAGAAATCTGAAGAGTTCACTGGAATCATTAAATTAATTAGAATCATCATGTGTGGTTTAACAGTTTTGTCCTATCACGATATTGTTTTAATTTTTGTCAAAGTAATTTATCTTCAAGCTATAATTAATAAAACTGACTTTAATAGTTTATGCCAAGATATTTATGTATTAACATGATATTAAAAAACAATTATTTCATATTTATATCATACAAAGAATGTAAAAATATATTTCCTGCACCTATTGACACAGGTCGCATAAAAATTCTTTTCCTCAATTTAGTAATTATAATTTCTTTTCCGAGAATTATTTATACAGTTAGAATAATATTCTTCCACTACCGAAATAATTGCGAATAATTGCAAGCAATTAAAATGCCTGCGACTTTTTTTCCAAAAATGAATAATAATAGGTTTGTTAAGGCGCGTGCTCACTGCAAGGACAAGGCCAAGTGTTTCTCCAATAAAAACTTTTTTGTAGAAAGAAGTAATTCTTGTTTGTACTACCAGAATATAGACTTCCGGATAGCTGTTTCCGAGTGGAAATATAAACGATTGGTCAAGGGAGAAAACCGGAAATTTTTATACCGATTAGGTATTGCTTGTGTAGAACAGATTTTATTTATTGGGAAAACGATATTGCATAAATGTCAATAATATTAATAGATTTTTAATTTCAATGTTTAGATCTAATAAGGAATGCTGTCATTGTCACAGAAGAAATTGTTTTTATTACTTATTTATGGTATATTAAATTGGGTTATTAAGATTAGAAATACATTTACCAAGTATTATTGGAAATGGTTTTCGTATAATTTTACTTTAATGTGGTTGTATATTTAATATAATGATAAAAATAGAATACAATAATACAGAACACTTTAATTGTTATAGTTTAAAATATATTTATATTTTCAAATAAAACAACAAATCCTTTTAAGTTTTTAAATAATTTTTTTCTACTTCTAAAAAGAACTTACAATTGGGATTTTCAAGTATCAAGAGATGTCGCTGATTGCATTGAACAATGGTACACTTTTTGTTGACATTTGTAAGCGTAGTGTATTGCTGTTAATTGTGTTTCTTTAGTTTTCGTATTTTCTCAGAGGGATTAAATATGAAAAAAATCCCTGGGGGACTAAAGTAAAAATAAACAAGATGTTTCCATAACATCATATAGTTACTATGATTTATTTATTCGTATCTGCACTACATTTTGAGCAGGTGTTGATTTTAAATTTGAACAAAATTTTTGACATTTGTATTGTCAAATTGTTTAATTTCTTTTACACTAATATGGTTCTATTTGATACGGGAGTGCGAAAAATAGCGTATATACCACAGGACTAAAGTGCATTCAATCCCTCAGGTGATTATTTCCCTCACCTTCGGCTCGGGTAATAAACTTCACTTCAGGATTGAATATGCACTTTAGTCCCTGAGTGTATAATATACTATTTTATATAGTTGTAGTTTCACATAAATGTCAAATGTGTACCACTGTTTGTATCCCAATAGGTGCGCTGGAATAAATTTTGAATGTTGCACTCGTATACTTTTAGTATATTCCGTAACTTAAGGTGAAACCTGACAGTCGTATGATGCAGTGCTGGTTGCAGCGATTAAGGAAACTTTAAAATCGAAATATTATTTTAATCTTATAATATTTTTAGTAAACTAAACTCAAGTAAATTGTAAAATTATCAATATTATTAAAATTTGTCAAAATTTATTATAAAAATTTGTAGTTAATGTAATAAAATTGCAATTTTATTACAAAATCGTAAATTACACAAATTTCACCCTAGATATTTTTTTTAAAAAAACGTATATAATAGCAATTTATTCATGGATTATATACAACAAATTTTAAAAATTTTGATCTTCTAAAAGGTATTGAAAATAAATAAAATTTAGTTTTTTATTTATTTTCAATACCTTTTAGAAGATCAAAATTTTTAAAATTTGTTGTGTATAATCCATGAATAAATTGCTAGTATATATGTTTTTTTAAAAAAAATATCTAGGGTGAAATTTGTGTAATTTACGATTTTGTAATAAAATTGCAATTTTATTACATTAACTACAAATTTTTATAATAAATTTTGACAAATTTTAATAATATTGATAATCTTACAATTTATTTGAGTTTAGTTTACTAAAAATATTATAAGATTAAAATAATATTTCGATTTTAAAGTTTCCCTAATCTCTGCAACCAGCACTGCATCATACGACTGTCAGGTTTCGCGGTGACCAAGGTTCTGGTTATGCGTTCCGTAATGTAACCAAAACATAATTTCAGGATCGCGGTTCAATTTCGGAATGTGGTTCCTGAAAGTTTTGGTTACTTTTTCGTGACCACGACGACCACAATTTTTTTGTGGTTGTTGTGGTCATATTCCTATTTCTTATAATTTAATAAATAATATTGTATAAACATATAATTACTTTATACTATATACTGATATGTATAATATTTACGTTAGTATAAGGATAGAGAAAAGTTATGTTGTCACTTATTTCTAATGACGCGGTGGTTCCCTGCTTTACCTACACAAATTAACCAAGATGTTCCGAATCACAACCACTTTTCAGTGACCATAACCTGATCACTTGAACCATAACCACGGTCGTGGTTAAGTTACGGAATATACTATTAGGTTAATATTTTAAATTTTACGTACCTACTTATATATTTAATTCCTTAAGGCCTTATCACACTACAATCATATCTCTGACTGACTCTTTTTCGCTGACTTATTTTGTATAACCAACTCGATCTATTACACTTCAACCGTTTTCTCTGACTTTTAGTGGATTTTCATACTTGAAGTTGAGGTTATATGGTTTCTTTAATGACAACATATTTCAAATTTCTTTGACATATCAACTTATTTCAAGTAAAATGAATAAAAACGACGGCAAAATAATATAATTGTGAGCAAGCATAATAATTTTATGCGCATCAAACAAAAAATCGTCCACTTTTGACGTTTCTCCAGTTATATTTTACTCCGTAAAGTTACATTCCTGTACTTCAGAGACATTTGCGCTTGCGCAGTAGAAAAGTCAGCGATAAATAGAAGAAATGAAACCGATTCCATTTCATCTGACAACAGGATCCATGACTTCCTTGTAGCTATCACACTGGAATAAGTCAGCGATATGAACCGAAGTCATGGATAATGCGTGACAAGTCAGGGATACTATTTCTAGTGTGATAAGGACTGTATATGCATTATAAGTTGTATCCATTATATTTATTATATTAAATTTGAATTAATTAATATTAATATTGATTATTCAGTATTATTAATTCAAATACATAATTATATTATTTTATACGCCTAAATTATATGCGTGTGTATACATGGTGTTCATTTTAAGTGGTACACTATTACTAACTCGAGACCTATAAGAGCTACGAGGTATGTAAAATTAGCAAACAATTTCATTTTACTAGAATATTTTAATGAGCGCAATATTAATTTTTTTCAACCAGTGGTTGTCGAACTGTGGGGCCCAACTTTGTTATTTTGAATGGGATCATAAAAATATTTTTTAATTACTTATTAGATAGAGAATTTTATTCTGAATTCAGTGATATAATATTTTCATACCTTCACATAACAACTTTTTAAAAAACATGCATATAAAGTTTTATAATAATATGATTAAAATATGACTATAATGAGAGTGCCACGAATGGAAAAAATGAATACATGTTAATATTTTTTACATAGAATTAGAGTGCCCTGGCAGAGAGGAAGTGAATATTTTCTTCTGTTAATTGATCGTAAATGTCAACATGTCAACCAAGATGTCAACGCGCATAAAATATTCACGAATTTCTTTCATAGCATTCTAATTCTACGAAAGAAAAATAACATGTATTCATTTTTTTTTCATTCTTATTATAGTCATTAAATCATATTAATACAAAAATTTATATGTATATTTCTCAAAATAATCGTAATATGAGAGTATGAAAATATTATATCACTGAATTCAGAATAAAATTCTCTATATAATAAATGAATAAATAAATAAATAAATAAATAAATAAATAAATAAATAAATAAATAAAATATATGATCCAATTTAAAATAAGAAAGTTGGTCCGCGCAGTTTGAAAACCACCGTTTGGAAAAATTAATTTTACGCTCATTAAAATAGTCTAGTAAAATAGAAATTGTTTGCTAATTTAACTGACCTCGTAGCTCATATAGTTCTCAATATAGCAATAGTGTACCACTTAAAATGAACACTCTGTATATAGATGTCAATTCAATAAGTTCTTCAGTTCTTATTTACTTTTTTGTATGTATTTTCAGTATATTATGTGGTGTATCGTGAACTCTGTGTACATTACTCTTATTTAAAATAAGAATCTTTGTATCTTTGTTTATTTAATGAGATTCAATCAGCAAATCTTTCAGCGATCAAATGATTTTGAATTATCTTGAAAAATACAGTTGTATGTATTTTATGCAAATTCCATACAGAAAGTTTCGAGCAAAAAGATCCTATATTTCGAGTAAAATTATAACAAATATACTACGAATATGTCAATTGCACTGAACACTGACATCTATCAATCAGAATTTTCTTAATATAGTAGCTGTTTCTAGTATAGCTGGCTAATTTATGAAATTTAATTTCTTTATAATTTTATAACTACATACATCCATTTAATATGAAGTATAAAATGCAGTCAAATCGTATAGAGAATACAATATTCTTTAATATTTATAATAAGTTTAAATGTGAAAAAATGATATTTAACAACGTTTTTGCAAGAAAAACTGTTACAATCTTCAAATGAGGGTACTTCCGGTTGACCAATTATAACCAAAATCTAACCAGCTCTTCATTTGGATGCAACGAAGAGGAATACGAAAGATTTATATTTTTTGTAGACGAAAATTTTGTTACACACACACGCGCGCATATATATATATATATATATATATATATATATATATATATATATATATATATATATATATATATATAACCGCCTCGGTGGCCGAGTGAGCTGAGACAGCGTGTTTGTGCAGCGCTCGAAGCTATCACCGCTCGGTTCTCGGGGTCGTGGGTTCGATCGAGGGTTCGATTCCCACCGGGGGCTTGGATGTTTCATCTCATCTCCATCAACTCAGCGCAAATTGGTAAAATGATCCAAAATTAAGGTAAAAACTGACTCACCCCCATCAACATCAATTGTAATACTTGTAATAAAAGTTAAATACAATAAAGAATTATTATTATTATTATTATTATTATATATATATATATATATATATATATATATATATATATATATATATATATATATACAGACATCATCGTAAAAATAGTAAAATCGTATTCTAGGGACCTTAAAACGTGCTTATTCATTAAAAACTCACCACCGAATTTTTTGACCAAAGACAATACCTTCCTTACCTAAAGGTGACGGAAGGTAAAAATAGTGTTTGTAGAAAAAATAGTGTATGATATACGTGTTAAAAGTGATTTTATTTTGTTTGAAGGTTTGGATCACTCTGCTTCGCGTCTGGTTCCAAACTTCCTTCTCAAAAAACAAATTGTTACTTTTAATAGTTGTATCATAAATAGTTAATTCAAAAAATTATGTTCGACTGTGTTGGGGATGGAATAAATAAAGTTTCGGACTGGCAGTCAATATTACAATTTATTCACGCCGACGTTTCGACTATACAATAGTCTTCTTCAGGGCTAGAATGGTCGAGTTGAAGGAAAAAATACACGTGTGGATAAGCGTAGATACAATCAAGTTGGACATTTAAAAAAATAAATAAATAAATAGTCAAAAACACAGATCACAGAGTGAAAATCGTCAAATAATAAAAAATTGTCCAAGATGACTACAATAAACTAAGCTGAATATAAGAAAAAATATTTTAAAATGGTAACTGTACATGTGTGTTTTACACCAATCTAAGCTTAGATTGGTGTAAAACACACAAGATAAACCAATCTAAGCTTAGATTGGTGTAAAACACACATGTACAGTTACCATTTTAAAATATTTTTTCTTATATTCAGCTTAGTTTATTGTAGTCATCTTGGACAATTTTTTATTATTTGACGATTTTCACTCTGTGATCTGTGTTTTTTGACTATTTATTTATTTATTTTTTTAAATGTCCGACTTGATTGTATCTACGCTTATCCACACGTGTATTTTTTCCTTCAACTCGACCATTCTAGCCCTGAAGAAGACTATTGTATAGTCGAAACGTCGGCGTGAATAAATTGTAATATTGACTGCCAGTCCGAAACTTTATTTATTCCATAAATAGTTAATATTTATGAATTAGCATACACAATATTAAATGCGGAGTTTGCCATGATAAAAAAATATTCACATTGGTATTGCAAATTTAGAGTGTAATTATAATCACTCATTAACCAGTCGTTTTACATATGTATATGTAACAACTAAACGACAATTATACGCACTGTCGAAGATAAAAAATATTTAAAAATTATCGAAAACGATTTCATTTATATGCATTATTATTTTGATGAGCGAAGATCGATTATTAATGGACTATAAATGAATACAATTATATTTGATGTTTAATATATTCTAGAAATGTAACCAATTATAATTTATTATTTAATGCAAATATTCACTTATTCCTGCTGTATTATTATAACGTTTTTTAGCGTCATTAAGTTGAGATTAAAGATTTTCAATAATTAAATGGAATTCATTTAATATGCACCTTTGCTCTATATTCTGATTGACATGACATATAATTTATTGTAAAAATATCTCCACTGATTTGTTAAATGACATTTAATAATGTTGCTTTTATTTTCAAAGCACACTTTCATCTTCTATAGAAATTTAAATAGAAAGAAAATTGTTTTTGCTTTTGTAATCACAAAATGTCTTTTCTATAATAAAGCATTTTGTTTTATAAAAAAGAATACGTTCGAATTTCTTTATCTTGCTAATCAGATTATTATTTACGCTGACAAAGGTCTGTTTTCTGTTACTGAATATGATTTGCATTTATTATAGTCTTTATTCTTTTAAACTGGAATTCAAAATTTCTCTTGGCGCTGATACTCTTCGGACAAGAGAAATATTAGCATTATGCAAATTACTTAACTAATTATGGCAAGGAAATATTTCTCTTACGTTAATTAAACATATTTGGAATTGTATCATTTTTCAAAACAACGTGAAGCAATATATTAAAACAGAAGAAAATTAAATTTAAACCTAAATAAAAACATTTTTTTTGTGTTTAATTAAAATTTATGCAGGTCAGGGTTGGACTCGCAATAAAATCTTCCGGTAGTCGGTATAAAAGCTAACCTTAAAATATATATAAAATGATTATATAAAATTATGAATAAATAACATTTTATGATGTAACAACATAAAAACATAAAAGTTTGTATTTTATATGACAGCTCCATTTCAATTTCAACAAATCACGATACTTGCTGTAAAAGTTATGAAATCTGGTTTCACAGACAATACGATAAACTTTGGCTATACTGCTGGTTCATTGAAAATTGAAACTATACCTTTTCATTTTTCAACTTCAATTTTAGAAAAAGAAACTTTAATTTCAGAAAAAGTAAAATCAATTTTGAAAATGGTAGATTGGTATTTTTCTGAAATTGAAGTTATTTTTTCTGAAATTTATATTTATACTATGTTCCGTAAGTCAACCAATACCGGTGTCTTGCTTCTGGGTACTCCATGGTTCCTGAATATTTTCATTTATTTCGGGACAGAGTGACATTGAATCATTTGACATTTAAAATTCACACAGTCTAACAAAAGTAATAATTAACCAAATGAATGATAGCGTCGCATATGACAACGAAATTGAACATTTTATTACATTTAATGCCAATAATGACTACGATTATCACGACAATTCACGCGGCTTCAATTATATTATGACTTGAAAAATCCTATTGGTTTATCTTAGCGGATTGAAATTGGGATTGAGTTATTTTCGATCTTCAATAAATACGTATCGACTAAAAAAAGAAAAATAAATACTAGATTATGCAGACAGACAGGGAGAGGTATATGATCTAATTTCATGCTGGATATGTAACATCAAAATCTAAAAATTGTCATGTTGATATGTGTTATTTCTTTCAAAAACATTTTTTCATCAATCCAAATATTTCGCTTTTGGACAATTTCATAAAGTTTTATGGTGCGACTTTTATAAAATGAGGTAAAATACAAATAACCAACAAATGATATGAATTTATTAACACTCCAACAGATTGCGGATGTGCGCATGTATAGTTCCATTATTTGAAGCTTCACTGTTTATTTCGACAGAAGTCAAGCCGCTTCATAAGTCCAAGCCTGTTATTTTATAGGCTTGACTTGACATTTTCAAGCAGCTTGAAATATTAATCTCGATCGTTTACTTCGAAGATTGAAAAGGGATTTACTAAATTCAAGCGGCTTCAAACGTCGAGATAAACGTAGTCAATAATAATAACACAACCAACAATATATCAAATAAATATGTTTTCATACTTACATCTATAATAATTATTAGTAATATCACTAAAGGCGTTTTTTATTCATGTAACCGGGTTACATATGGTTAACCGCACGTAACCGGTGTGAATAAAAAATGCCAGGTTAATACAAACGTTTCTGTCAAATTAATTATTTGACATTTGTCGAATATTGACCCCTATTCTGTAACTCAATCGATAAGTTTTATCGATCGATAATGAATTGTAGCCAATAATTATAGTAGACACTGAGTAAAAAATAATGCTGGCAGATGATACATTTGTTTCTATTTGTCAAAAATTGTTATCGATCGATAATTATTATCATCGATTGATTTATCTTGTTCATAGTATGATACATTTAATTTAAGGCGTTTTGATCTATACTTCATTTCACGTAAGAAAATAGTAGATGGCGCTTGAGAGCCGAACCTTTTTACATGCATCAAATAAATAATTTAAATTTGTGAAACCAAACTTTGTCAATAATAAATATTTTTATCTGTAAAAATGTACAAGACCTGAATATTAAAAATTACAACAAAACATTGTTAAACATCACTTAATTTTGTATATTTTATTTGGTAATTGACAACTTACAGGTGATATTTTTTTCGTTTTTGTGAACTATGTTTGCATTACGACCAATAAAAGGGCAGAATTTATATCCCTATCTAAAACAACGCTATTTTCTTCGGTGAAACGAAGTATAATACATAATAAGTTGACAAATAATGTCACAGATTCTATTTTTACATTTACTGAAAGTTATCTAACTGCTAATATGTCAACATTTTGACAGCTAGAAAAGGATAGCAATAGTAACCTGATATGTAACTCCCCAGCATACCGCGGTTTCATGTTTAACGTAACCGCAAGTAACCGGCATGCTGAATAAAATGCGGTTATCATGTAACCGGTGTGAATAAAAAACGCCTTAATGCGATTTAGAAATTTGAAATTGACGTATATCGTTTGATTTTGTTATGATGATGTTTGAAAGTAGCGGTAGTGAGGATAAAATACCAGAGAGACAAAATTATTTCGTGGTTGCCGTGGTTTGACTTTTTAGCAACCTTTTTCAGGAACCGCGTTCCGAATTAAAACCAGTAAATAATTTCAGGACTTATGGAAGCCAAACCGTAAGTGAAGTTTTTCTGAAATTGAAGTTACTTTTGCAAAATTGAATTTACTTTTCCTGAAATCGAAGTTACCTTTTTCGAAATTGAAGTTACTTTTTCTAAAATTGAAGTTACTTGTTAAATAAACAACAAAAATACTTAGCTTTTTTACCTCCCGCTACCCTTGGTAAGGGAGGTATAGGGATCATGTTAAAAATCGCATATCGAGATTTTGGTAAATGACCACGTTTTAAGGTCCCTTGAATCCAATTTTAACATTTTCACGATGATGTCTGTGTGTATGTGTGTGTGTGGATCCTCCACTCTAACTAAAATACTATCAATCAGAAAATTTTGAAACCTTGTATTTAAATTTTTTTCTGTATTGGAAAGAGCACATTAGATTTTGGTGAAAATCGGATAACCGGAAATGGCACATTACTAGAAGCTCAAAATAGTTTTTCTTCGAAAAATACCTGCAAATGTTATTTTTTCGAGATTAATGTTATTATAAAAATTAAAGATTATTAAATTTCCTATAGATTTGCATTAATACTTTTTCTATATATTTTATGGATAAATTTATAAAATTATCTATAATTTAAATCCCAGAGCATACGCTTTAAACAACAAAACGCAGTTATTCAAATGTATGTAACTGACAGATAAATGTCACTATCAAAGTACTAATCATTTGAAAATAATATTAGGAACGTTTTAAAAAGAAAAAAGTCCTCGGGGTTCTGAGTTCGATTCCCACTAAGGCATGGATGTGTGTGAATGTGAACCCATTCTAACTGGGATTTAATCCTGTTGAAGGGTTTAAAAAAAGGTAGTTACTTGGATTAGATTTTTTAAAGAAATAAACTGTCAAAATTAGAGTAAAATTCGTTAATCCAAAAATAAGGATTAACTTAATATTTTGTGACTCGGGTTTTAAATGGCGGGAGGTATTGTGTTAGCCACACCAGATTTTTATTTGAAGCATCTTGGAAGAGTTATTTGAAAATAAAAATTTCGACCATTTTTTGGCAAATTAAGATAACCTTTCAAAGGTGGATCACATATCCCGTTTAACCGAAGTTCGATGTTGTATCTCTTTTAGTTTCCGAAATCTCAAGCTTCAAAATTCGACCATCCAGAATAACATATTTCAATTATTATTCTACATTCGGTATAAACATTGTTAAAAGTATTTTATATCTTTTTACATCAACTTTTTAAGTCCACTGTATACAGGTTGTCTCACAACTCGCGCCCCAGACGAAACTGACACTTGCCGACGACAATAGGTTGCCAACAAATAGAAGAAAATAATTTGCGGCTGCTTGCATAACGGAGTTACAAGACTTTTTAATCCGCCAATCCCGGAAGGATATCTTGAGGTGTGATGATATTATTACAAAATAAAACTGGTTGCTAGGTTTTAAAAATACTACTAGTGAGTTACAAAATTTGTTTGACTTACTGTAATTTTGACACTTTAAAGTTGACTTTTCACTATTTAAGTTAGCGGAGGTGTCATCCGAGATCATCATTTATATCGTACAGTGCAACGTGTTGTAGTAGCTGTGTAAAATGTGTTAAACGAAAATATTATTGTCATTTGATCTGGCATAACTTGACCGGTCTCATGCGTCCTTGCGATGGCTCTCAATATCACTTTATGATCCACAAGATTTCTATCCGGAAAACGTTCCGAATAGACTCGTGCTGCCTCTCTGGCGTTACGTCCACATTCTCCGAAAATTATAATCATTTCTAAGTAATCAGCGGCTGAATAAGGTAAGAATTTGCCTTTTTTTATTCACCTTGTCAAATTTAAATTTAATTTGACACTGACATTTTTCGAAAACTACAGTCGCCCACTCATTTTAAAGAAGATTTGATTTATATAAAACCTTAGTAACGTAAAATTACGGCAAACCCACGTTAAAGGTGTAGGTCGCTGATTAGTCAATTTTAAGTCGTCTTTTCTCGAATATCTTTTAAGCTAGATTTTTTTTTCTTCGAAATTACACATCCGAGTGCAGTCTCGTCTTTCCTCATTCGCTCTGGAGCGCGAGTTGAGACAGCCTGTATATTGTACACAAAACATAAATTAAAAAATCTTATAATGAAGACAGATATAAATCCTAGGTAAGTAAAATATAAAACAGAAAAATAAATAATAATTGTATAAAAATATACACAAGTCAGTTTTATTAATGTTAATTGATAATAAATGTTAATCTTGAAGACATTACAACAGCATACCGGTATGCAGTATTTTGAAATAAATAGGTTTGGAACGTTTAATAAAAATTTTTTTTTACTGGTATGGCATACCACCGTATACCACCCCAAATCGACCACTGGTTACGTCCACATTCTCCGAAAATTATAATCATTTCTAAGTAATCAGCGGCTGAATACATGGTAAGAATTTGCCTTTTTTTATTCACCTTGTCAAATTTAATTTGACATTGACATTTTTAGAAAACTACAGTCGCCCACACATTTTAAAGAAGATTTGATTTGTATAAAACCCTAGTAACGTAAAATTACGGCAAAGACACGTTAAAGGTGTAGGTCTCTGATGATTGGTCAATTTTAAGACGTCTTTTCTCGAATATCTTTTAAGCTAGATTTTTGTTTCTTCGAAATTACACATCCGAGTGTAGTCTCGTGTTTCCTCATTCGCTCTGGGGCGCGAGTTGTGAGAGCCTGTATAACTTGGCAGAACATATGTTCTATGTTCCCCATGCGAATATACTCCATTCGTAATTTCATATTTCCTCACGATTCGAACACAATATCAATCTTCCAGTAGCAGAAACTATTCTAGTTCTACAGGAAATTAAAAAGCAAGTCAGTGCCGTAGGCTCACATCCGTTTTGCAACGGTATGTCGAAACATTCGCTATCGTAACCAGTCGAATGTCCCCCATCTATCTACACACGATAGAGTTAGAACCGGGTACTAGACTTGATATATTTATGATCTGTTTCAATCCAACCGCAAGTCGGCTCCTAAAATGTACGTAATTCATTAAGTACATTCCTTTCTTGAAAGTTATTTTTCTATAGGCTCTAAGTATAGAGGAAAAGTGAATGAGAGGAAAAATATTGCAACCAGAAGTAAATGCGGTTAAATAAATAAAGTTGGTTTATACGAGTGCTGAAAGAGCTGCAATTTTGTATTGAGTTTATAATATGTGGTTAGATTCTGATTCTATTACCTTATTTTAATTTAAAATAAGTAAACAGGTGTTGTTTAAGCTTACAAGCAGCGTACTTTCAACCGAATAAATATAATTTTTAGATCAAAATCAAATACACCTGTATTTCCAATTCTAGTTACTCTTATTTTAATTTTAAAAATAATTTATGGAACACACATCCATGCATGAGCGGAATTTGAACCCGGGACATTGGAATCATGAGTGTGGACCATAAAAATTACCTTACCTTTTAAAATTAACGTTTTTATTAAAGTAAGTGAATAGGGGATTCCACCTTTTTTAATATAATTTTATCTGAACGTATAAGTAAAACAAAGACTTTCGTGAAAAACCGGTGAAAAATTCCAAGCGAGTTATAGTCCTCCGAAATTTGAAAATATAGATGTGACGTCACGTACCTATATAAGTTTTTATATCAAACTATTTTCTTTGTGGACCAAAATGTTCTTGAAACGTATGCTATTTCTAAATTATATTTATAAAAAATAAATGAAAATTATTATACTGTACAAGTATTTAAAAAAGTAAAAGTTTAATGCAAAATATTTATATTCAAATAAAAACTGTTTGAGAATTGCACTACTGGACTGATAGCCACGCCTCTGCTTTTTGAATTTCTCTACTTCCATTGGTAGTAGGCTCCGCCCCTAACTCGGTATTCGTTATATATTTATAGGTGGTCCTTGAGTCGCCAATCAAAATAATGTATATGGATTACGAGCTGCTAAAACAAAAACCCCCTTATTTCCGAAGTATTTCAATTATATCATTTTATTTCTTTATTAATATTTATTATTAAGCATATACTTTCACTATTTTTTACTAATTTCTCTTAATTCGATTGAGCTGTAATCCCCTACTATTTTCGCCGAGCCGTAATGCAACACCTGTCTATGTGAAAATAATTTTACGTTATGCTACTTTAGTAGACGAATAAATTCTGTTAATAAATTTATTCTGTATTGCTAACGACAAGACGGTCATTTCAAAGACTCAGCCTGTATAAACGCGAAAATGTGAATATACATTTATATTTTTGCAATAAATCTCTAAATATACAACATATTTGAAACTGTACAGAATGCTGTTGTTACCCTTTTAGGTTAAGGGGTCTAAGACAATGATAATATTTCCTCTGATAAATGCTATAAAATGTATTGTATGAGAATTGAAATTAGAAACCATAAACGCGAAAATTTCTGCTGAAGTCAATAAACACATCGGTTACGCTTCAGTTTCTATGTAAAATCAAAAAACCTGTTCAGAATAATAAAACATTTACGTCCACTTTCGTATTACGGTAAGTGTATCAGCAGAATTGAAAATTTCCTATGTTTGCATACCAAACTGCAAGATGTGCTTTAATGTGGCGTGTAAGCGTTTTGCGGTCTTTACAACGGAATTCCCGAGAAATGTCTGCTGTCGTGCAATCACAGCAAGAAATATTTTTCATTTAGACGTACTCATATTTCATTTGGCTTTTAAATTTTTGTTTTACGTAAGCCATCATATGACGATACGTTGTTTTTTTGTTTAAACGTAGTTGATTTGTCACACTTTTGCTTAAATTACTTTTTTATGATTTGTGTTGTCAACCAACACAAGACTGGTAGCGACTTTCGATGCTAATTCAGCTGTAGCGATCTTCTTACAGTTCTTACTAATCAGCTGATTCACGAAAATAGTCTAGCCAACTATTTTCACATTATTTGACAGAAAGTGTTTGTGGAAAAAGTGTACCATGAAGTGTACTTACGTAAATTTTTAAACATTATTACAGTGAGAAAATATATGAATCACTGCACACTTATAAACTTTGTTATATAAAATAAAATATTTTCACGCTTATATCTATGTTGGTATTACTGTAATGTGTAATATGCACACAGTTCACAGGTCTAGTATGAAACTTGGATGCGTTTTACTATGTAAACTTTTTTTAAAAAAAGTAGTTGGTGAACTTAACTTTACTTTTCATTTTCATCTTCAGTAATGGGCAAAAATCATTATTTTGTATCAATCAATAGCACATTTAAAATAGTTTTTACCTTCCGTCATACCTTTAGGTATGGAAGGTATTGTTTTTGGTAAAAAAATTCGATGATGAGTTTTTAATGAAGAAGCACGTTTTAGAGTCCCTAGAATACGATTTTACTAATCTCGCGATGATTTGTGTATTATTGTGTGTATATGTGTATGTATGTATGTATGTATGTATGTATGTATGTATGTATGTATGTATGTATGTATGTATGTATGTATGTATGTATGTATGTATGTATGTATGTATGTATGTATGTATGTATGTATGTATGTATGTATATATATATATATATATATATATATATATATATATATATATATATATATATATATATATATGTATATGTGTGTGTGTGCGCGTGCGGGTGTGTGTCGGATCCACGATTTCTTAAATAATTTAAGACTTAAAGCATTTTTAACTAGGGACTCCTCAATCTAACAGTAATGGGAAGAGTTGATTAAGTTTTGGTAACAATTGGACAACCGGAAGTAGTAGTTACAAGAAAAAAATCATCTAAATATTATTTAACGAAAATTTATGTAAAAAAAATAAAATTTAAGAACGTTAAATTCCTTATTCGATAAATATAAATTAATTAATATATCTTCTATAGATTTAGAGATAAAGAAATGCATATAAAATAATTTGATGTAAAAAATCTCAGCTCAAACTACTTCAAGGCAAGAAATTCAAATGTTTGTAATTGACACATAAATGTCACTGGCAAAAATATTTGAATGCTACTGTCAGTAATATTTGTACATCATTATGAAGATTATGAAAATAAAAAAAAAAAGTCAATAACGCAAAAGAATATACGTAAAGAAGAATACAAAAGGAATTTGCGAAAAAATGACGAATAAAGAAAAAGAACAGGAAAGTAGAAAAAGAAAATACAAAAGGAATTTGCGAAAAAATGACGAATAAAGAAAAAGAACAGGAAAGTAGAAAAAGAAAATTTCAGGATATAGAATATAAAGAAAATGTATGTATTGTACATAATTTATATTAAAATATCCCATAGATTTTGCAAATATATGTGAGAATTATTTTATAGTGAGACATGAATATATGTATTTGTATTTAAAAATATTTTTTATTTTATGCGTACAATCAGGTAAAATATCTGGCGAGAGGTTATGTGCTGGCCACATCAGATTTTTAGAATTGTAGTGTTGGAGTTATCGCTGGAGAAAAAACCGTCACACACGCATACACATACACACAGACATACAGACATCATCGCAAAAATAGTAAAATAGTATTCTAGGGACTCTAAAAGTTGCTTATTCATTAAAAACACACCATCGAATTTTTTGATCCTTACCTAAAGGTATGACGGAAGGTAAAAATGAATCGTAATTTGCTTGTTCCTCAAAATGAGACATGTTCGGAATCGAACGATGTGGTGCCATGAACAGGAAACTTCAATTATTCAATTTTATAGGAACACCCCCCCCCCCCAACGGGTCTGTATTAAAATAATGCATTCATATTTTTTCTTAATTTGGTCATGGTCCCAACACAAGTTCTTGTAATAACAAAACAAATTTTCAAACAGTTTTCTTCAAAATAATATATTATTTTGAATGAAAGCAGGATTAAGTACATGAATTATGGAAATACCATCTAGAATATGGAATGTATTAATGTATTTCTCCATTTATGTACACATTATTATCTTGTTAAGATCAGCTGTATCTCGCATCGTGGGATTTAAAGCGTGAAAAATGAAATTTCATTATCATTTACAGAAATTTTTCCGTAGTTTCCCTTCTTACTATCTTCAATTACGCGTAAAAGTGACAAGTAAATTACAATTAACTACATACTTATGTATTTACAACATCTCTAAAGAAAACAAACAAGTGAAACCGATCGCATCGATCTTAATTTATTTATTCGCTTCATCGCAAGCAAGAGTGATTTCATTAATTCTGGCTAAATATTTCAATGGTATGTACGGTAACAGCTTATCGAACTTGACTCGAATTTTTAACACAAGTTTAAGTTTTAAGTTGTTTTCACTTAGTCCTTGCAGGCGTCACTTGGTTGGCTACGCAATCTGCTACATACTGCGATGATTTTTGTCACATTGTTTTGCGGCCATCATTGGGAACTAATAAACTATGTTACTAGATAATGACGAAGTACTGATATTGATTGTTTTTTTTTCATATAACGTCTAAATTATTAGCCATCAATAAAAGTGGGCTGACATTTATTTTTTGTGATGTGAAATTTGTATGAACCCAACATATTTTTGGAATCTACAATATAATGTAAATATACAAAATAAACAAAAAACGTGGCCAGATTATATTTATGTTTGATTATTTTACTTTATGCCTTTTTTCTACCTTGACGCTATATTCATATTCCTTTTTTTGTTTTTCTACTTTATGTTGTCAGCCGACAAGTAGTATCTCTCTCTTTTATTAATTTATTTGTTGGAAATATAAAAAATAAGAGATTTTAATTTTTTTTATCAAAACAAACAAAGAATCAGAAATTGTGGAAATCCCCACATCTAACACAACCTGTATTTTTTTAAAATGGAATTCTTATATTATTTTAGATAATTTTAAATTTATATTACTGCATAATGACGTCTATCTCGACAATTCAAGCGGCTTCAAATACATTATGACTTGAAATATCCTATTGGTTTATTCCAGCGGATTGAAAATAGGATTGGGATTAAAATGAATGCTAGGGAACATTAGAAAACATTCGATAAAATAGTTTAACATCGACATATTCAAATTTGGATATCGCTCTACGAATTTTTTTTATGTATCCCAGTTACAAATTTTTATGGCGAACGTTCATTTTCGACGCTAAAAAAAATTAAGACCTAAGGTCTACATTGGGATAAGAAAAGCTAAATTCGTTGGCAATATTAAGTATAGAAAATGATAATATTATTGATGAAATAAACACGCCAGAAATTACATTAATTTTTTTTAATCTTGATGTTTGATTGGATAATATTGGATTATTATCAAAAAACGAGATCAAACAGCTCCTATCTTCGCACCATTATATAGTTAAAACGGGCAGTTTAAATCTAGAAAAGCTGATGTCTAATTTTTTTTGTTGATTTAATGAGATGTTCATATGTTTTGCAATTTTTTTTGTATTATTACCTCCCGCTACCCTTGGTCAGGGAGGTATAGGGATCGTGCTAAAAATTGCATATCGAGATTTTGGTAAATGAGCACGTTTCAAGGTCCCTAGAATCCAATTTTAACATTTTCACGATAATGTCTGTGTGTATGTGTGTGTGTATATGTATGTGTGGATCCTCCACTCTAACTCAAATACTATCATTCAGAAAATATTGAAACTTTGTATTTCGAACTTTTCTGTAATGGAAAGAGCCCATTAGATTTTGGTGTAAATAGGATTACCGGAATTGGCACTTTACTAGAAGCTCAAAATAGTTTTTCTTAGAAAAATACCTTTAAATATTATTTTTTCGACATTAATGTTATTATAAAAATTAAAGACTTTTTGCACTAATACTTTTTCTATATATTTTATGGATAAATTTATAAAACTATATATAATTTAAATTCCGGAGCCTACGCTACAAAACTACTTTGTTGCGCAGTTATTCAAATGTATGTAACTGACAGATAAATGTCACTTTCAAAGAACTAATCATTGCAAATTAATAATACTAACGATTTAAAAAGAAAAAAGTAAATAGAACAATATGAAAGGAAATTAATATAGTTCCCACCAGATTTTTGTTATAGTTTTCGTTGTGAATTTGTGATTAGTTATATACATATGTTCCCGTTCGTTAATTCTTGGTGCTGTGATTTTATTTCATTCAAATAAACATTCAATAAGTCATAACACAATCTTTACTTTATTATATTATACGACCGAGAAAAATGTAATTTTTGAATTTTGAACAAAATATCCTACAACTAGGAATTAAATAGTTTCCCTTTTTCAAACAATTTTGCTGATTTTTGGGAGCATCTGAGAAAATAGCCCAAGGGCGATTTTATGCTTAATCCGGCCCTGTTTATGAAATAAATACAAAAACAAAATCACGGATATTCACATAAAAGAGCTGTCATATGGCAATTAGGTGACCAAAAACTAGATTTCTACTTTTTATTAAGTTTAGTTTTTGTTCCTTACAATCAAGTTTTTGCAGTCAGAAATATGTCCATGCAATTTTGCGTTGAAATGTTTTGAAATCTAGATTATTTATACTGCTATAAAATTTAAAAAAATCTGATGTGGCCAGCACATTACCTTCCGCCAGTTCTATGTATTTTGTATAAATGTCATACAGAAAGTTCCTTGCAAAAGATTATGAGCCACGCTCATAACCTTTTACTAAATATTAGTAGCACTACTAATGATTGCAACTACTCACTATTAAATTATTTGCGCTCATAAAGTAAAACTAGTGCAAGTATAACTTAGTGGTACCTAATAAAAGAGAAATTTAGTAGTGATAATTAGTAGCACCAAAGGCTATTTTAAGTACTATTACCTGTTAATTAAAAGATTCTCGTCATAATAATTTTTTTAAAAATGGGTGAATTAAGAGAAAATCACTTGCCATTGCCAAAGAAAATATATAGAAAGAGGAAAAATTCATGAGAAAAACTTACAGAAAATTAATTTAGGAAAATATACAAATATTTATTACAGTTTTTCTGATTTTATTATATTGCAAACAATACTTGTAATATTATTATGCTGATTACAATAAAGGATATTTACAGTCCAAGAACATTGATTACAACAAGGTTTCTAAATCCAACAAAGGAAATTTCACACATAATATAAAATAAATACACCTTAAACATGTCTTAATATCAAAAAGGAAATCCACATACTTTAAAAAAAGTTTTATTATTACTATTCAGCTAAAAAATACATAATTTAAAATAAATACACCTTAAACGTCATAATATCAAAACTGAAATCCACATGCATTTAAAATTTTTTATCAGATATTTCACGTTTTCTTTGGCTAATTTCCACATTCAAAGTTGGTTAACCAATCTTGTCATGTTAAAAATCGTTAATATTTTTTCTTCTTGTGTCCAATTTTTCCCACGCTCCGTTTATTTGCCATTTTCTTTAATATGTAATCTTATTTTTCTTCACTTCACTTCAGAATTTCACTGCTCTCACCTCACAACTGTCAAATCTGTTTTCTTTTATAGGTTACGTGCACTTAGTAGTACTCTAACCTGTATTAACATATCTTTCATTTCATGCTAACATATTTATTTTTGTATATTACTATCTCTTTCATTAAACGTTTTCATTAAAAGTACAGGGTTGCCATATATACTTTACTACTAGTTAAAATAAGCTAGTAGTGGAATTATGAGCACCAGTATCATTAGTTTTATACTAATCTATTTTAGTAAGTAACTCCTAGTTGTAAAATTTAGTAAAAGGTTTTGAGCTCGGCCCTATATTTCTTGTACATTACCTTAAGGCAGTTGTATGTATTTTATACAAATTCCACACAGAAAGTTTCTAAGAAAAGGTCCTATATTTCCAGTAAAATTATAATATAAACATACTGTCAACTACACTTGACGCTGACACCTTTCAATCAGAATTTTCTTAATGTAGCAGCTGTTTCCAGAGTTATAGCAAAGCTGACTAGATATTTAATTTCTTTATAATTTGACCATTTAATATGAAGAATAAAATGCATTAAAATCGTATAGTGAATAAATAATTCTTTAATATTTATAATAACATTAAATGTAAAAAAATGATATCTAACATAGTTTGTTCAAGAAAAACTGTTAAAATCTTCAAATGAGGGTACTTCCGGTTGACCTATTATAACCAAAATCTAATTAGCTCTTCACATGGATGTAACGAAGAGGAATACGGAAAAATTATATTTTTTGGAATTGTAGTATTAGAGTTATCGCATTAGAAAATTTTGTCACACACAGACACACACACACACATACATACATACACACACATACACACACACACACACACACATACAGACATCATCGTAAAAATAGTAAAATCGTATTCTAGGGACCCTAAAACGTGCTTATTAATCAAAAACTCATCACCGAATTTTTTGACCAAAGACAATACCTTCCTTACCTAAAGGTGACGGAAGGTAATAATTTAATTTGAAATGTGATAATTGGTAATTATCTAATAGGATGTTTTATAAATTATACACCAAGCGTTAACGGGTAATAAAATATGATATACTCGTATCTACTGAATCTATTACTCTTAAAAAAGATTTTTTTCGAAATTCGCAAAAATAAATGCAATTTATTATTTGGAGTTACCATTTTTTATACCGCTGCATAATTATAATTCTCAAATTTAAATTACATACTGTTTGAAAACAAATTAAAATTTAGATGTTTAGTGAGAAATAAATATTAAAATTGATTACCAAACTAATGCTACAAAAAATGTCCTAACCAAATAAACTGCACTTACTATTGCGAATTACGAAAAAATCTACTTGAAATAGAATAATGCATGAACGTTGGTTGAAACCTTAATCAATGATTAAATTATAATCCTCTTGTTAAATATGATATTTTGTTTCATAACAGATGATTAGCTTAATCGGAGTGTTAAAATTTTGGTTAATCAGTAAAATTTGGCTGGTTAAATTTTGACAAGTTAATTAATTTGATGAAATATACAAGTACAGTAATCAATGATTACAGTTAACCACGCAATTAAATATTTTTTTAATATCAAACACGGTACCTTTCTGTTTTATATAAAGCTACAAAATTATAACAAATAAAATGCAAATAATAGTTATTTATTATATGAGTGTGAAATGTATCATATTAGCCACTCGCCCTGCGGGCTACGTGGCTAAACTTTTTCTTTCGTGACTAATATACATTCCACACGTTTTATCCAACACATTTTTAAAAACATCTTAAATCATTTTTATGTTTTCATTCATCATTTGACACTGACAAGTCAATTGATGTAGTATTTTAAATTACAAAGTAGCCATTTAATGGTTGTTAAGGTTTTGTTTGTTATTGCTGTAATAATTATTATCTGTCATTGGGGATTATTTGTAAGAAAAATACATTTAAATGGGCGAAAATGTGGACCTTCTTTTAAAACATATTCACTTAGAAGCACAAGCAGAGTCTTTGAATTTAATTCCGAAGCAAAAGCAACTAACCACTAACTCGTTTCTCGTTTTCGTTTCATCAGCTGTACATGACAGTTGTCATTGTGTAAAGATAAGTAACATATTTTAGCATAAATGTTAATATTTATTAAAATTTTATTTAAGTTTCATAATGTTAAAAAATTACTTCTATAATAAAATATTTTTGTAAAAATGTTTTTTATTTGTATTTTAAAAAATACACAAAAATCAGTAATAATTCCTCCGTGACATAAAATATTCTCTCACGGAGTGACTAATGTTGTACATTAGTTATTTCAAATAACCATAGTAACAAGTATATTATGAGTCGGTGTTGAATAAACGTGTCTTAAGTCAACAACTGATTTGTTAGTTACTGGAACAGAAATGTAACGTGTTTGGTATCAAAAAATTCATAATTTTTTTTCTCTAATATAGAAACTTTTGGCAGCTAAAAAATTGTTTTTCTATGTTATAACGCTAAGACCAGGTTTAAAAATTACACCAGGTATAGATATAATGATTTTCTAATATTTTGTGTGTTTGTTGATGTTGAGGATATTTTAACAGCATCTAATCTAATATATGAGAGAAGTGATATGCTTACTAGGAATAAACATTGAAAGAAAAGAAAAAAAGAATATACGAGCTCAAACCTATATTAGTTGG
Organism: Harpalus rubripes; assembly: GCA_963082715.1. Lineage (NCBI taxonomy): Eukaryota > Metazoa > Arthropoda > Insecta > Coleoptera > Carabidae > Harpalus > Harpalus rubripes. Next base: position 91,740,308 of record OY720448.1, on the reverse strand, counting down.
GCCGGTTGACATTTTCAACCAACAAATTATAAAACCTACGCAAATGATGAGAAATTTCTATAAATTTCTTTCGACTAGTTTAAAATATAGATTTTAAACTTACAAAAACTGAATTTTTTATTCAAGTATTCCGCTATTTAATATTGGGCTACATCGCCTTTGTTAGTAATACCAACTTTGATTCTATTAGGCTTTGGATTCTTAAGTCCTACACATTTTCCTGTGAGTATTGTCCCATATGTCTTGCAAGGTAGATTTTACTGAACGCACTGAATTTTAAGTTGCTTTTCATTGTGCCAAAAGTACAGAGTTTCGGTAGAAGCTAAAGCTGGACTAGAAAATGACCCTTAAAATACCGATCGAACTATTATTACCAGTCATTGGGCCCACAGTTTCTTAAAGTTTTAAATCTGTATTTAATGTAGCCAAAAGAATTTTGTCTTGGGCTCGTATTTGTTAAAAGAAGTTAACAAAATTTAACATAACAAAATTTAACGTGAATGAATGTAGAAGCGTGGCCATCCCCATGGAATCAAAACTAAACACACAACACAAAAATGAGTAACGAAGAAGATACTAAAAATTTACCTTATCAGGAACTAATAGGAAGTCCGTTATATTTATCATGAGGGACTAGACCAGACATACATAGCTGATGTCAGTGATTTATAGGCCTATTCTGTAAAATATTCGCTTAACGAATCGTCATCATAACAAAATCGCTATTGTGAAATTCGTTATGTCTACTTAACGACAATCGTTATCTTCGTATCCACATTCTGTAACATATTTTAAAAATAATAACCTTGAAAGCAAGTTAAGAACTTTATTTCCTAAAATCAAATTATAATTTTAAATGAAATATATAAAATAATTCTATAGGGCGCGAGTAGACACGTGACTCGAGTGACCTTGACTTGCTTGGGATCAGCTGATTTGTGTGCGCATGTCATTTTGACAAGAACATTGTCAATTTGACAAGACCAATGTTTTGACATATTTTGATTTTGAATTGCTAAAATGTTAATATTTTACAGATTTTAGGCAGTAAAACACATGTAATTAAAAATAATAACATTTTAGCAGTTAAAAATCAAAATAAGTCAAAACATTGGTCTTGTCAACATGTCATTGTTTTTATCAAAATGACATATGCACACAAATCAGGTGATTCTAAGCACGTCAAGGTCCCTCGAGTCACGTGTCTGCTCGCGCCCTATATCACTCACAAAAATTCTAGGTTAGATAACTTTTGGCGAAAGTCAGTTGTCAAGCTGTCAGTTGTCAGGCTCTTCTTCTTTTTGTGGGCTATTCTAGAGCTACTACTACCATCTGTAGACAAATTGTGAAGCTTACGCTAGATGCTAAAGGTTCATTCAGACTTCCGAAATCACAAGCTTGAAACTAGAAATTCAATCTTATGTAGTCGTTCGGCCAATAGAAATGCGTGTGCAGTGGTTTCGTGCAACGAATCTGTTTCAAACGAAAAGTATGCAAATGCTAAACATTTCAATCTTGTGCAACGCTTTGGTCACTGATTGCACAGCACAGCTGTAGTCTTGGTGACAGTTCCGCAAATAACCTTATATCCAGAATTTGACATAAAGTGAATTATGAATTTGTTGCGAAGAATATTGTGTGCTGCATATATATGGAGCAAAGAGCAAACATTTGTTAAATCTACAACGTCGAAAAAAAATAGTGAACTTGGACAAGTTTCATGGCAGCAATATAATGTATAAATTTATTTTTATATTTTGCGTTCATAATGAAGTCATTACGATACGCAATTTTTTGTTTTAGACGGTTGGTACTAGATGACGTTTCTTTAAATATTTTTAACTAATTTATTATTAGTTAATTGACAATTCATTTTAATAATATAATGTAGTTATTATTATTATTTTTTATTTAGGGAAGATTATTTACATGAAAATGTACAAATATAATCACAAATTGAGTAAGTAAATGTTAGTATAATGTTTGAATTAGTCCACATAGATGGACCTAGTAGTACTAAAAATTTGTAGATTGAACCTGTGAACGATAGAAAATTATTTTTAATTAATTTTAAAGCAAGTTTTAATTCAAATATAAGAAAAAATAAAAATTTCCTGTACACTGAGGCTGAAAGGGTTAAATTGTCAAACGTCAAAGCTGGAAGATAAGAAATTTCAATATAACCTCAAAATTTCTTTTACTTAATTAATCACTTTATTTAATGAATATAATAATAATAATAATACATATTTTCGTCTTACTTTGCATTTCAAAATAAGCAATCAAAACATTCTCTGTTACGCCTTTGACATTAATTTCTTTACACCATGTGTCAAAATTTGCAAATTCTTTCTCATAAATCTCGCGCGATTTTTTAGGAAGTAGATTATTTCCTGTAGTCTGAGCTATATTACGTAGCTCAGGAGGAGTGCAACTGATTTCATCTTCCATGATTACACTAAATTCACTTAAAATTGTTCGTAAATATTAAAATGACATGAACTTTCAAATAATAATTGAATGTGGTCAATTCAATGTTACCAACTACAACATTTCACTTACAAATTTCCCTAAATCAACTCGGTTTAATATTAACAGTTTTTTTTAAATATTTTAGTTTGTAGAAGGTGCAAAATATAAAAAAATAGTATAAAGAACTCATTTTATAAGACTTTTTTTCGCACTTGTCAATTAGAAAACTCGCTAACGCTCGTTTTCTAAATTTTGACGCGTGCGAAAAAAACATGTCTTATAAAACACGTTCTTTAATATACTATTATTATGCATATTATATAATGTATGTATATTAAAAAACAAAACGAAATTTATGTAATACATATTTGTACAAAAACTTATATAATACATATATATTTGTACAATAAAATGTTAATTTTATTCATCCTGTTCCTTATTTATTAAATTAATTATATCTAATTCTAATTTGGGCCTTCTATTTCGCGGAAAATCACTAACAACAAATACTGACAAGCGTCGTTTAAAAATTTGAAGTAAATTTGACATTTTATATGCAGAATTCTAAAAAGCCTCAATAGATCGCGCTACAATCGATATCGAAAAATTTAAAGTTGTGATTTCGGTACTGTGAACGCCTTTGAATTTGTTGCGCGAAGGCATTGCACAGGTTTGAATTTGTAGTTTCAAGCTGGTGATTTCGTGAGTCTGAATACGCCTTAAGAATATATACATTTATACTTATAGTATATTCCGTAACTTAACCACGACCGTGGTTATGGTTTTCTTGTGGTTCACGTGGTCAGGTTATGGTTATTGAAAAGTGGTTGTGATTCGGAACATCTTGGTTAATTTGTGTCTGTAAAGCAGGGAACCACCGCATCATTAGAAATAAGTGACAACGTAACTCTATTTGTCTATTTTATAATACCGTAAATATTATACATATCAGTATATATTAATAATAGTTATATGTTTATACAATTTTATTTATTATGTTATAAGAAATAAGAAAATGACCGCAACAAGCACATTCCGAAATGGAACGTCGATCTTGAAATTATGTTTTGGTTACATTCCGGAAGGCTTAACCAGAACCTTGGTCACCGCGGTTATGTTACGGAATATATTATTATTGAATTATTTTAATATTACCTTGCAAGAATACTAAAATATGACGGATTTTTGAGATCACTATTTAACATAGTAGCAATTTTATTTTGACACGAATAAAAATACTGAATTATTGACAAAACGTTTATGTAATGAATGATTTTTTCAGTCGTTAATAAATAATGATATCGTTATTTTTTTTTTCGTTATGTAGAATTAAATTATTGTTTACAGAATACCACTTTATCGATTATCGTTAAAATTAGGGTAATGACAATTGATAACAATGCATAATGTCATAACGAACGTTTACAGAATAAGTATATTAAACGATTTTCGTTATTATTATAACTGATATAGTTTATGTTGGGAACTAAATTATAGTTGAATGAAGGATATTAAAGGCCTTTAAGTTCCGTATTGTTATTGATATTATTTTATTTTCTTCAGACGTTTCGGTCAGTATTTGACCATCCTCAGTGCAATTTTACATTTTAAATTAACATTGTTACATTGAGTGTTAGTATAACAATATATGTAAATTCATCTTAGATAATAGAATACACATGAAAATATCATGTTTTTTAAAGTACAGTTTACGAAATGTAAATGAAGAAAAATCCAAAATTTATTGAGAAAACTCAACTTGAAAGCGATGTACAAAACATTTTGAGTAACTTAACCTCAAATACTGACCGAAACGTCTGAATAAAATAAAATAAAATAATATCAATAACAATACGGAACTTAAAGGCCTTTAATACCCTTCATTCAATTATTATTATAACGATATAACGTTTTAACGATTCGTTATGTCATAACGATGCTTACAGAATAGCCCTATTAGTCAGTTTTGTTCAAATTTTACTATAGAACATTGGAAATAAGCAAAACACGTATTGAGATATCTACAAGAATCGAAAGATACAGGAATCACATATGAAGCAATAACATGTTTTCATGAAACTGGGAGTCAATATCAAATTATATTACTCGGTAACGTTTGGTGCAAAAGTTGTAAATTAATTTTGAAATTGTAAATTATTAACGATTTCAGATTTTGCGATATTAAAAATTTATGTATTATTTTACTAAGATTTATTTATCTTACACAAAAACTGCTACGGTCTACGTGTAACAATCTCGTAGTGTACGTTGTGTGTGTCTCCATGCTCTAGTTGTGCTGATATTTGAAAGTGATACATGCTTAACCTAACCGTTATGGCTTATGGTTTATCGATAATTGAATAATGTGTAATTGTATAATTTGCGGATATTTTGATGAATTAACTTCGTTATCTGGGATCTCCGTTGCGCAAAGTTGGCGGTGACTGTGACATTGTTTTGTTTTTTAATTGCTCAGCACTCTTAGATTTATAATTTTTAACACGTTGTGAAGGAATTTAGTGAATAAATATGCACGGTTAGCCAACAGGAGATATGGTGCTTAGCTTACGTTTTTTCCAAAGTAATTTAAGTTTTTTTATTTATTTTTAGTTTTTAGGAATTTAAATTGTATAGATATTTAGACGTATCATTACTAGTTGTTTTGGTTTTATGTTCAAATAGTTAATGAAAGTGTAATTAAAAAGAGATATAAATAGATTCATATAAAACACGGAGAGAGAGAGTGATTGATTCATTTAATACAGTAATACCTCGACTTTACGTTGTTAATTCGTTTCAAGACTTGCGACGTAAGTCGAGAAACTACGTAACTCGAAATGCTATTCTGTGCGTGCTGCACCCTGTCCAGGATAAAGTAGGGAACTCGAGTACTATAAGAGATTCGAAATCGGTTTAACTTTAAAGTATTCATGGGTCACTAGGTATGTATAGGCGATAATATTACTTTTGCTGTTTTAACCTTCGACTACCCTTGTTAAGGGATCGTGCTAAAAATCACATATCGAGATTTTGGTAAATGACCACGTTTTAAGGTCCCTAGAATTCAATTTTAACATTTTCACGATGATGGCGTGTGTGTGTGTGCGCGCGCGCGCGTGTGTGTGTGTGTGTGTGTTTGTGTGTGTGTGTGTGTGTGTGTGTGTGTGTGTGTGTGTGGGGGGGGGTGTATGTGTGTGTATGTGCGCGCACGTGTGTGCGTGTGTGCGTGTGTGTGTATGTGTATGTATGTGTGTGTATGTGTGTGTTTGTATATATATATATATATATATATATATATATATATATATATATATATATGTATGTGTGTGTGTGTGTGTGTGTGTGTGTGTGTGTGTTTGTGTGCGCGTGTGTGTGCGCGTGTGTGTGTGTGTGCGCGCGTGAGCGCGTGTGCGCGAGTGCGAGTGTGCGCGTGTGCGCGAGTGCGCGTGTGCGCGAGTGCGCGTGTGTGTGTGGATCCTCCAATCCTCCACTCTAACTTAAATACTATCATTTAGAAAATTTTGGAATCTTGTATTT
>OY720448.1:91674299-91729299 GCA_963082715.1 Harpalus rubripes | reverse complement strand
GATACGTATGTAAAGAAATATTTCGAGTAGCATTAGATTCAGTAGAATTACGCAATGTTAAATCCGTCTGTTTTTGAAAGGTAACACTTCAAGTTTAAATAAATAAAAAATACCATTTAAATTATTACAAAGCACTATTATTATGAAATTATTTGACGCATAAAACCGATTTTAGATTTAATAGTACAGCCATCTAAACTTCTAGTCTGGTATTCTGAGCACTCGACTAAATAAGCGTTTTCGGCTAACGCGGTGTGCATTGTGTGACGTAAATGCATGGAATAAGCTTGGCATGGCATAGATTCGTTAATGATGCAATTACTCCTCGACATTGTACAGGATTGCTAAATCAGGGGAGTGCGCTGGCCGTAAGCCAAGCCACAATATATGTTTAGCCTGACCAACCCAGCGTCTATGATAATGATGATTCAACCATTCCCTTATATTTCTAGCGAGATTTCTAGCCTCGCGTAATGTGATGAGCAACTACATATCTAATTGTAACCAACAAATTCGTCCACCTTTAATGGTAATTCTTCCGTCAAATCCAAGAAATCATTATTCGGAAAATACATAAATCCTTCATTTTTGACCGAAGAGATTAAAAAATAGGCCAATTACATAATTATCAATTATTCCCAGCTGAATATATACTGGTAATAGCCCCGTTCCGAATACCATGTGAATTTATTACAAGTAAAAATGCCTGATTTATAAAATAAATTTTTGAAATTTTAGAATAATTCTTAAAACTAGAAATTCTTGGAAGAATACAACTGTCTTGTAACATTCAATGCAAATATCTAAGCTTCTGTTATAATTTGCCCCATTTATTTTTGATTCTTTAGAAGTAGAATTTATTATTTATTTGTAATCTTATAACTTTCTGTCAAAATATTATCAATTTCTCCTTTTTAGGAGCAGGACATGTGGTAACTTTTTCAGAGTTAATCAAATTATTATTATAGTGATACAACAGATATCAAAATTATTAGTTCTGAAATATGCTGATAAAAAAATTACTTGTGGCCTGCACTTTTATTTAAAATCCCGGCCTGCAATGTTTCATCCACCACGGGAATAGCATGAAGGTGTAGGAACTGTAGAATGATGTAAATAAATCTATCTGTGTAACATCTAATTTAACTGTGATATCTAAATTCAGATGTAAATGTGTTTAGAAATTACCGTGTATTTGCTTTCAGTTATTATTTGAAATGCATCTGAATCATCTATTCATTGTACAGGGTATCTCATTTTCGATGTTTTTTAAAGGTATCTCGGGTAATATTAACGATAGAGCAAAACCGTTTGCACATTCCAAGGTTAACTTTTCGAGAAAAGTTTTTTAGTCATCACAGGAATTTTCAATCATTTTTTGTTTATGATCTATAAGTAAATACTTGTTTTTCGGTCATTTAGAAAATATCTCATAACTTATTTATTATGATAGTTAGAGAAAAATTGTGTTAACAATATTTAAACTGTTTTTTAGATAAAATAAAACGGTGTAATTAGATTTTTGGAAAGCTTAATATTTCTCGAGATATAGCACAAACTTTTGATTTGTTAAATGGGAATCTATGTTGAAAATAGTTTCATCTTTTTGCTTATTTTACAAGGTTTTCAATGATATATAACAAGTCTACATTCTTTTGTTTTAAACATAAATAATAGAAGAATTATTAATTTATTGGGGTGAAAAAATTAAAATTATTAAGAAACAAAAATAAAATCTATTGCAGATTGTCATTTGTTTATTTTGATTCTATATCTATTAGCTATGTGCTCAGAATTATTCTTAACCGATTATTTTAGGGTTAGTCAAATTTTTATTTGCCGACGTTACTGTTAGCTTTGACACAATTCGAAAAAATTGGTTTAATATGCTTTTGAAGCAAATAAATTGAAAAAATGAGTAAAACATAAGCAAATAATATTTGAAATTAACAAATGATGATCTGTAATAATTTTTTTTTCATTTGTTTCTTAATAACTTTCATTATTTTCACCTCAATAAATTAATAAATCATCTTTTATTCATGTTAAATACAAAAAATGTAGACTTCTTATATATCGTTGAAAAGCTTGTAAAGTAGCAAAAAGATGAGACCATTTTCAACATGTTTCCATTTAAAAAATCATAAGTTTGTGTTATATCTCGAGAATTATTAAGTTTTCAAAAAATCTAATTACGCTATTTTATTCTACCCAAAACACAGTTCAAAATTTATTAAAACCATTTTTCTCTATCATAGTAAATAAGAAATGAGATATTTTTGAAATAAACGAAAAACGAGTTTTTACCTGTAGCTCAGAAACAAAAGATCAACAATTCCTGTGGTGACTATTAAACTTTTCTCGAAAAGTTGACCCTGAAATGTGCTCTATCTTTAATATTAATCGGGATACCTAAAAAAATATCGAAAATGAGACACCTGTACATATTGCATTGCAATAATTTAAATTTCAAATTATATTACTGTTCGCTTTTAACATGTATGACAATATTACTCTGTTATGGCTATTGAGCATGCATAATACGTTGTTAATGAAAAGTGTGAAAAGAGTATAAGTTATTATAATTTTAAATTGTTTTACACAGTTCTTATCTTTACCTATAGATCTCTATATTGATGTTTTATACTTTTTAGAATTCTGTTCAAAAATATATTTATACTTTCTATAATTGTTACAATAATAAATAAAACATTACCGACAAATTTGCCTTTCATTGTCTTAAAATGTCATAAAGCACATACTTTCATTATTTCGAATTTTATATTATATCTGAGAGTGTTTTGACATTTTATTCGTAACACAAAAAAGTGACAGTGAATAAAAATCTGAAAATTTATGATTTTAAACAAGTAAATGTATGCGAACAAAACAAAAAATATTCGAACGACAACTGTCAAGATATATTTCAGTGGTGAATGTAGGCGTGAATTTAGTTGTTTAGTACGTGATTGTCAACTGTTTTATAGTAATAGGCTTGGTATTTGATGGTGACATAGTAGACGAATGTTTTGGGAACGAAAATTATGGTGTATTATGTTTATTACGATTGTGAAAGTAGTAAATTTATGCCTACGTGAGAAAAAGGTCCAGCCTAATATTTAACAAAAGAAAATACAAAATGTAATAGTAAAATATTTCATCTACTTCATAATAACACGTTTACATTTATGTAAATGTTGAAATTTACTGAAATTTGATATTTATTATACAAGATGCCTATTTTATCTATTCTATCTTGAAAATTCGTGAATAGGCAACCCATGAAAATACTTGGTTTTTAAACTTTTGTTATGCTCTTACATACTTTGATTATTCGATTTAGGACCGGTACTTCAATCTTCTGATAAAGTGTCAGTTAATTTAACTGCCAGATAAAAGAAAAATATCGTATAATTGAATATGTATATTTCTGTCAATTTACGTTCTAATATTGATGCGATATTTTAATTTTATCTGGCAGTTAAATTAACTGACATTTTACCAGGAGACTTAAATTGCGGCCCGTAAGTACTAATATTTTCACGAAGTGACTAGTGAAATGTGTTCTGTTTTGCCTATTTTTAACCTTTCAGGCGGGAACAGATGAAATGGGCATCTTGTGTATATCAATTTATGCAAAACTTTAGTATGTTATTAAGGTATGGGCGAAAGTCAATATGCATGTCATGTAAACGTATAAATTTGCAAATCCAGTAATGCCAACTATTGGTAAAAAAATGAACTATAATTATTTTAAATAAATTAAAAATGCGTTAAAAATATTATGTTAGACTTTAAAATAATTGTAAATTTAATTAAAATGTATACATTTCTTACAGTTTGCAAAAAATAGTATTTATTTTCTTCGTTTTCGTAAATATAAACTTCACTCGGCCATTACTACAGTTTTTTTCATTTTGTAATAATTTGATGACATTGCCTCCTCTGCATAATTTTTTTTACTATATCTAAGTACCGATGTAACCGATTTCTCAAGCTCCTCCCTACACGTTCCAACATTTGGGCTATTACCTGCCGAATAAGATTCTTCAGCTAAAGCAGGGTTGTAGGATGGTGTTTGTAAACCTCTGCCTTGAGGTATTCCCATAAAAAAATCACATGGCGTTAGAGTTATGAGAGCAATGTTCCCCTGAGCTCATATCGATTCGAGGTGACAACACGTGGACTCGACTGGTCTAACGCCATGTAATTTTTTATGGGGATATCTCAAGGCAAAGATTTACACACACCGCCCTACATTTCGGCTTCAGCGGAATAATCTTATTCGGCAGGAAATAGCCCAAATGTTGGAACATGTAGGCAGGAGCTTCAGAAATCGGTTGCATTAGTGCATAGAGTAAAGAACGGTGGCTACCACCTTCAAACTGTTTTGTTTAAAACTGTATGATTTAAAACTTCCAATGGGGGAGTTTTCGATTTTTGTATATGTTAAAATATTTTTAAATCTAAATAGTTTTTATTTTTATATTATGTAAAATTTTTAAAAATACCTTAGAAAAAAAATGTCACACTTTTGCAATATTTTCTTCCTGCCATTATGGCGTACATAACATAAACTATGTCCGAATTAGGTCAGACATACGTGCCCAAAACGTACTTCATAGAAAGAGACAGAAGCAAAACATGGCCACCTGTTTATGTTACGTTATACTTGACAATTTAATTTCTGTGTTTACCGTATTTTCTAGGTTTACATTTACATATTAAAATCAAATAGTTTTCTTTTTGCGATTTGAAATTGAATTTGATGATTCAATATCAAATATAGAAGATATACGTTCATGTTTTCATTCTAAACTAGCGCTCGTAGCGGACAACTACGGCGGACCAACGATGCGTCATCGTATTGCAGGCGATTTAACTAACGATGAATTTAATATAGTTTGTACAAAAAATACGCTATTTTTGGTAATATTGCGTGTATATTATTGCAGTAATACGCAAAAATCATTACATTTCAACATGACTAAACTCCCCTAGGGCCCTATTCTGTAACTCGGTTGTTAATTTTTAACCACTGGTTAAAATTTTTATCCAATCGATTTGGCAACTAAAAATCCTTTTTTTTGTTATATGTCAACATACTTGATTGGTTAAGGGCCACTTTTACAATCATTAAATAAACCTCGTATAACGCTATACCAGCTATAAAATTGAAAATTGTATTTTACAAACCTCAAGTAAACCGCAGATAGAGTAAACACCAGTATTTCTTATCTCATGGAAATCGGTCGTATAAACCTCGGATAACTTTATCCCTTGTTCTTATGGATACTACGTAAACACAAACGATATGATGTTATTCATACGTTTGACAGATGTCAATCAAGTATTTCATCATCACTATTCGCAATCGAAATTAACGATAGAGGCGCTGATTTTCGATGATGGCCGCCATACGATGGATTTGACATATGACAGTTTACATTATTCACTGAGTTTCGCTGACTGTGTATACAAACCAAGTTTAAAAACTTATTTATATGAAAGCGATAAGTTTAAGTATTTAATTATTAATTGCTATACTTCTCACTCAGCTGTCACTTATTCAATATGGCGCTTGTACGATTGCTTTCCGTAGTACCGATTTGCGCCACTAGAGGGAAAATTTTATCTACGATTGCGAATAAGAATCAAAAATATCATTTATATCATCTAGCATCGTGAACAATGCAAATTAGAAGATAGAAATAATAAAAATATTGAAGAAAAATAATCTAACAAGAAGATATTTTTTGTGTCAGTACCAACTTAAAGTGATTTAGGGCCACTTTTACAATCATTAGATAAACCTCGTATAACGCTATACCAGGTATAAATTTGGAAATTGTATTTTACAAACCTCGGATAAACCTCAGATAGAATAAACACCAGGATTTCTTATCCCATGGAAATCGGTCGTATAAACCTTTGATAACTTTATCCCTGGTTCTTATGGATACCACGCAAACACAAACGATGTTTTGTTATTCATACTTTTGACAGATATCAATCAAGTATTTCATCATCACTGTCAGAATCAAAAGTATTAATTATATCATCTAACATCGTGAAAATGCAAATTAGAAGGCAGAAATAATAACAATATTGTAGAAAAATAGTCTAACAAGAAGAAAATTTTACTGTGCCAATACCAACCTAAAGTGATTTAACGTAATTCCTAGTATAACTATCTGACAGATAAAAATGCATTGTAAAAGACATTCTTATTTATCGAAGGTATAATTGCTAGGATAAAGTTATACCTCCGATAGCTATACCATAGTTTATCCATCAATTGTAAAAGTGGGCCTAAAAAAATTAACCAGTTGTTAAAAATTAACCTCTGAGATACAGAATAGCCCCCTAGTATGTTATTTCAGTAGGTATCCGAAAACAAATTTTGTCTATCAGCAATGCTTCTTATTTAAATGGCCTTCAAAAAATAGAATTTCTAGGCCCCACCTTTTATTATCAACATGCACTATAAATACAGGGAATAATTTTAAAGAAAATATTTGCAAAAGTTGCTTGCAATAATAATTGTATGTGAGTTGAATGTAAAACAAATTTAAATATGTACCTATATAGGCTATATTTAAACAAGTAGGTATTGTTATTTTAAAAAGTAAATTGTAAATATAGTTGTGACTATTACACATTAGTTAATGTCAAGGTTCACGGATATGATATAAAAAGGGTAGAAAAGTGACATTTCAAATATCACACGTCTACTTTTTATCTCAATACATTTATAATTTTTAAAATATAATTATCACAGGTTACAAATTAGTTCCTGCAGAAATTAAAATGTCACACACACGCCGTATGTAAACCAAATAATAGATTAGTAAATCAACTTATTTAAATCCAAACTTTCTAACAGAAAAAAATCAAAATTACCTTCAACAAAAATTCCGTTGAAATTTCCTACATGCACGTAACATTGCATAACATTTAACTGTCACCACGAGCACGGAAACAAAAAACGGTCGAGCCGGAAGAAAAGACAGCGATAAGTCGTTTAGATATGGAATTAATAACAGTTACACCCACAACTTTGATTAACATTTGAACGATAAAATTTAAAGGAGTATGAATCAGCCCACTTTGGCTTTGACGTGGATTTTTTACAATGAATAGTTGTTCACTTTCAATGAGAGAATGGTTGAAAGTACCTCGGTCCTGTTTTCTATCTGTAAGGTTAATTTAATCTGATTCATTTTTACCCAATTAAAATGGGTAACATATTTCAAAATGTTGCAATTTTATTTGTCTAATCAATGTCTATTGTAAAACATATCATATAATAGACCCGGTTTCTTAAAACAAATTAATCTATGATTAAATTATACCATACACACACACACACACACACACACACACACACACACACATACACACACACACACACACATACACACACACACACACACGCTCAGACACATGCACAGACGCACGCACACATACGCACACACACATACGCACGCACACATACGAAAACACGCACGCACACACACGCACACACGCATACACACGCACACACGCATACACGCACACTTACACATACACGTACACACACACACACACACACACACACACACACACACACACACATCATCATCATCATCATCGGAAAAATGTTATAATCGGATTCTAAGGACCTTAAAACGTGCTTATTCACTAAAATCTGGATATACGATTTTTAGCATGAATTCATATATATATATATATATATATATATATATATATATATATATATATATATATATATATATATATATATATATATATATATCCATTAAGATAATTTTTTGATAGAATTATTAAATTGGTGATATTGATTTGTTTTTATGCTGCCTATTGCCTAGATATTTAGTGTATTTATTACAGTCATGCCAATCTCAAATCACAAAATATCACAAAAAATCGTTTAAGAATGAAGCTCCTTCTAATATCAAGCAATATGCGTGCTAGAATGTGACATTCTAATTCCTAAACAGAGAAAATAACTTCTAACCTCTTCATTTATTGAACATAACCTAGATAACATTGTAAAAATATATTCACTGATTTCCTGTTTACAAACTAGACATCATTATAACCAATAACAAATTAATGCTATTCATCTATAATATATCTATACATTCTCCGATTTCTCTGTCATAAAACGTTTATTTTATCCAACTAGTACCTTGTCAAGTAGGTATCACCCACACTCTACACTGCCATAATCTTCCCATCTATAAACAAACTGTTCTGATATAGAAAGTAACAACAATAATATCGAAACGTTATGACTTATATAAGTTCACCTATATAAGACATCAACGAGTAAAAGACGCCTATAAAAAGCCAAAGGAGAGAGTTAAACTGCGTAATATTTAACGCAAGGGTCGCGGGCGGATGTTACGTCAGAATAAAAGTAAGAGATTAAATTTCGAGTGGACAATGTAACCAAAAAAGAGAAAAAAATTAATGTTATGTGAAGGACAGTCAAATTTATTTGTTCAGTTTTTAAATAAATGATCTGTAACTTATTATAAACATGTAAATTAACCTAAACTAATATAAACTAACCTTAACTAACGGAATCATTATTGGGTACAATATTCATATTTACCTACTGTTTATTTATTTTACGAAATACTGATCAAACAAATACGAGTATATACTATTTTTATTTCGTAGTTCAATTTCATTCTCTGCGTTTGATATACCTATAATTTTCTTTTTTAATTTGAATCAGTGGAATTTTGGGTCCGGTATCATCCGGTATGTCGTTTCAATACTATTTTAAGAGTAGGATCAAGTTCCGGATCTTTCTAACCAATATTTTGAATAATACACAAAATGAACTGTCAAATGATAAATTTATCATTGTTTTCGATAATCCTATCCTATTTGATATTGTTTATTTATCTGAAAGTTAAAATTTTGACTGAAAAAAAACTACATAAAAATAATTTTATATTAGAATACCTACATCATTTATTTTTAGCGTTGATGATGATGGTACTATTTTCATTCTGTATTTCATGTAAATATGATTTATTTTTAACTTGTTTTTATGAGTAATGACATTAACTGTTTCTCTTGATCATTTTAAAATTTAAAATTAATAATATCTGACGTGGCCAACACATTACCTCCATTTAATTATTATTAATTTAAATATATATATATATATATATATATATATATATATATATATATATATATATATATATCCAATCTACTTTGTACACCTCACGGGCATTCATTGCTGGCGTGGAGAGTGTACCACAGGGGTCAATTTTGCTCGCAATTTTGTACCACTTAAAATTCGAAATATTTGGCGTCGGTCGGGATCGAACCCGGTTCCCCAGATTCGCGACCAGACACTCGGGCACGCGGCCACGAGACCCCATTTGAGATATAAACTGTATAACAACCAAGGACTTGTTTGTTTAAAGCGTAGGCTCCGGAGTTTAAATTATAGATAATTTTATTGGCACACCCAGCAATGGGTAATATGCCGTGATCATACATTTTGTTTTATTTTATTTATTTATTTATAAATTTATACATAAAATATACAGAAAAATTATTAATGCAAAGATTTGCTTGTTTAAAGCATAGGCTCCGGGATTAAATTTATAGATAATTTTATGAATTTATCCATAAAATATATAGAAAAAGTATTAATGCAAATCTGTAGAAAATTTAATAATCTTTAATTTTTATAGTAATAAATTATGAAAAAAGACATTTAAAGATATTTTTCCAAGATAAATTATTTTGAGCTTCAAGTAAAGGGCCATTTCCGGTTATCTGATTTACACCAAAATCTAATGGCTTTTTCTTATATTAGAATAAGGTAGAAATACAAGGTTTCAAAATTTTCTGAATAATACACATACACACAGACATCATCGTGAAAATGTTAAAATTGGAATCTAAGGGCCTTAAAACGTGGTCATTTACCAAATTCCTATACCTCCTTTACAAAGGGTAGCGAGAGGTAAAAAAAAACAATAGAGACTCATATGAAAACATTTATCATATTGATCCATAATACCTATTAAAATGGCGAATTAAAGAACACATTGTATATTTATGATTTATGAATAGCATTCTGAAGATATATTATAATCTAGTGAATGATAAGAATGTTATAAACATATAATAACAGAAAAGAAAATCTGTCAATTATTTCATTATGTATAATAAAATGCAATAAATTGTACATTAGTTAGCTAGTAAAAGACCAAAGACCAGTATATATTTCTATTTAATCAAATTCCGATTTCACTTCTGAATTCCTCATGTTGAGTGGACACTTCAAGATATTTTCTACGCGTATAAACTTAGATCTAGTATCAACTCTTTTGAACTTAAACCTTAAAACAAGATTAAAAATTTAAGCATGCACTGTAAAAATGTACGGAATTTAATGACGCAACCCGAATTTAAATTTGTAACAGTTTTGTGTGAAATATGAGAATTCCTGAAATTTCTAGTTTTCTAAATAGCATTACAAAATAAATTGTAATGTAACTAATGTAAGTTCAACATCAACCTTGAATAAATAAATATAAATATTACAGATTGAAAAATTATATATTGAAAATTTTTAAGTGGACAACAATTAAATGTTATATTTGCTGAAATCATTATAATTGTTACAAAAGCCATTTGGCCAAGGTTAGCTACTATTTATTAGGTCAATATTTTAAATAAATTATCAGTATTAAAGTACTTATGAATTATAATCAAAAACTAGCCTGATCATTTATTTTACAAAATACTGAACATTATTAAAAATATAACACTGTCCCAAAAAAAATTACGGATTTTTTTTTGATAAAATTCCGGAGGAATTTCCGTAAAAATTTCCTTCGGAAAATTTCCCAAGGAATTTCAAGTATGAATAAAAATTGTAACTATGTTTATTTAGTTTTATTTTTCAGTGAAATTATGGTAAAAAAATACATAATTATAGTCGTTCAAAATACAAGGTTTCAAAATTTTCTGAATGATAGTATTTGAGTTAGAGTAAAGGATCCACACACACACATACATACACACAGACATCATCGTGAAAATGTTAAAATTGGATTCTAGGGACCTTAAAAGTGGTCATTTAGCAAAATCTCGATATGCGATTTTTAGTACGATCTCTATACGTCCCTGACCAAGGGTAGCGGGAGGTAAAAATTAATATGCATTGAAGTCGTATGTACGTACATCTTTTTGGCATGGCATTTATTATCTAAAACTGGTATATTTTTTAAATTATTCTGTTATTTTTAGCATAATCCACAATGTTATGACATTTTATGAGATTTTACTAGATTAGAATATGCCTGGTGTAAATCATTCAGTTTCCAATCATTCATAGTTGATACGCCATTTCCTTTTTAGGTTAAATCGATAAAAATATTGTGCCATAAGGGCCTATATACAAACACACAGTAACTAACTATTTTATTATAAATACTTTTGGAAACATTATTAACTATTCTAATGCAATACATTGAGACATAGTAATAAGTTAATAAATTAATAATCGATTTGTGAAACAAATTACCTTCCGTCAGTTCAATATATTTTGTACAAATTCCATCCAGACAGTTTCTTGCACAAGATTTCATATTTCAAGTACATTACCTTCTGTCGTTTCTATATATTTTGTACAAATTCCATACAGAAAGTTTCATGTACCTAAGAGATTCTATACTTCAAGGAAAATTATAACACGAACATGTCAATTGCGCTTGACATTGACATCTGTCAATCAGCATTTTCTTAATATCGTAGCGGTTTCCATATGGTTATAGCATAGCTATCTGCTTTATGAAATTGAATTTCTTTATAATTTTTTAACTATATCCATTGAATATGAAGTATAGAATGTAAGAAAATCGTATAGAGAATATAATTCATGAGTCACGTGACATGTTTTCCGCCAATCAACATTCAGAATCTCCCTAGTTACATGTCTATCACAGTGATGATAAAAAACAAAGAAATTATCACCTTATTTATATTCGTTACTAAGGGATTTGTTTTCTCTATTTGACATAGAAGACAGTTCATTTTGAGTATAAAAATGTGCAATATCAACAACGATCAAAATAATAAGGCAATTGTCAAATTAACCATGTTGTAATACAATATATTAAAAGTTAGGTTAGCAGCACACACAATGTGTCACAAAAATTCATTATATTCTCTCATTAAATATAAGCTCGTGATATGATTAATAATCGAAGATATTGCTCGTGAAACCGAAGCAGCAATTCGGTTTCCTCGAGAATATAATCGATGATAATCATATCACTTGTTATATTACGCATGAGAATAAAATATTATTTAATATTTATAATAACATTAAATATGGAAAAATTACATTTAAGAGTGTTTTTTTTTTAAAATATTAAAATCTTAAAATAAGGGTACTTCCGGTTGACCAATTGTAACCAAAATCTAATCATCTCTTCACAGTGGTTTTAAAGAAAAGGAATACGAAAGAATTATAATTTTTTGAATTCTATTTGAGTTATCGGATCCGAAAAAATCGTCACACACACACACACACACACACACACGCACATACATACAAATACATTCATACAGACATCATTGTAAAAATAGTAAAATATTATTCCAGGAACTCTAAAACGTGCTTAATCATCAAAAACTCACCACTGAATTTTTTGACCAAAGATAGTACCTTCCTTACCTAAAGGTGACGGAAGGTAAAATGTAAAATGTAACATCAAATAATTTTTGCTAAAATGTGAAAGGAGATGAATATCATTTATATTAAAAATTTCTTATCATGTTTCTTTGAATAAATAGCAGTTACAAGTAGATCTCATCATATACGGTTAATAAGCATACAAAATTCATATAACAACATATTATACAGTATGTTTCCTGTATAAAATTGAAAAGGAAATGCCAATAATCTGATTACATACTAAATGAAGTAAAAACATTGTTGAAATGTGAATGTCCTTAAATTGGAAGCTTCACTTTGATTTCTATCACGTACGCTCTGTATCGATTATCGATCAATGTCGAAACTCTTCGATGATTTACAACACGTCGTTGCCTAAGATACCGGTGGCTATTTGTGGTTTATGAAAACTGTACTCCACAATGTTGATTCGCAACGCAATGTTACTTTCATTTTGAGCAATTATTCACTTCAATTTTGTGTAAAAACGCACATTCTTGGTTTTTAGTGTAACATGTTTGCGATATTGGATGTTGATGTTTTTATTTATTGAAAGTTTTCGAAGTTTCACTAGAGTTATTTTATATTGTAATATTTAACAGTAAATTATTTATTAAAAACTGGATGGTATATCTGAAAGTGGATAGACTGGAATGATAATTTAAAAAATCTGATGTGGCCAGCACATTACCTTCCGTCAGCTATATGTATTTAGTATAAATGTCATACAGAAAGTTCCTTGCAAAAGATTATATTAGTTGTATGTATTTTATACAAATTCCATATAGAACAAAAGATCCCATATTTCCAGTAGTAAAATTATAACACAAACATACTGTCAACTGCACTTGACATTGACACCTTTCAATCAGAATTTTCTTAATGTAGCAGCTGTTTCCAGAGTTATAACATATATATATATATATATATATATATATATATATATATATATATATATATATATATATATATATATATATATATATATATATATATATATCCATTTAATATTAAGTATAAACTGCATTTAAATCGTATAGAGAATAAAATATTCTTTAATATTTATAATAACATTAAACGTGAAAATGATATTTAACATCGTTTTTTTCAAGAAAAACTTAAAATCTTCAAATGAGGGTACTTCCGGTTGACCAATTATAACCAAAATCTAATCAGCTCTTCACATGGATGTAACGAAGAGGAATACGAAAGAATTATAATTTTTGGAATTGTATTATTAGAGATCGCATTAGAAAATTTTGTCACACACAGACACACACATACACACACACACACACACATACACACACACACATACACACACACATACACACACACACACATACATACATACACACATACGTACACACATACACACACACACATACACACACATACACACATATACACACACACACACACATACACACACACACATACACACACACACACACACACACACACACACACACACACAGAAATCATCGTAAAAATAGTAAAATCGTATTCTAGGGACCCTAAAACGTGCTTATTCATTAATAACTCACCACCGAATTTTTTGACCAAAGACAATATCTACCTTCCTTACCTAAAGGTGACGGAAGATAAAAATTACACATTTACCAGTTTTCTTTCTTTATCTTTTTTAATTTTTTACCTGAAAGATAATTACCATTGCATTTTAAAATATATATTAAGGCCTTATCACACTAGAAGTAGTATCTCTGACTTGTCATCCATTATCCATGACTTCGGTTCATATCGCTGACTTACTCCAGTGTGATAGCTACAAAGAAGTCATGGATCCGGTTGCCAGATGAAATGGAATCGGTTTCATTTCCTCTATTTATCGCTGACTTCCCTACTGCTCATGCGCAACTGTCTCTGAAGTACAGAAATGTTACTTTTCGGAGTAAAATATAACTGCAGAAACGTCAGAAGTTGATATTTTTTTGTTTGATGCACATAAAATTAGTATGCTTGCCCACAATTGCAATATTTTTCTATCATTTTCATTCATTTTACTTGAAATAATTTGATATGTCAAACAAATTTGAAATATGTTGTCATTAAAGACACCAAATCATAACCAACTTCAAGTATGAAAATCCACTAAAAGTCGGAGAAAACGATTGTTCGAAATTGCAGTGTGATTGATCGAATTGGTCATACAAAATAAGTCATCGAAAAAGAGTCAGAGATATGATAAGGCCAATATGTATATGGAGAAAATGTATCGCCATATTTTACAATGAAATTTTGATATAAGCAATTTTGATGGGGTCGGGAATCGATTGAGGCTGCCTTAAATGTACACCAAAAAGCTTAAAAATTTGGCTTTGCCAAGACAGAATGAAGGGTGAAAGTTTCACAGATTCGGCAAATTTATAGTATGTTCCGAAACGTAACCACGTAACTTATTGCAAAATGGTGGCTGAAATTTTTGTTAAAGGGGGTAAACTAAACATCATTTTGTAATATGAAAAATTCTAAGAGTAAATTTTCAAACCGCATATTTCTATTGTTGAAGATTAAAGAATTATAAGAGTTTTAAAAACGCGTCCGCTGTTTGTGACGTCATACCGACATCAGCTGACCGAGCCGGCATTGGCAGTAATGCAGTATAATGCGTATGCAAGAAATCTCCGTGCCTTACTTATGTAATTATTACGTATGTTGTACCTTTAATATATTATTTCAATTATCCACCACGGCTTTCGGTTTCCAACCTAATAACTGATGTTAAATGTGAGAATATATAAATTACACGAAAGTTTTGAAAATATAGTTTTAAATTTAGACTCTTTAAAAAAGGGATATACATTGGTTTCAAGAATAGTGAAGATAACAATGAAGAAATAAACTAAGATTTATTAACTGTTGAATTAGTATTGTAAATAAAAATAAAACATACTGAAAAACATGTTTTAGTATAACAAAAACATAAAAGTAAAAGTAATTTCTCCTCAAACCTCACTTGTTTTTCTTTTGCTTCATATAAAATTGGTTATTCAAATTTATAAATATTTTTAGGCAGATTAAAATGTAATCTTTCAAGCTTATCGACATTAGGGTCATAATTTAAAATTTTCTGCTTCTGCTACCAGATTTTGACGAATATATTATGAATTTCTCATTGTTGCTGCAGTTTTTGTTTCGGATAAAAAAAGGATGGAACAGCAGTCTTTTAATTTTCTTAAAACATTTCCGTTTTGTACTATGTTCTTTACTATATATTTTGAATGTCATCAATTTTAAAATGCATACTGCAAACTAAGTTGTTATGATTGAGAGTAAAATGTTTCTGATTGAAACGATTTTTCCAAGCTTTATATCGCTCGGGATCCTTTTCTTTCAGGGGAAAATTTTGTAAGGTTACGGTTGAATTCTGTTTTTATAACCAACTATACAAACGGCGACGATATTTTCTTTTTTGAAAAAAATCTGAAATTAGTCAGTATGGATTCAGGGATGGTCAAAATAGATATTTCCGTTGAAAGTTGTTAACAGTTTTTCTTGAATAAAATGGTTTCATTTTGATTTTAGAAATAAATGCTTCAAATAAGAGTTTTAGATAATTAAATTCTGCGTCTAGCACATCAAGTATTATTAAATTAGCCCTTTGTATAAGCGAGATATGTAAATTTAAAACTTATATACTTTTTGGTTTTTGTAATGAAGCTTGCTATAGATTAGGACAAAAAATAACAAAAAAATAAAAAATAGATGTTAATGTCAAATTACGTCAAATACGTGCAATTTTATAATTGAGTCTATACTTCATATTAGTCTTGCGTACAAGGAAGTCGTGTGGTGTCCACATCAGATTTTTTACCTATATATCCATTTAATATGAAGTATAAAATGCATTCAAATCATATAAAGAATAATCCCGACCGGCGCCAAATATTTCAAATTTTAAAATGGCATAAAATTGACGCCTGCGTTGCACTCTTCACGCCAGCAAAAAGTACCCGTGAGGTGACGCCTGGTAAACGCCCACACGGTACAAATATATCATCATCATTACCGAATTCTGTATGTACAAAGCAGATCGGCACACCCAGCAATGGGTAATATGCCGTGATCATAAATTTATTTATTTATTTTATATATATATATATATATATATATATATATATATATATATATATATATATATAAAATAATAATAATAATAATAATAAATTTTATTTGTTACAGAAAAAATCTATACAAAGTGGATTGACAATACAGTATTATTACGTGTTTATTATATAGTGTACATGGGACTATTCATTTAAAATGAAAGCTCGAATTTTCAGGGCTGATTTGAAGTAATTAGTTATATCCCAGATTTTTTCTTTTGATGGTTCTGCGAGTAGATCTGTGATGGGACTAGGAGCGCTATTGGGAGATATATATTTGTCTATGTACTGCGATCGAATCGGGGTGTACAGTGGGCACTGAAACAGAAAATGCAAAATATTGTTTTCTTCGAGAAGATTGCATAGGCTACAAATTTCGTCTTCTTTAAAATTGTGCCAGAGACCGTCTTGGTAAATGGAAAAACACTTGAAGTTTGCTGTCCTTAGTTGTCCGAAAAGTTTTAAGGGTTTGAAGGGAATGTCTAAAGACAGATAAAGCTGGCTAGTTATATAAGTTTGGTAACTTGGATTATATGATGAGTGAATGATTCTGTTAGTGTCCTTTTCATATAATAATTCACTATATGCTCTCACAATGTTGTCGATTTCTGATTTTAGGAGCACGCAGCTTTGGCTTTTACAAACTTCGGCAAAATTGGTTTCTATGAGGACGGATTGAATCTTACTTGTCCAGTTGTGTTTGTTTTGTTCTTTATTAGTTAGTTCTTTATTAGTTAGTTTCGGAGGATTCTCGTTTAGCGCTAGTAATCTATTGTAGCAGAGTTTGGCGTATCGATCTTCGGGCATTATTAAAATTTTTTGCCAAAGACGTAGTGTTTTTTTGACAATGTGTACTTCCAACTTTTCTAGTCCTGTCTCACGACGTATCATATAATTGGGAGTTGTTTTCTTCCATCCGAAAGTATTTTTTATATAATTTGACAATCCCTTTTCAATGTTTTCATGTTGAAACAAGCCCCATACTTCTGCTCCGTATAGGAGAGACGGTACGAGAACGGTGTTGTACAATTTCATGTTTGTTTTCCAGCAAGAGAGTTTAGCCTTCACCATGGTGTTTCTAATAGCTCCTGCAGTTATTCTCCCCGCACTTAGCTTTTCTATGGTATTTTGATTAAACAAGCCGGAGGTAGTAAAAGTTACTCCCAAATAGGTATATTTCTTTGTGAACTCTATTTCTTTATTTTGGCACATGTGTTTAATTCTTCGCCTAGGAGTTCTTCCTCTATGGAAATGGATTATTTTTGTTTTGTCTGCATTAACTGTTAGGAGATGAGAGTCACAATATTCAGTTAAAGCGTCAAGTTTTCTCTGGGCGTCAGGCTGTGAGTAGGCAAAAAGTACGATATCGTCCGCGTACTGTAGAGATAGTATATCGTTCTGATTATCTATAAAGTGTCCTTGCAAATTTTTTGCTCTAATAAAGTTCTCTAAGTCCGCGATAAATAGAGCGAATAACAGTGGGCTAGTGCACTCACCTTGTAGGACTCCTCGGGTAACATGAATTTCGTCAGATAGTTCATTGTTTAGGTTAATGCGCACTACTGCGCCATTGTAGACGTTTTTTTAATAATCTAGTGATTTTGCCACTTATACCTTGCTGGTAGATTTTATCCCATAGAATGTTGTGCGGGACAGCGTCAAACGCTTTTTGGAAATCTATAAAGATAGCATAGATTCCCTGTGCATTAGTTAAAAAGGAACTTTGTATGATCGCATTAACGGCAAAAATGTTGTCTATACAGGATCGTTTTTTTCTGAAGCCCGCCTGCGCTTCGGGTAATAATTTCTTACTCTCCACCCAAGTTTGTAGTCTTTCATTTATTATAAATGTAAATACTTTGGTAAGAGCGTTGATGAGTGCTATGCCTCTGTAATTATTTACATTTAAACGATCTCCTTTTTTATGAATAAGTGTGAGTTTAATAGTTTTTAGTTTTTGGGGTAAATCCTCTTCTGCAAGAAATTGATTTAATAATGTTTTAAGATATATAATCCAATTATTTGGCAAATTTTGTAACTGCTCGTATATGATTCCATCAGTCCCAGGTGCTTTGTTTGCTTTCATTTTTTTTAAGGCACCGTGTAGTTCGTT
Organism: Harpalus rubripes; assembly: GCA_963082715.1. Lineage (NCBI taxonomy): Eukaryota > Metazoa > Arthropoda > Insecta > Coleoptera > Carabidae > Harpalus > Harpalus rubripes. Next base: position 91,710,332 of record OY720448.1, on the reverse strand, counting down.
GAGTGTAATGTCGTCATCAAGATATGGGTAGTGGATATCGAAATATGTTATTTCATTATTTAATTTAGTATTATACCAGTCTTGGAAATATTTTATCCATTTTTCTTTTTTAATTGGGTTAGAGACGTAGGATGATGGTTGTAGGGAGTTTATTGCATGCCAGAATTCTTTCTGGTCTGAAACATTTTCTAGTTTACATTTCATTTCCATTTTATGTTTCTTTTTTTCTTCTGCTATAGTTTGTTTGTAAAGTTTTTTTGAGTTAATATATTTTCTGAGATTTTCATCTGTGTATCCGTGCTTCTTACAATTTCTCAGGTGTGTTCTAGTTTCTTTTCTGAGCTTGCTACAGGTGTCATTAAACCATGTTTTATTTTTTGGTTTAGTAAGATTATTCTGAAATATTTTGCTTTGATGAACAATTCCAATTTTATTAGAAACATTTATAATTTCAGATGTCATTATCTTGTATTTATCTTCAGAGCTTTTGTTATCTAGATAAAGGATTTTATTTTCAAGTTCTTGTTTGTAGGTCAGAGTTTTCTCTGGATCCCATTTAGTTTTTGTGAATGTTGATAAGCACTTATCTTGGTCAGTGTTATTGTAGTTACGAGTATTTGTGAGATTTGCTGTTTTTACTGAACATGCGAAATGATCGGATACTAGTATATCTTCAATTACGGTTAAATCATTGATATATTGCAGGGCACTTGAGTCAGCCCACACTAAGTCTATTGTGCTTTTACCACGTCCTCCCATGTAAGTGAATCTGGCAGGTGTGTCACTGCGAGATCTGCCATTAAGCACTATCAGATTTTCTTGTTCAAATATTTCTATCAGGGTTTTGCCTTTCTTATTTATTGTTGGGTCGCATACTGTTCTGTTGGCGTTCCAGTTATTATTGAATAATATATCTTCAGAGAGTTGGTTCAAGTCCCCTATTCTAGCATTAAAGTCACCACCAAAAATATAGCTATGATTTGGATACATATTTAGTACATTTTGCAGGCTGAGTGAAAACAATTCAAGGAGAGTGGAGTACTCAAAGGATGGTGAGAAGTAAGTTACACCTATGATGAAATTTTTTATGTTGTTTTGAAATTGAAGAAAAATCCAATGCAATTCTTTTTCTATAATTGAGATGTTGCTTGTGGGAAGGATTGAAAAAATTATTATACCTCCTATAGCTCTACCCGTGCTAGCTTCCTTTGTTGCAACTTGCTGAATTCTGTTGTACTTTTGAAGAAACGCTGGGTTTTCTTTGAGTTCGTAGTTCACCCATGTTTCCGTCAGGCATATAATATCGTGTTGCAGGAGTAGATTTTCATCTAGCAGATTAAGATTATAAATGTTTCCGTAGCCTTGAATGTTCCAAAATAAAATATTTGTTTGATTTTCTGATATGTTAGTTAAACGTCTGCTTGGTTTTTTGAGGCGGATTGGGAACGAAGTTTTATTTGAAAATGCTTGTCCAGGGGACCTGTCTTTGATTGGGTATTACTTGTTTTCTTTGGTTGAGATTTTGGCGTTTGATTTGTTTTACGTTCCCCTGGTACATTATTTGAGAGTTGGTCTTTCCTTGATTTTGTCTTCAGGTCTTGGTCTTTTCCCAGAGATAGGAGAGATGTTCCGTCACCTTCTTCAGTTTCTAGAAATTGGCTATTTGGTTGGTCTTCTATTGGAGTTACAAACAATTCTTGGTCGGTTTCCAGGGAAGGGAGAAATATCGATAGTCTTCGAGATAGAGTGAGAGAAGTGTTTTCAGGTTCACCAGTGCCTGCATCGCTTAAATCAAAATCCTTTATAGTGTATCTATCTCCGTTAATGAATAAGACATTATATTTCAATGAGACTTTATGGCCTTCTTTTTTTGCTTTAGCAAGATGTGTTTTTAGTATTTTACGCTCCTGCACTATTTTGGGAGAAAAATCTTCTTCAATGAAGATATTTAGGTCTTTTAAAAGTTTTACGTTCTTGAAAATATCTTTTTTTATTCGCATAGAGTTGAACTCTACCATAACTGGCCTAGTTTTATTTTTTATAAATCTGCCAAGTCTTTTAGTATTTTCAATGTTATTTGGAGTGATATTTGTAAGTTTCATATCTTTATTTAGTAGATGCAATATTTTTTGTTCTAAATTTTCACGTAACTCTTCTCGCAGGCCAAAAAATATTATATTTTTCTCACGTATCTTCATTTGTAGATAATCGATTTGTTTATCCTTTATTCTTAGGTCATCTTCCAATTGTTTAAATTTAATCTCATTTTCTTTTTTGTTTTCTAGATATGAGTTGTTTAATATATTCAATGATGTTTGTAGTTTATCTATTTTGTTATCGATAGGATTGAATAAGTTCGTAATTTGCTCTATTGTTGCCATTAGTTGATATTTTTATAATATTCTTTTAATTTTAATTTCAATAGCGTTGGGAACACTGATTCTTATGATTTAAGCCTGGGAGTGCGCGCAGTGATTGGAATTTCTTGACGCACAGATGACTTTACGATTGTCCTTGAAAATATTTTTTGTGTTTAAAACACTTTATTTTTAAATTCAGTAGTTTTACTTGGATTTTTAATTAATAGTATTACAAAGACAATATTTTAGAATCACTGTATAACACACTTATAAATTAAAACAGCTTTTTTTTCACAGTTTTCAATTATTTTGCGTACTTTGCAATTTTTAAAACTTGCTTAGATCGAACCACTGTTGCCAATTATATATATATATATATATATATATATATATATATATATATATATATATATATATATATATATATAAAATGTAGATTCTAAGCCAATTTGGCAAGAATAAATCTAATCTAATTTAGTAGAACATAGGCTTATGGTATTTGTAGAAACACACAATTTATGGTGATTATCTGTTGGTTATCTCTGACTATCTCTACTACTGCTATAGGTGAAGATTAGAGAAGTAGAAGTAGAATAAATTCTTAAATACTGTAATGTGTACTATCTGATTCGAAAACTGTTTTCTTGATAGTATAAAAAGTATTTTCGTGTTTCTTTTATCTTTCCAGAATTGGCGTTTATTATATTTCTGAGAAATCTCGGGTCTAATTTTAGAATTGGCATTTAGTAAACATGTTTCCTTAAAATAGAAACTATTACATTCATGATTCTTCCATAAATTCCAAATATCATAGTTATATTATGGTTACAAAACAAATTTTATATCAAAACTATGAGCAAAGCTATGCCAAATCTGAAATATCATTTATTGATATTTGTTTTATTCGTTTCAAAATCTTAAATATCACGATATTTACGATAAACTCCATATGTAAAACATATACTTTCAACGCAACTTAATTGAAAAGTGTGTCAGCTCATCAATTAAAATCTCAGATCTCTTGAAAATTGATACTCAACCTTTAAAATACCATTTACATTTACGTTATCATATCTTGCATATTTTATCCTTAGTTGTCATTGAAAGATCAAAGTCAATTGAAGCCGATATTCATCAGTTCTTTGCACTCGCAAGGATATGTGATTGGAATTACGATTCATATAAAAACAAATAGCGTTGAAATATGTAAATGATTCAACATATCATTTCTCCGTTATTGATATTTCGCATAGGTACTCCATTAAATGGTGTGTTTTTCACCTTCTCCAAGGACGTTGGTTAGACCACAGTTCACAACCATTTTAAATTCCTGTTCGATTTCTAGGAACAATTACTACGTTTACATGCAGTTTTGAAAACAAGTTTAAAAATTGATTTGAAATCAGGTTCGGCGCGTGCGCATTTAGCTGATGTAAGTGACAGATCCTCTTCACTCCAAATACTTCGTTTTGCTATTATACCAATTATTTTTTATACTTCGTACCACTACGCACTAAAACTACACAACTGTCAGTATACTCGTATTTGAAGGTTAGTAACACAAAGCGACAGAAACGTTGTGCTCTGTACGCATGCGCAGTATCAGGTCAGAACTAATGAATTCTTAAAAAAAAAACCAAAATACCCCATTGCTCGCACGTTTAAAACAAAAAACTGAAAATGCCGAAAATAATTATTGTGTTGTATATATTCCTTCATTTTTAAAATTACTAAACCAAAATTGGGTTATTTAGTATGTAAATTAAAAATCTGGCGTGGCCAACACAATACCTCCCGCCATTTGCAGCCCGAGTCAAAAAAGATTAAGTTAATGCTTAATTTTTGATTAGAGAATTTTACTCTAATTTGGCAGTTTATTTCTTAAAATTTAAAATATAGTCTAATCTAATCCAAGTAACTACCTTTTTTTTAAACCCCTCAACAGGAATACATCCCAATTACATTCGCACACATCCATGTCTTAGTGGGATTTGAACCCAGACCCCCGAGGGCACTCATGACAAGGCGTTGCTTTAACCATTGGACACCAGAGATATAATAAAATGAAGATTAAATTTTAAATACCGGGATAGAATAGAATTTAGTTTAAACATTTTTGGGAATTATTATTTTTATTAATCTAAATACATACCTACGTATTTACTTATGCTGGAAACTATATTGAATTCCTTTTCTATTGTTCTATTTACTTTTTTCTTTTTAAAACATTATTAATATTATTTTGAAATGATTAGTTCTTTGATAGTGACATTTATCTGTCAGTTACATACATTTGAATAACTGCGTTTTGTTTGTTTAAAGCGTAGGCTCTGGGATTTAAATTATAGATAATTTTATAACTTTATCCATAAAATAAATAGAAAAAGTATTAATGCAAATCTATAGAAAATTTAATAATCTTTAATTTTTATAATAACATTAATCTCGAAAAAATAACATTTAAAGATATTTTTCGAAGAAAAACTAATTTGAGCTTCTAGTAAAGTGCCAATTCCTATTATCCGATTTACACCAAAATCTAATGGGCTCTTTCCATAAAGTAAAAGTTCGAAATACAAGGTTTCAAAACTTTCTGAATGATAGTATTTGAGTTGGAGTGGAGGATCCACACATACACACAGACATCATCGTGAAAATGTTAAAATTGGATTCTAGGGACCTTAAAATGTGATCATTTACCAAAATCTCGATATGCGATTTTTAGCACAATCCCTATACCTCCCTGACAAGGGTAGCAGGGGGTAAAAATGGGCTCTCTAGGATACGGTTGCCAATAGAATGTACAACATAATTAAAATATGTGGTATTAAGTTACAAATTATTAATGTACCTACAATCACGTGATATTAAAATATTCAAATGTAGTTATCTCAAAACCAGCAAAACTGGACATACAACATTTACGCTTTGAGCTATCGATATACCATCGCGTCACATTGTATACAATAATTAATAAAAGATTTCATTACGGATATGATTATACTGAGGTGGTTCACTTTAATGGAATTTTCTGGGGTAATTTCAATTCTAGTTCCTTTTCTATGTAATTACCGAAAATACTTTTATTAATGTTATTTGTACAACTGAAATTGATATTACATAAAATAAGGAAAAATAATTCCATTATCGTTTATAGATTAATGCTTTAAGTTTCAATTTGATTCAAAACAATTTTATTGAATTTGACAAGAGATAATCATTATCTGATATTTGTGAAATGAAATGCGGGTAATACATAAAAGGCAAAATGATGTACTTACTAGTTACTTATATATTAGGGGTGAGTGGGGCAAGAGTGTACGCGAGGCAAGAGTAAACAATTCAAATATCCCGCTAATTTATACAGTTCGGCTTACCAACCCTAGCGGTAAAACATGGCACTATACTGTCATTTATACGTGAAATAGAAGAACATTGTCAAGTTTATGAAAACAAAATTACAGGTGAGTTTGTATATTGCATCATTTTGATACAAGATTAAAGTCAAAGTATTATTATATTTCACGTGAAATAAAAAAGAACCAATAAAATAGTGAATATTGCATTAAAGTGTGTACCATCCTCTACAAAGTTTGCCGACAGAAAGTTTAAACAGTGGCGTAGAACACGGGATAAAAACAATTTTTGGGATAATATTAAACGGGGTAAGAGTAAACATAGTGTTTACTCTTGCCCTGAAATTATAACAATTTCCCCATATAAACAAGAATTGGAGCAAATTTTAAAAGGAAAACGATTAAAGGAAGCAAAAGAGATTAAAAGGGATCTATCGCAGGCATCTACTTCTGGATTACAGAAATAGTCAAGAAAAACAATAGTGATAACACGACAACTGTTAATGAAGACGACTGTATTTGTATTTGTTGTAAAGAAAAATACAGTACATCTGTTGAAGATCGAATTATTTGCGGAAAATGTCATCAGTGGGTACACGAAGGATACACTAACGTTAAACTAAATGCCGACAAATATATATGTGATTTTTGTCATGCTTAGGAAACATTTTTGCAGTCGTTCACTTTTGCCTCGCCATGCGTGGCAAGAGTGAACACTTATTTTTTTAAATAAAAAACATACAGTTTATTTATTATAATAGAAAAGAATTATTTTAATTTTTTTTATATGTAAGCAAATGTATGAACTATATTTAGAGTTCAATAAAACTGCTGAAATATTTCATATATGAAATTTATTACATTTTATCAAAAAACCGTTCACTCTTGCCCCACTCTCCCTTCTTTCAAATACAATCTATTTTGAAATCAAGAACAGTCCCTGCAATACAAATATAAAATACATAATACATTGTAATAATCTCTCTGTGAATCGCAGACTCGTAGACGAGTGAATCTCATCTCATTACGTAAGAGAACGAGACGAGGAAATTACGCTGATGATTTTTGAAATGACAGGTCGGTCGTGCAGCGAAAATGTCAGACCGGTGAATCTTCAAAACCTTCGGAGCGGACTGCCGAGAATCAGATTGGCGACTGGCGACGATTATGTAGTCTGAGTTACTTCATTGGTAATGGTCAGTCGTTAGTAATGTCAGGATTTTGAATTATTTTGTAAAAAAATGTATTATGCAGTTTTATATTTAAATTATGATAGTGGCTAGAGTGACCAGATTTATAAATTGTAAAACCGGGACATTTTTCAGAGGATTCTAAAACAGGTAGAGCCTCGTGCTCCAAAACTTTGGCGAGAAATTCAAGGTCAAATGCCTTACTATGTGAAGCTGCATGTTTTCTCCCTTTCATTTAAAAAAAATAAATTGCCAGGTCACAGAACATTTTAGAAAAGAGAATATATTTAACGGATTGTTTCGTAAGCACAGTACTAGTACCACAGACTTACACACAATAGACTAGGAAAGTAGGCTGTGCTAAAGTACGCGCGAAATTTTAACCGGAGTCTATTGGGTTGCAAAAATGCATGGGAACCGTTAGTGAAAAAAAATATTTATTACTAAAATAGTAAGAAAATGGCGCGAACAACTGCCAGTTTGGCTGCCAAACGAAACGTCAAAAATATTTCAGTTATTAAAATACCTGTATTCTCACATTTTACGTCTAAATTTTTTAGAAACAAACGCCATAGATATCAGTTCTTCTTATTATGCGCAGATCCTTATTGCGCATATCTTCTATCTCTTTAAATTGAAAAGCTCCATTGTAGTATTAGAGTTATCGCATTAGAAAATTTTGTCACACAGACACACACACTCACACACACACTCACACACTCACACGCACACTCACACACACACACTCACACACACACTCACACACACACACTCACACACACACTCACACACACACTCACACACACATTCACACACACACTCACTCACACACACACTCACACACACTCACACACACTCACACACACACTCACACACACTCACACACACTCACACACACACACACACTCACACACACACTCTCACACACACACTCTCACACACACACACTCACACACACACTCACACTCACACACACACTCACAAACACACACACACACACACACATACACACACACACACACACACACACACACACACACAGAGAAACACACATAGAAACACATACACATAAACACACACACACACACACACACATACATACATACACACACACACACACACACACACACACACACACACACACACACACACATACTCACACCCACATACAGACATCATCGTGAAAATAGTAAAATCGTATTCTAGGGACCCTAAACGTGCTTATTCAGCAAAAACTCACCACCGAATTTTTTGACCAAAGACAATACCTTCCTTACGTAAAGGTAGGGTGACCAGATCTTAGATCACGAAAGGAGGACACAACAGACAAAAAAGGATGATTTTTAGTAGAAAAGGATGACAAAATAATAATAGCAAAAAACAAACATATATTTTATTAAACACATGAAAAGAAATAAAAATTAATATTTATTTTAACTTAACAACAATTATTTCTATATATTCTATATAGATTTAAAATTTGAAATTGATCTTAAATATTATTCCATTTATATTTTAAATATGATGCGATATTTTTCACTTATCTAAGATCAATTTTAATTAACAAAAATGAATGCGTGCGACGAATTCAGCACGTGCGAGTGTGGAAAAAAGTTGTGTTCTAGTACTGTGAGGTTAAAACGATTTTTTTCATTATTTCGTGAAAAAGTCGGACGTAAATAAAAGCCGGCCGGACATTCACATTTTTGTTAAAAAGCCGGACAACTCCGGCTTTATCCGGATGTCTGGTCACCCTAGTAAAGGTGACGGAAGGTAAAAACAACTGAATTTATTATTTTAGTACACTACCAGTGCACGTAATTAAGTAATTATGTAGGATCAAATATTCTTAATTTTTATGCCAATATCAAGTAGGTATATTTATGATGTCAGTTGCTTATTAATATTTTATGTTATGTTATCAATAAAGATATGTTTATGAATGAAACTGTCCCATTACTCTTATGTCTGACCTTGTTTGTGCATTTTTCGCCTTTTATCTTATTATACATTTTATTTTATCATTCATGTTCATACTCGTTGAATATATTCTTGCTTTTTTATTCACATTAGCTTACTTTCATATAATTTTGTTCTGATCTTTCACCAGCAATTATATAATTTTTAAATGTTAATGCAATGTTCTGTAATAATGTCTTGATAAACTCTCACTATGTATATCACATTCATTCGCTTATATCTTAATAGTTATCTTTACTGTTATTTTAAATAATTAATTGTCTTTTGATAGTAATCAGCGAATAGTAATAGTGTAATTAATAAATGATATAAACTTTATCAACTTACAAATCAAAGAACTTTGTGTTAGTTGTAGAAGATTACAAGTAAAAGTTAGGAAACAAAATTTCTATATAATACATAGAAATATGGTGGAACTCGATAATCGGGCCTATTCTGTAACAAAGTGGTAAATTTTTAACAACTGGATAAAAATTTTATCCAATTGAAATTGATTTAACAATTGAAAATCCAAATTTTTCTTATATAACAACATACTTGATTGGTTAAATTTTATAATTAATCACTGAGTTAGAGAATAGGCCCGAATATTTGGAAGTAAGCATGTAAGAGATAGGGCCAAATGGGATAAAAGTGCAACGAAAATAAAGCTTTGTATATAAAATTTACTAAGTATAATAAAAAATTAAGTGCGAGCCCAGAATGTGTTTTGGCATTATTTTTCAATTTATAAGTATGTATTGTAATAGTACATTAAAACACAAGTATCATAAGGCAATCTGTTATTATCATAAATAAAACTCTTTAAGTAATGAAATATTTTAATGAACAATTTATTGATCTACACTTTTACATTCCACCATTTTGTCAACACATCCACTGCTCAGTTGCAGACATAACAGCAACAGTTGTTCTTACATTCTTCAATACAAAACATATGTTGTATTTGTATATGGCACTTATGTCTAAATCATATTTAAAAATTTAATATTCGGCATGGAACTGGAAATCATGGATCGTAAAATTTTCATATTTACTTGCAAGTAGCCACAAATTGAATTGTCAGCGTCAACATTTCAAGTAACCTGCACCATACATTTCAAAACTTGCCTGATATAACAATACAATCAGCTGAAAATTGCAACATTACCTAACATAAAATTAAATTGTAATAAATAAAACTTACCCTTTAAATTGTTTTGACAAAGTAAATCTGAGCGCATTGTTTCTTGTTTCATAATTTTTTAGTTGAAAGATTTTAACTTCACATATTCTTCTTTCTGAACTAACATATATATATATATATATATATATATATATATATATATATATATATATATATATATATATATATATATATATATATATATATATATATATATATATATATATATATATATATATATATATATATATATATATATATATATATATATATATATATATATATATATATATATATATATATATATATATATATATATATATATATATATATATATATATATATATATATATATATATATATATATATATATATATATATATATATATATAGTTATAAATTCCTCTTCTTTCTAGTCCTATCACTTGGAGAAAAGATAAAAATCAATAATTAGAAGTAATATTTCAACATAAACAACTTACCATTTTGAAGTTATATGTAATTCATCTGTCATGACTACCACCTCTAGAATACGAACGGCGCCAAAAACAGTATGTTTATAGATCTTCTAAACGTCGTGTTTTCAGTGATAAACAATGCTTTTATAGACTTATAAGAACACCGAAGTAGAAAAAAATAATTAATATGAAAAAGTGAAACACTTTTTAAAAACGGAAAAATAAGTCACCGTGCATTAATTACATACGTGCATAGAGAAGGGCTTGATACCAAAGCAAATTCATGAATACATGACAGATACTTTGGGAGGGAAATCAATAAAAGTACTGTTCACAGTGGAATGTCCGCAACTGTTATGTTATGAAAACATCAATTTGATTTACAATATTAATATCAGTATATCAGATCGGCGAATCAAGGATCTAATAATGACAGAGGCTGTGAGCATCACTTATGATCGGGTTGAAAACTTTCTGACCAGTGAGTCAAGAGTGATTAAAATTTATGCGAAGTGGGTCCCCCGGGTCACACGCAAGAGCGAGATAGATCATACTTCCAAACAAACCCCCTCTTGTTGTCTTACGTCCCTCTCCCTAGTACTGTTTCTGGCATTCTGTCTACATCTAATTCTCTTTACTGACTTGTTTCGTTCGTTGTGCTCCTTAAAAATGAGTTTAAAGCGAAAAGAGGTGCCTGGGCAACTTTTTTGATTAATAATATTAAAGATAAATCGATAATACTACTAAAACGATAACTGGAGTGAAGAGATGATAGTTCTTTGTTTAGAAGTCGTAACCATAGCAACCATTAGTTCTGTGCTTTGTCGCTAGATGCGTTTGCTCAAACTGCAACCCTTATCGATTAGTTATGGGATCACCATTCTCAGCCTGAATCAAAGTAACGGTCGAAACATGGGATTTACCACCCCAAAAGTTCTTCAAATTACCGTATTAGGTAAAACTTCATAGATACAGAGAGAGTCTTATTTAATGACAGTTCATATAGCTTGACAAGAAATAATTGTGATTTGTGTGTATAGTGCCACAGTTTATGTAGACCAGTAACTTGAGATAAAACAAGTGACAACCTGACAGACAACTGGTTCCCTGGACTACTAACTTACACGGCCCCGTGGAACGAAAATTATGATATAAAATATTCGCCAAAATAAACACTACTGAAATTTAGAGTGCTGTGGAATTTCTCCTGCAATATTAATATTGCGCTGGTGTTAAAATCGTCTTGAAAATGGTTCTCACAACTGAGAAAAAAGTGTTTTTCTACAGTCTATATACAGAGTAGCCATTTGCGCTCTCTTTTGTCAACGCAAAATGTCACTTTGCCGCTCTAGAGCGACAAAGTAGAAAAAACGCTCGCTCCTCAAATTTCTAACTATACAATGTTGAGAAATGTTACTTGGTTACATTCTTAATGGAAACGTTTAGTCAGGAATTAATGACACTGTAGTTACACATTACCCACTTACATAACCAAACAAAATGCCGCACTGCTGTGAAAATAAAATAGGGCATTCATTTACAAAAACGAAAGTATAAAATGCTTAGATTAGATTGAAGCAATAGCTCAAAAAGTATGGAAAATACCGATAAGTAAAAATAAATAAAAAATAAATTTTTGTTATGGTGGAGGACCCCATTGTGGCGACTGTAGAAAAATCTTGTGTGTGTTTCGAGCGCAAATTGACATTGTCGATTTCGAGAGAATGCCTCGATCCTGCGTCGCGCGGCAACAACCTCTCAATCGACAATACGGAAATGGATGGAATAATGTCCCGAGTTTGAAAGACCTCACAGAAAAATATCGACGTCATTAACAAAGCGGCCCCCAGTGGTAAAAGTGTAATGTTAGCAATGTATTTCGATTTACAAAATAAATGCAACAATTATCTGAAGAAAATGCTAAACTGGTGTAAATCAAATTTATTATATCTTAACGAATCCAAAACTAATTACATACGATTTCATAATTATCAGAATTCTATGTTGGATTGTGATATTACGAGTACTACTGAAAACGGTTGTATGTAGAGTCCGTATTTCTAAAATTTTAGGGTTTACATTCGATGAATTGTTACATTGGAAAAATCATTGTGATACTATCACAACCTATCTGAATAAACTACGTTATCAAATTAACTATTTAAAACAATATTTAACTCTCCCTCAACTGTTAATGTTAATGTTTTATCATGCTAAAGTTGAATCATTATTACGGTATGGTATTAGTTTTTGGGGCGCGTCTGTTAACGCCAGCAAGGTATTTTTAACTCAAAAACGAGTCCTTCGGTGCATTTCTAATTTAAAATCGAAGGAGACATACAAAGACAGTTTTATAAATATAAAAATATTAACCCTGACTGGCTTATTCATTTATGAAAATTATTTGTATGTCTTTCAGAAAAAGGATACATCAGTATGTAATAAAGATCTACATCACTTTGATACTAGGGGGAAAAATGAATTAAGGACTCCTTTTACTAAATTAAAATTTGGAAGTCACGCTCCAAATTCTTTAGGAGTTAAATTATTTAATAAATTATATATAAGTATAAAAGTGGTAAAGAATACCAAAATTTTTAAACAAAATATTACATGAATAACTTGTAATATCTGTATGAGAAATAATTTTATTGTATTTTAAACCATGTTGACGCTTCCTATAAAATGTAAATATTTTCTAAAGGAATAAAGATGTATATTATTATTATTATAATCAGAAGATCTACTAGCAAATATTGGAGAACTACGACAAAAGATAACCAATTTTCAGCAACTGCAGCAATCAGCGGCGCCGACTTTTTATATTTCTGTCGGGTGCTCGAAACCTAAAAAGAAGTATTCTAGGTATACAATGGCGGCTAGTGCACCAAAATTTTGGTGATGCAAAATTTTTTTTTCCATTCAAGGTCAAATGCCTTATAATTGAAAGTTATATATTTTTAAGGGATGTGAAGCTGCATATTTTTCCCCTTTCATGTACAAAAATAAATTTCCAGATCTCAGAACATTTTAGAAAAGAGAATATATTTCACTGATTGTTGACTTATCTGAATAAACTGTCTAAGCACAACACAATGTGCGACTGTTATACATGGCCTAAGTTACATTACAATAAACGTGCTGGACAGGTTATGTTTATGTTCGATTTTCTAATGCAATATGCACTTATGTATTCTGTATCGTATCTATCATGTTTATTTTTACAGCCTGTTAAAATTTGTAGCCAGTAGAAACAAATGTATTATCATTTAAATTTTTTATTCACTGTCTACCTATTATTATTAGTATTGAAAAATTTAAACAGGATGTTAAAATTAACATAGCGATTACAGATTACACCCCAAACATCTAATCTGGCTCTGGCTTGCTAAAATATACAGTAGATGTCGTGAACCATTCTTGTCTAGAACTCGGGCACGCGTCTACAACCTCATGCGCGCACAGTAAGGGGTCCTGTCCACGCAAATATATAATGTTCCGGACATTTCTTGTGTGCCTTTTAACAGTATATAGATATAGTTTAATAGGTATATTCGTATATATCGTTCTCTATCGTGTGTTCCTGTCGGGTGCGGAGCACCTGACAAATTCTCTTGTCGGGTGCTCAAGCCCTGGAGCACCCACATAGTCGGCGCAACTGGCAGCAATTACTCTTTATAAATCGATGATCTGCAAAATTAAAAAATAAATTCAATTTTCATTTTATGTTTATTTTGAGGAACACTGTATATAACTTTCTGCCTGCCGGTAACTAATATAACGTAATGACCCCGAACCGTACCTAACCGAATCTTCGGCTGAATCTAACTCTGTTGATATACACAATTAAGGACAAGACATATATCATATATGTCTTGTCCTTAATTGCTTGCAATGTAAATGTAGGTATCTGGTCATCTTATAGCTACAGGCATATCGAGAAATAAGCTTGCAAATGTACAGGAAAATTTGTAGACATTGCCTTATTTACAAAATTATTGTTACTATGGTTAGAACAACTTGTTATAAAACAAGTTGCAAAGAAATAGAACATGACATTTGAATACAAAAGCGGTTGTCATGGAGATGTAAGGTTAATGTAATAAAACAAACCATATCATCATAACGGTCATTTATGCTTATACAGTACTATAGCAATAGCAACAGTTTGCGGTTAGTTGGCGACCTTGATAACGGCACCGAATGCCGCTAGTCCACCATTGCGCCATGAATGAAACATCTGAGCATCTGACGATCGCTGGCGCTGGATTCAGCGAGAGACGTCGAGCGGGAGGCCAGAAGCCAGAGGTCGCGATTGATGCGTTTTCCGCTTCTCTGTATTTTTAGCCGTACAAAACGTCGTGGGAAAATTCTACTGTTTTTGTCACTTGTTTTCTTGAAAGTTGTTGCGAATGCGATGCTCAGCTTCAAGTTGGAGGATGATGTGTCGCTTTGACATTTATGTTATGTGTGCTTACTTCAATTATATCTACGTCTGCATATTTTTGTATTATATTATTATTTAATATAGTTTCTTATTGTTTAACTTCAATAGTGAATTATTCACTATTGTCATGTATTCACTGTGAATACATGACAATTTTCTACTATACTCGCAGGGCAGGACTGGCCCGGCGGGATGCCGGGAATTTCCTGGTGGCCCGTGACGGCTCGTGGCCTGACGAACCTAAAAAATAAATTATAAAAATTTAAAGTTGAAAAAAGAAATAAATCGATACAAAAATAACATAAATTCTTCATTTTGAAATAATTCCCTACTATTCTTGAATGTGCGCCAATATTTATAGCTATTTTTCTTTTTGACAACCAATTGTTACATTCGCAATACACACTTATTTTTTGTATTACCGACATCATACACATATATTTATATCCAAATAACTTTTATCAAATTATAAATAATAACATGCCTGATACACCTTTTCATATAATAATTGATTTAGGGCCCTATTCTGTAACTCGGTGGTTAATTTTTAACCCCTGGTTAAAATTTTTATCCAATAGTTATTGATTTGACAACTAAAAATCCCTTTTTTTCTTATATGTCAACATGCTTGATTGGTTAAATATTAACCACTGAGATACAGAATAGGTCCCATAATCAATAAAAAATTTGACAAAAATATAAATACGGATGATATTCGGTAAATAATTTTCGTGATTCGGCAAGCTTCGTCACGAAATAATAACTATTACATATGTTAGCATATTAAAATTTATTTTCAATGTACAAATTTATTGTTACATTGTTATCCACACAAAGAATATCAAAAATGAGCAAAACATAGACGTTTTGAAAGAAAAAATCTGATATGGCCAACACAATACCTCCCGCTATTTAATTTTTATTAATTTAAATACATAGGTACTTACATATTTACTCATGTTATATTTAGTTCTTTTCCATATAACTAATGTTCAGTTTAATATTTTCTTTTCAAAACGTTACCATTTTTAATTTGAAATGATTAGTATTTTGACAGTGACAGTTATCTGACAGTTATATACATTTAAGAGAAGGAGTTTTGTTTTAATCGTAGGCTCCGGGATTTAAATTATATATTATTTTATAAATTTATCCATAAAATATATTTAAAAAACTATTAACTATAGAAAATTCAATAATCTTTAATTTTTATAATATAAATTGCGAAAAATAACATTTAGGGGAGAGTGGGGCAAGAGTGTACGCGAGGCAAGAGTAAACAATTCAAATATCCCGCTTATTTATACAGTTCGGCTTACCAACCCTAGCGGGAAAACATGGTACTATACTGTCATTTATACGTGAAATAGAAGAACATTGTCAAGTTTATGAAAACAAAATTACAGGTAAGTTTGAATATTGCATCATTTTGATACTAGATTAAAGTCAAAGTATTATTATATTACACGTGAAATAAAGAAGAACCAATAAAATAGTGAATATTGCATTAAAGTGTGTACCATCCTCTACAAAGTTTGCCGACAGAAAGTTTAAACAGTGGCGTAGAACACGGGATAAAAACATTTTTTGTGATAATATTAAACGGGGTAAGAGTAAACATAGTGTTTACTCTCGCCCTGAAATTACAACAATTTCCCCATATAAAGAAGAATTGGAGCAAATTTTAAAAGGAAAACGATTAAAGGAAGCAAAAAAGATTCAAATTATTTGTAGAAATTGCCTTAATTATTTGCGGAAAATGTCATCAGTGTGTACACGAAGGATACACTAACGTTAAACTAAATGCCGACAAATGTATATGTGATTTTTGTCGTGCTTAGGAAACATTTTTGCAGTCGTTCACTTTTGCCTCGCCATGCATGGCAAGAGTGAACACTTATTTTTTTAAATAAAAAACATACAGTTTATTTATTATAATAGAAAAGAATTATTTTAATTTTTTTATATGTAAGCAAATGTATGAACTATATTTAGAGTTCAATAAAACTGCTAAAATATTTTATATATGAAATTTATTACATATTATCAAAAAACCGTTCACTCTTGCCCCACTCTCCCCTAAAGGTATTTTTCGAAGAAATTCTATTTTGAGCTTCAAATAAAGTGCCATTTCCGGTTATCTGATTTACACCAAAATTTAATGTCTCATTTCATATTAGAGAATATGGCAACAATACAAGGTTTCAAAATTTTCTAAATGATAGTATTTGCGTTAGAGTAGAGGATCCATACACACAAACATACAGACATCATCGTGAAAATGTTAAAATTGGATTCTAAGGGCCTTAAAACATGGTCATTTACCAAAATCTCGATATGCGATTCTTAGCACGATCCCTATACCTCCCTTACCAAGGGTAACGAGAGGTAAAAAGTAAATTAAACAAAATATTATAGAGATAAAAATTATAAAAAAAAAATTCGGTTCAAATGATTAGCCTGACCCGACCCCATCCGGATTTCCCGGTACTAAACATATTCCCAGTCCAGCCCTGTATACTCGTGCTGAACAATATTTAAAAATAACTTTTTAATAAACTAATTAGTTTTTTAACAAGTTATTTTGTCTTATGATGTTTAAACATCATAAGACAAAATTATAAGGCTTCAATGATAAATAAACATTGACATTTTGTTTTTAGTGTAACTGAAAAAACAACAGGTGCCACTCCCGGTCTAATGTTAAACAAATAAGTATTTTTTTAAAATTTAGTTCCATTTAAAAAAGTCAATGTATTCCAGTTTTTATCTCGGACTTCCAAATACATGGTTCAAATTTCAGAATTTTATTTTGAATATGTTCAAAGTACAGTGTTCAATAAAAAAATCCTAACTCGGAGTAGGCTATGAACAAACAAACGTATCTCAATTTAAAAGTATATATTTAAATGCCATTTTGACACGAGATATTGTCAAAAATGTTATCTAAAGAAATCAAAGGTTTTTCTTTTTGAATCTCATTTTAGAAATGGAAATAAATTAGAAAACGACGAATGGCAATATACTGTATCCTTTTTTATTATTTTTTCTCTTTAAAATTACATTTCCAGGTCAATTTTACCAATTTGACTTTTGAATTGAATAATGGTCAAACATACGTTTCTTTGTACATAGCCTACTCCGAGTTAGGATTTTTTTTTAATACACTGTAATTTCTTTTAACAACAAAACAACCACAATATTTTCCTTCCATTTCTTGAAAGCTCCCGACTAATCTTCTTTTAGAATGCTTTGAAATTAATTTCTGGAATATTATAAACTGCCATAGTTGTAAAACTAATTACTGGGGAACTGAAAAACATTCGAATTAATTTCAAGCTTTTTAAAAACTGTTAAATTATAAATCGCGATACGAAAATGCTCTCTGATTATTTCCATATTTTCATCACAATCAGATAAAAGCAATATAATTTATATTTCTGTGAAACAATGGAAAAAATATTTGAAATTTATTTATCATGAAATGAAAACATACAAAAATGCTGGGTCACAAAAACTGAAGTAATATTTGCCTTTAATCTATAACATTACGTTCTGCCCACTCACGCAAATTGCAGGTTGCACGTAATTGATAAAAAAATTCATTACGTTTGTACTTTTACACTGCCTCCATTGTAGTATAGTATAGTATAGTGTAGTGTATTGCATATCAGGTTCGCAAAATGACATTTTTGTGCTCTATTCACAGATATGAAAGTGTACACGTTACTGAAATTCGGTAATGTCTGGAGTAGGTATAGGTAACCGGGAAAATTTGTAAAAAATCACTGGTTTTCGCGGGCACTAGCCAATCATTTCTTAATAAATTTGTGCGCCATCTATTATCAACAGTCAAACTAAAACAAATTAAAAAAAAAATGTATTATTGCACACTACGAATTGACCCATAAAACCATCGAAATACATATAACTCATTTATATAAAAATCGTAAAATATTTACTGATTAATAAATAGAAATCTAATAGTATTTTACATCCGCGGTGGGATATGTTTCATTACATCCGAGGCCATATGTTGTGATGAAACTCCCATCAAGGTATGTATACTCTTTTATTTAAAATCTTTAATTTTATAATTTCTTTGGCAGCTCTATTAAAATTTGTTTTTCCACTCCCGATATCGTATGTAGGCTAGTAGGACATTGTTTGTAGGGATGTATGTTTATTTTACTGTCAAGGTATCGGTTTTTATTAGGGACGGGATGTAATGATTGTCCTTACTTCCCTACAGCTGAACTCACTTCCCTCTTTGTGAAATACCAACAGTTAGATATTTTAAACCTTTATCAAGTATTTACTCATTTTTATAATTTATGATTTTGAATTTAATTTCTATCAAATTGTCCTTTTTCATGAATATTTCCATTTAAAAGTTACCATTGACGTGTTTTTCTTCTTAAATTTTCCATGGAGTACTAAGATTCTTTTTTGAATGTATCAATATTCAACGGTATTCCTAGACATACCTGGCAGTGAAAATGAACAAGTAAAAAATACATCGTCGGGAGCGGAAAAAATCTTATATGCAACACGAGATGTAGGTACATTTGACCACTCTCGAACTTATTTGCCAGCCCTCGCTGTCGCTCGGGCGCAAAATCGTCCTCGATTAGTAAATGGTACCTACAAACTTGTAGCATAAATAATTATTAGCCTATTTTATTATAGGGATCTATGACAATGTTGCTAGGCAACCCCTACAAACCCGTGGGGTGGAAGTGAAATCTGTTTTTTCCCAACCTGTAAACGGTTAGGAATCGATTGTGAATAAATAATTTTAAAATACATTCTTCATTATGAAGTTATAATAAATTAAACAATCATTTTATGACGTGACGGGTGTAGATTCTATTGGCCAGAAATATGAAAGCTGAGAATCCTGTCTATAATTCCACAGTGCCCCGTCCACAGAGAAAGATGGAACACTCATTAAAAAATATTGTTACAATGCCTCTACTCTGTCACAGGTGACGTCACAAACTCATCGCAAAACTTTAAAAAATCATATCTTGTTTAATATAAGGATTTTTCATGTCGGGTTCATTAATGGTCATATCTTTGTACAAAGTTCCATAAAAAATAGTTTATCGGCCCATTGACAAGTATCTCGACTAAACTATTGAGTTGCGAAAAATATTGTACAAACTTCTTCGTGCTATTAAAGCACGTGTAATAAGACGAAGGTAAGAGCAATAACAGATAAATAACTTTGTTATATACTTTTCTAAATTTTAGTTTCAATAATCATATTTTAACTGTGTTTATCTATTTCAGTCAAAATTCAGTTTAGAAATTCTTATCATATTATGATAGTCACGACGTTTATTTGTTGATCATTAAGTTTAGAAATTATTAGGTATACGTGCGTGACTTTGAATGCCCTAGTTTATGCACCCTGCACCCCTAAGATGGTCCTGTCCTGAAGATTATGCTTTGTTTTAGTTAGTCGACATTAGATACTCATGGAGTAAACATGTAAGAGTCTAGATTAGTTCGGCGAGTCGTGCAGACGTGTTTTGTTTTAGACATGTAGTGTCCTTTAGTTTTTGGGCGCGTGCTAAACGCCCGCCCGCTGGGTTACGGAATGTAACCATGTAAATAAAAACTTAGTTAATTTTGTAGTTTTTTAAAAAACAGTTAGTTTAATTAGTAAAATATAAAGTAATGTCCGTCTCCGAAGTGTTCATCAAGTGGAAAGTGTAAGTGTATGTGCGTTCTTCCTTCTCACGAAGTCCTTGTCGTGGACGCCAATCATCCGAGGTGTCCAGCAGTCAGTCAGTGTATCATCGTTGGAGTAAGCAGTATTAGTATCGTCAGCCTAGGAGACCCCCCTCGTGTTACACACGAGAAAACGAGTACTTTAAAAAAACGGCTATGCGATGCGAAATGTATGTTTGCCCGCGTTTAGTTTGTAAATAACTTTTTATTGGATGATTTTGATTTGTTGTCCTGGCAACGAATATTGTTTTTAGACTTCTTTGAGACAGTTTACCTAGTGAAATACGAATTGGAATTTGTCATAGGATTATTTTTGAACATCTGGTAGATACTGTTAACAATTTTAGTGGTACACCCGGAAAAGTTTTATGATTTACATAGAAAATTGAGGTTAATAAAGAAATGTAGGTACCTAATGAAATATGATATGGAAAGTGAAATTGTATCAATAATACAGATACGTTTTATGACTACTTTTTGAGTCATATAAGTAATGATCTTCATTAAATACATAATAACAAACCATATGATATTAAACACTGGTCATAAAATGATGTAATTTGCAACTCATATCATTACAGCAATATTATTTCATATTATAAAGTAATAAACTATGTTGACTTAGATAAATGTCACATTAGTCAACCATTTGCTTCCATTTCACGTACGGTTATTGTCGTACAAACGAATCACTTCATATTAATTGGATTTGTTAATTAAAAGCAAGATGTAAGGTGACATTGAGATATAATTTAATATTTATTTTATGAGTTATACTCTTGTATTTTAGTCAACCATATAAGGAAGAAATATCTTAAAATGCAAATGAATTCTAATAAGAGTTAAGTAATGTTCGAAAACAATGCGTTTCTCATTTGTTTCCGGTAGAAAAACAACTGATATAAATTAGAAAAGAAATCAATTTGTCTAAGGGATCGTAAAGGTTAATTTATTTCTACATTTCATTTACATATCGTTAAGAAGAACTATGGTTGTTATTTAGTAGACGCATGAAGAGAAATTAAAGGAGGGTACCGTTTAATTACTTGAAAACAAGATTACTTAACAAATGAAATAAAAAAACAAAAACAACATGACGCAGTATCTTTACTTGAGACTTGTTGCACAATTTTATTTAAGTTTATAGTCTTTTTTTAAATTCTTGTCTCGTAGGGAGAAGAATCGTGCTATGTGTGTTTTTCTGTATGTATTAATTATGTAGTCCGGGTTTCTCAAATGTGGACTTGTAAAATATTAAGTACTCAAAAGGACTTAATTTCTAGTTATTGGTATTCGTTATTGGCGTTTTAAGAATTAAGTGTGATATGATTAGCGAATGAAAGTTGACCTTTAAATTATTTTATAGATGTGGTTTCTTTTGAAACCCTAGAGAAGAATAGAATTGTTCGAAATATTCAGGTATAAAATTTTTGCATGAACCCATTTAAATACTGGTCTAGGAAAGCACAGAAATACATCACTATGTCTGGTTGAAAATAGATGGACGACTAGGGTAACTGAATATCAAAACAGGGGTGCTTTTAAAATATTTAAAACATTTTTTGTTTATGTTGATTATAACAAAATATTTTGATCTTTAAACTATTTAGTGTGGCAATTCTAGGAAATAGGATTATTTTTAATTTCCTCTAACAGTAATTCCGACTCGAGGGTTGCTTATATCCGAGACGAACGAACTAGAATTTACGATATTAAATTTTTTAAATACATCCCTGAATCCTGTTGCTAAGGTCATTTTAAATGCCTTCTGGTATTGAGTACAATTCTAATCTTCTGTAACGGAATACATAAGTGTCAGTTTCCTTTCAAATCAAATATAAGGAAATGTTTTCAAAAGAAACCACATCTATTAAATAATCTAAACGTCAACTAATTGAAAATCAAGTATATAGTTAAAGGAAGCGATCTATGAAACTCTTTATACAATCATCAGCCAATTGGCCGTTCTAAAGTTTTATGACACTTGCGGTTAGAGTTCCTGGTAGTGATGCACTCGAGGCGAGACGAGGCGAGAAACATAAAATATTGATCTCGTCTCGTTTTCGGATCTGTAATCTCGATGCCGCTCTCGTTCTCGCACATTTTTTTGGGTCTCGTCTCGTTCTCGCACGAGAGTCTCGCTATAAAAATAAGCGCTTGCGCACTACGTATTTACGTAACAGTTTAACTACAAAAAACAAGTTCGCACCCATCGGTACGTCTTCCGTGTATTCGCCGTCGTATCTAACTATAATAAATAGATGAAACACTAAATTCTGGTCAACCAATTTACTTCAATACGAACATAATGTTTATTCATTTACCAGAAAATGTGATAAATTAGTAAATAATTTAATTTACATCTAAAATATCAAATTTATTACCAAATTGTGATCTTTTCTCCTTTTGCTTATGATCCTATTTTTACTTTCCGCTACCCTTGGTAAGGGAGGTATAGGAATCGTGCTAAAAATTTCATATCGAGATTTTGGTAAATGGCCGCATTTTAAAGTCCCTAGAATCCAATTTTAACATTTTCACGATGAGTCTGTGTGTATATGTGAATGTGTGTGTGGATCCTCCACTCTAACTCAAATAATATTATTCAGAAAATTTTGAAACCTTGTATTTCGAACTTTTTCTGTAATGGAAAGAGCCCATTAGATTTTGGTGAAAATCGGATAACCGGAAATGGCACTTTACTAGAAGCTCAAAATAGTTTTTCTTCGAAAAATACCTTTAAATGTTATTTTTTCGAGATTAATACTTTTTCTATATATTTTATGGATAAATTTATAAAATTATCTATAATTTAAATCCCAGACCCTACGCTTTAAACAAACAAAACGCAGTTATTCAAATGTATGTAACTGACAGATAAATGTCACTATTAAAGAACTAATCATTTCAAAATAATATTATTAACGTTTTAAAAAGAAAAAAGTAAATAGAACAATAGAAAAGGAATTCAATACAGTTTCCAGCATAAGTAAATATGTATGTATTTAAATAAATAAAAATTAATGATTCACAAAAATGTTTAAGCTAATCCTCATTTTTGAATTAGTGAATTTTATTCTATCCCGGTATTTAAAATTTAATCTTCATTTTATTATATCTCCGGTGGCTCACTGTTTAGAGCAACGCCTCATAAGCCATGAGTGCGCTCGGGGCTCTGGGTTCGAATCCCACTTAGACATGGATGTGTGTGAATGTGAACTGACTGTGTAATTGGGATTAATCCTGTTGAGGGGTTCAAAAAAAGATAGTTACTTGGATTAGATTAGACTATATTTTAAGAAATAAACTGTCAAAATTAGAGTAAAATTCCCTAATCTAAAAATAAGGATTAACTTAATCTTTTTTGTTACTCGGGCTGTAAATGGCGGGAGGTATTGTGTTGGTCACACTAGATTTTTTTTTTTGTTTTTACGTATATTTTTATATTATTGGAGCTTATAGTTATAACTCATTCTTTATTGCCCCAGTTTTTTTTGAATAAAAGTTACTATTTAAGATTTCTAAAGCTGATTAGTATTAAGAAACAATAATCATTGCCATTAATAGATTTTCTGAAAGTATTCAAAATAAATGAGACCATCGGAAGATTTTAGTTCTTGTAGTTATTATGTAATTAATTCCTAAGATGCTTCAAATATTAATTTGTTCCATTAAATCAATTATTTGTCCTTTCATAAATTTTATAATAGCTCGTAACTTCTAGGAAATATTGTTGCTAAATTAGCGAAATATAGGTTAATGTTGTAACTATAGTTGTTTCCATTTGTATATAAAACTGGTGATAAATAAAATAAAAGATAAGATACTGTTACGAACTGGAGAAGAAATGAGTTGAGGTTTTTGTGAAGTAAAAAGAACGACTACAAATTCTTTCTTGTAGTACTGTCCTCTGAACTGACGAAAATAAATTGTCCATATCACTCATGTCATCATTTAATAATTGCTCCTAAAAATAAATTTAAAACATTATAATAAATGTTAAATAATCTAACTCAAGTATAATATATTTAATATTATCGGCCATTTTCTTTAAATAATTAATAAAATAATAATGTTATTAAATGAATAAACAAATAACGTTTACAATAACAAAACTAATTGTAGGTATGTGACAGCCAGTGTCAGCAATATATTCATCCCCACTTTTCATCTGAGATTAAAAACTTAAGAAGCACAACCTCTTGAGGTGAGCTAGGACGAACTGAGATCATGTAAAAAGAACGCGACTTATATCTACAACGAACGGGGAGGCTTAATAATTATTACGGCGTATAAAAATTCTTGCAACAGCCTTATCCAACGAAAAATTATACTTTTTCGAAATAGGCATTTGCGTTGCTTCTCAAATTATTTTAGAAAAAAATACTTCAAATAAAAGTTGTACATCATGAAATTCTGCATTTGAATCAATAAACAAAATTAATTTTGCAGGCTTTGTAACGGCACAAATTTGATATGAAAAAAAGTATAGTTTGTTAAACATTCTTTCGCCTAATAATAATAAAAGAAAATGGTAGAATATTGAATGAAATTAAATTTTAAAATAATGAAGTTAGCGCATTTGATTCATAATATTGGCAATAGTTTCTGCTTGGCGGGAGTCGGCAGAGTAGAGCACTCAGGAAGTCAAGTAAAACATAACCAACAAACGTAATGTAAATTGTAACAAAACAATAAGAAATTTAACAAGTTTATTAAGTTTAAATTTGCTATATACTACAAGTGAAATACTTGGTAAGTAATAAATAGTTATTTAGATAGCATGATTAACACTATATTAAATAAAAAAAACTTAAAAATAATTGTATTTTAAATTTGACACAGCACTCTGAAATTAGCTACAAAGCAGTAGTAGGTATGTAATAAAATTTTAATAAATAAAATTATTTGCACACAAATTACTAATTTATTAGTTTTATATTATTCGTACGAAAAATATTATACAAACCACGTGCGTGAATTTGGTTCCCGGAATCGTTCTATGGCAATGCTCGCAAACTCGCGCCGCCAGACACTCATCCGGGAACCAAGCGTTCACGCACTTGGTATGTAAATAACTATTTATTCATAATCGTTAAACCTTTAGACGTTGGGAAATACTGCAATGACAGTCTCTTGAGTTGGAAAAACGCTTCCACCCCACGGGTTGGATATGTTTATTAGGGGTTGCCTAGCAACATTGTTATAGATCCCTATAATTAAGTAGGCTAAACAAATTTTAAGAAAATATTAATAAAATTAAAGGTTATAACTCGTTGATTTATTTTGAAAATTATTGGATTAAAAGGGGATGATTGTGAATAAAATAGTATACATAATCTTGCCTCTCGGAACTATACATAATCTCTCGGCTGTTATGAAACATCTTCTACCTGGGATGTAATATACTATTGTCTGTCTAAAAAAGTCTCAATACACGGATCATATATACCCTTTATAGATGGCCGACGACCACTATAACAATTGAGGCAATGTTAATGTGGCACGTATCGTGGTCTGGCGCTCGGAAGAAAAACTAATTGTGAAGTAGGCAACCTGGTGTGTATGTAGGTAATATCAAGGAGGACCAACGACCCGCAATACTTTGGAATACACTCAATTTTTAAAGTAGAAAATCGTTTAAATAAAGTATCACAACAATTAGCGGAAAAAAGTTTATTTTCTGGTTTCATCAAATTTTTGTTACATAATGCATATATTTTTAAAATGTTTATAGATCAGAATAATATCATCTTTACCGAAATCTGTGTACAAAACAGATTGGCACACCCAGCAATGGGTAATAAGCCGTGATGATATATTTATATATTCATTTATTTAGAATAATGAAGAGTGAAGAATAATATTGACAGCTGAACAAAATAGCATGGGAGCAACGTAATCACAAAGCAAAGGTTCCGGGTTTGAATTCCTCTCAGGCATGAATGTTAGTAGTGTAGTGCACAGCCGTAAAATATCTAAAAGAAATATTTAAATTTTTGTAAACATTTTTACGTACCATTAGCTTTACGTAACTGAACAGAAATTAACAATAGTCGTATAAGAAATCGTTTAATATAATTTAATCGCTTTCTTTACTTTAAGGTGATTTTAAGTCAGATATAAATTTGATATAATTGACTAAAACACTTGTCATACAAATTGAAATTACGCGGCTTTCTATAAATCAATTCGAAATATGTAATTTCTTAATTTTATCGCATCGGCCACTTTGCACCTGGTATCATCTAGCGCTTGGAAGAAAAGTACTATTCATAGGCTACTACATGGTTTAAAATTTTCAAAATTTACATATTTAATTTTAGAGATACTAAATATTAATTTTGTTGATGTAAAATGGAATAAACGATTGATGATGTTGATAATAATAGCAGGAATGCAGTCTAAATTTGTTTATTATTTAGTCTGAGGCCAACATTTCGCTGCCACTTACAGCTTCATCAGGGCAAAAGACTAAGGCGTTAAAAATAATAAAAATAAATATACGAATATATTTGTTCAAACATATAGTGTTATCGTCGAAAATAAAAATTGTATGAAAATATTAACAATCGTCATTCAGAAGACTTAAATAGCTTTTTCTTAATTTTATTAAAAGAAATACATCGCCATTTTTTAATAAAATTAAGAAAAAGCTATTTAAGTCTTCTGAATGACGATTGTTAATATTTTCATACAATTTTTATTTTTCGACGATAACACTATGTTTGAACAAATATATTTATTTTTATTTATTATTTTTTAACGCCTTAGTCTTTGGCCCTGATTAAGCTGTAAGTGGCAGCGAAACGTTGGCCTCAGACTAAATTATAAACAAATTTAGACTGCATTCCTGCTATTATTCCTCCCATTAATTTTGTTATTGAATTTTATGCTCTACAACTTTTATTTGACGAATTTTTTTCTAAAATAATTTGTTGGCAACGCGCAAAGAAAAACTGTTTTATAGCCCGTGCCAAATGTCATGAGCTGTTGCGCAGAAAGCAACTCTTTCTTTCTCTTTCCCTCTCCTATTGCCTGACCTTTCCCTAGCTGTCTTTCTTCTTGATCTGCGCATTTCATAGCTCATGATATTTGGCACCACCTCTACCATGCTAAATGCCTATGTAACGGATTTCCAGCATCACCCGGTACAGGTAGCAATGTAAATGTTAAAATATTACTACAACAATATTGGAGCTTGATAATATTGCCACAACCACTGTAAATATATTTGAGTGGAATTATGCATATATTCATTTTGTGAATATAACTATAAATTTACACAGATTAACATTTTATTTGACTTTTACTACTAGCACAAAAAATTGACATTAAAATTTATATTTCAGTACATATCTTTATTTTAAACTACAATAAAAATCCTGTAAATTTATCTTGTATAAATCTTTGACATTTGTAAAACATATTATTTATTTCTTAATCATATACATTATACCTAAATAATATATGTAGGCATGGCATAGTCATAGTTCTTTTGAAATAAACAAAACAATAATTCAGAGCAAATGTTCTTAATAAGAAATCCATTATTGTTATTAATAGTCCTAACATTTAGCCCAAAACTTGTCATTATTAGCTTTAATAATAACCACATATCAAATTAATTCAACAATAAAACACACACAGGCACACAGCGCAACACAATTAATCTTATCTACATTCACCGACACATGAGAGAAAAAAAGCAAATAATAAAAGAAAAAACAAACGAACTGGTTCTTAAAGTTCGCCGTGGCCGACTAGATCTGGTGGCTGATTACGTAATGTGAACCCGTGTCGCGACATTGGTGGGTGTCGCGGGTAGTTAGTGGTTCGCGTCCTTGCTAAGCGGTGAGATCGAGTGTGCTGCGATGGTTGAGTAGTGAATATAATGTAAGTTTTAAATATACTATATAAGATATATTTTTTTAAATATTCTCTTCTGATTTTCTATGTTGGATTATAATAGCATAATATATATAATATTTATTTAAACGTTCAATAAAATGTGTTAAAATTTTTACTTGTGAAGATGCATTTGAAATTTTAATGTCAAAATTATAATAAAACAACTTCACCAAACCAAGTCAGATTTATACTCGGTATGTAACTGACATAAATGTCACTGTCAAATAACTAATCATTTCAAATTAATAATAGTAAGTAAATATGTTGGTATGTATTTAGATTAATAAAAAATTTATTTTGGAATTAAAGGCCGGTTTTTTAAACGACAGATAAAATTACCTCCAAAGTAATACTATGCGAATAAAAAAAATTAGCTTAGAATTATAGAAATATTGTTACTTTAAAAACTTAGCATGCCACTTTTACTTAGGTAAATAATTATTGTTATCTTTGTTTTCATTTCATTGGAATTTAGTGTAAATAAAAATTATACTTTTCTTATATCGCCTTCCTCAAATTTAACAGCCTATTATTAGAAAGTTATTAAAAACCTGAATAATTTATTTATCTAAATAAATCTGTTAAAATTCTCCTCTCTTTTTATTCTTATTGTTCGATTATTTCTTTTAAAATATGTTTTTAATGTACAGTAAATATTTAATTAAAGAAGGCGTTTGACAAATATTTTCCATTAAAATGAAGTGGTTCTATTTCAAATTACGGAGTTAATTTATAAACAATTAAATCGATCGTCATACAAATAAATATACTAGTAGATGTCTTTGTAGTAAACTATATTTAATTTAGTTTCTCATTAAAACTGCACGTATTTTGACTTTGAAATCAATCAACATTAATATGACTCCCGGATAAAGAATTCTTCAAAATTTAATGACATTTCCAATCATGAAAAATACAGCATTTATTTTAATTTCATTCTCCCATGACTTCGTATTATCTATGAAAATAAGTCAATAAGTAGTCAATGATATTTTCTCTACCACGCTACAGTTTTCTAAAATATCGCGAATAATCAATTAGTGGTGAAGGAAAGCATTAAATCGATAAACATCGATTATTGATGATCAAGAAAGAAAATACCTGGCACGAAATTGATACTTTTCGACTAGCTGCAGACAGGTAAATTAGGTTATGATATTATGAGATTCAAGATAGTTATCTGGACATGTTTAGTACAATGTTTTTTTTTTGATATTAAATTAAAGTGATTGTAAGATTTGAACAGTTGTGAAACTTATATTGTATAATTAAATTATCGTTCATCTAAAGGTTAAATATACTGGGTGTCTACTTTTTTGTGGACCATAGGAAATACAATGGTAAAATTTTCATATTGCTGTAAATTCTGCCCTATTAATTTTCGAACAAAAGTGTAAATATAAAAAAAATGTTCCGAATAAAAACTGCATCTTATGTAAGTCCAAAATTATTGTTTAAATGCGTTTTGTTTGCGACAAAAACTGCAAAATAAAAGCCAAGCTATAATTTTTAGCTGTTTACAGAGTGCCATCAGTAATAGCTCATAATTTTAAACAGTTGTATTGGCGACTAAAATATCCTATAGAGGCACTGCGTTCATTTAAAATGGCCGACTTCAATTACAGTCACGACTTGCTTGAGTTTGGCCCATAACATCTGTCAAAATTTATTAATTTATTTATCAGTGGATACATTTTACAGAAAAAAACTCTGGAACAATATTAACAATTAAATAGCAATTAATAAAAATAATAAACTTTTATCTGTCAAAGTCACACAAAGTACGACTATTTGAATTCTATGTTTTTTCTGGCATGGCACTCTGTGAAAAGCTTAAAGACGGATATTTTATTTTACGTTTATCTCATGACAAGAACCTATTACATCAATAAATTTAACTGTATTGAATGCAGTTTTTAATTCTGTGCATTGTTTGTATTTACATTTTAGTTGTAAAATTAATACGGCAAAATTTACAGATATATGAAAATTTTACCTTTTACCGTTGTATTTCCTATGGTCTATAAAATAGCAGACAGCCGGTATACCTCTCTAAGAAAAGAACAAGTAAAAATTACAAATCTTTTTATTATTATATTGTCATTTTTATTCATGCGTTAATTGTTCAAATTATTAATCGACAATTACCACGCGCCAGTTTTTTATACGTATTTATATTTTTTTGTTTTATATATACATTATACAGGGTGTAAATGAACTAACTACATTAAATTTAACCCGTAATGTAACTCGTCGAGAGCAACAATATATCATAACAAAAAAAATTCAAAATCTTCTTGTTTTTGAGTTAAAATTCTTTAAATATTTGTTAGATATTTCGTTACCCGCCTCTGATCTGATCGCTGCTGCCCTCTGCTGTTTGAAATTAAGTTCGATTCACACGGCACAAAAATTGTCGCCTGGTATTTGCTTTCTTGCAGACACAGTAATTAATAAACGATCAGCGGGAAACATATTTATTATAAATAAATTCATAATAGTACAAATTTTAAAATAAAGCAATTTAAATTTTGGATACTAATATTATAATTGTGTATTAAAACAGGCTTGTAAACATCTGTGAATAGAGGAAGAGCATAGTTATGAGGTTATGAGATTAGTTATCAGTTATCGTTTATCGTCGACAAATTTGATTTCTTATTGACTATTTTTTCCTACTACCTCTAGTGACTAATTATTAATCATTAGTTAAGAATTAAACCGAAGGTTAGAAGCGATGAGAACAACAGTTTTAACTTCCATTTAGGTCTAACGAAAGATGGTAAGAACAATTAAGCAAACATAACCATTGGTTAACACTAACTGTCATTCACTTTAACTAGAAATGGTAGAAACGGGTCTTAAAGTTTTAACATGTTTAGAAGTGATATCTTTGATATTTATATTAAAATCATTTATTAATAGAAACTCATTCATTAATATAGGTCATTAATAAAAGATTTCATTAATGAAATACATAAATAAATTATCAACTAAACACATAAATAATAAGTACATATAAGTTTGTTTAGAAAATATAGAAACTAAGAAATGGATAATATTTTTCAAGGCTCAGCACAACTATACAAAAACTGTAGTATGTTTTAAAGTAATAAAGAACATATTTAATTAAAAATTCACTCGCATTAGAAATTTATTTAGGTTTTTTTAGAATTAATTCTTTTTCAGATAAAATAATTATTTATTATTCAGTTAAACTTCTTTTTGTGAAAGACAATTAATTTGTGTTGTACCGTTTAGCTGTAACAGCGTTGCCAGATTATTATTTTACTAAATCGGGATTTTTACCATGTGAAATATAAAAGATCGGGATTTAGGAGCAAAAGCGGGACAACCTAAAAAATGTATACCCATGTAACACAAATGATCTAAAATCGACGTCACTGTGACGTCCTAATTTACGTCAAATAGTCGTCCTGAAGACGTCTCAGCGTGGAGCTATGCGACGTCATTTCAAGATGTTTAGACGTCATTTTAAAACGTTATTTAGACGTCTTTTTAAGATGTTATTTCGACGTGTAGATAGATTTCCTACACAAGCAACAGTATAGCCATTTTGGTGCTGCATGCTGCATTGTATTGTTTCATTCATGAAGGGTCTGATTGGAAATCTGTCATGTAGAAAATACAATTTTTTTTTATTTTACGACTTGTAAATGCAAAATTCAAAGATCCCTTTATACATTTTCTTTTAATAAAATTTCTTGTAAGATTTAAATTTTACTTTCCAAGCACTATTAGATTTTGTTTTAAAAGTTAAAAATTAAAATTTCCAATATATCCTTTGATATAAATTGTTTCTTTTTCACAGTCATATGTACATAATTGTAAATATGTTTTAAATAGGTGACGATGACGGATAAACATAAATAAAAATGTATATTAAATTTGATTTATATATTACATTTTTAAAAATTTTCAAAATTGTTTATATTATTTCATTAAGAAAAAATAAAATATCAATTTGATATTTAAATAAAAATAATATACACCTTCGTGTGTTATAAACAATTATAAGTTGCCAAATTAAATAAATTTAAAATTTGAATATGATTTTTTATTAATATTATAAATAATCGTCGCAAAGACGTTAAATTAGACCTGTGACAAAAGTTTAAATAGACCTAATTATGACCATATAAAGTCGTCACATGGTCGTCATAGCGACCACTAATCGGACGTTTAATTAGTCCTATTTCATATCAAAAATTAACGTCGCAGTGTCGTCGCATAATTGTTAAATTAGACGTCTAAATGGTCCTATTTCAGACCAATAATCAACGACGCAGTGCCGTCGCATCCACGTCAAATTAGACGGCAGCATATGACTTAAATTCAACCTATAATCGACGTCACTTTTTGGTCGACCGTCGGTCAGTGTTACTTGGGTAGTTTTAATGCTTTCTTGTGGTGCCTGCAGATGTCCAACCAACAGAAATTCAAAAAAGGTATTTAAGATTAAAAATAGATTAAAAAAGATAAAAGTAACAAGTTTATGTTAATAAGCTCCGATGTTTGGAGCTACTAAAGATAAATATGCGACGAGAAATAGGATACCTCTGGAAATATTAAATAGTTAAGGACGTCATTTGTCAGCTATAATATTTCGCTGATAACTAGTTAGCTAATGTTTAAGACTGTTTATGTCTAAAAAAAAATATATGTAAAATAGAGTGACACCCACTGTGTTTACGAAGTGGCTGATTTTATTTAAAATTGCGTGGTTTTGTAAACAAAGAATTCCAAGTTAAAAAGCAACGTTAATGGTATACTGAAAAATTTGTTGCAACTGCAGAATTTTTATGATTCCACATATCATTAAAGTCAGATGTCGTCATGAGGGACTGCTACCGGCTACTTTAGGGGGTTCAGAAGAATCCTTTGAAATTTATTAATACGAAAAAAATTAATAACTAACTGATATTTTGAGTGTATACCACAAATTAGGAGAAAAATAAATTCGAAATGTATGCAATATTTTCGAAAAGAGGTAATGTTGAAATCGCGTAATTACTTTTGTGCCTTGTAGATTCTATTGTCAATAATAAGATAGTTTTATTAGTATTAAGTACTTGTGTACTAAGAAAATTTACTTAATGTTATGCATAAATTAAGAAAGTAGGAAGTAGAAGTTTTGTAAAGCTAAAGTGTACTCGTAAGTAAATTTCGTATTTTAAATATGAAGGTTGAATATAAATACCTTATTAATGGACATTAATACTTTGTGTATTCCAAAAGGCATTTTACTTTTACCTAAAACCACTTAGAATTAAAAAACCTGATGTGGCCAGCACATTATCTTTCGTCAGTTCAGGCACCGGACAGCTAAATGAATGTGCCAAAACACTATCATAGTTCCATGAAGCAAACTGTAGAGGCGCGACAGTGCTTAAATTTTAAGAAAATGGATTAAGTCACCTTTGAGTTAAAAACATTTTGCAATATTTTGAATTGTAAAGTCACAGAAGTCATCACAAATGTCATCGAACGTACGCTTTAACATCTTTAATTATTTGGCAATTCAATTTGTAATAGTTTATAGTTTTAGTTATAGTGCCAGTAGTGATTTATTTCGTGATTTCTCCAGTTTTAAAGTGCATTAACTGTGTTTATTTTTGACGTAATATGGAATTGAAATTCAATAAGCTGATGAACATTCGTTGTGCTGTTTGATATAAAGTGCAGTGCAAAGAAGCTAATAGACATTTACTTTTATATTTAATGATGAAATGTCGTACCATTTCCAATATCTTTTTATCTATATAAAGAAATATTAAAATAGAAGTGTGTCTATCTGACAAGTAATTTTAAATTTATTTAGAAATGAATTTATAGTTATTGTATTGTGATTATTTAAAATATATGTATGTATTTATATTTAATTTTCTTGTGTCCGTTAATTTAAAAATTTCAATTTATCTATACATGACATATCTCCTATGTCACAAACTACCAAACCGACCAAGCCATCACAGTGTGCGTTAGTTCATGGAAGCAATCTGTAGATGTCACTATTTTGTATTTTGAAAAATACATTAACTGTCCTATCTGTAGTTGATGTGATCCGTGCGTCAGTTCTATGTACTTTGTATAAATGTCATACAGAAAGTTCCTTGCAAAAGATTATATTTCTTGTACATTACCTTAAGACAGTTGTATGTATTTTATACAAAATTCATACAGAAAGTTTTTAGCAAAAGATCCTACATTTCCAATAAAATTATAACACAAACATCAACTGCACTTGACACTGACACCTAGTGATGGGCAGTGGGTAAATACCCCTGGGTAGGTAAATAAAAAATGGGCATTTACCTGGGTATTTACCCGGCGTACCAGTAAATACCCAAAAAATGGGTATATTTGGATATTACTATATTTTTAATTTTTTGTTCTAATAATTTATTGAATTTAATGTATTTTATTATTTTTCAAGAATTTTTAAAATCATCTGTATTAGAATGTCGTCTGTTCGGAAATAGTTAATGGTACATTTGTGTATCAACTTGAAATTGAAGTAAAATGGGGTAAAACGGGCACTCCAATTAAGCTAATCATCTTTCATGAAACAAAATATTGTATTTAACAAGCCGTTTAAAAGTTAATTATTGATTACGATTTTAATCAACCTTCATGAAACTGGACATAAGTAGATTCATATTTATGTTTTAAATATGTAGGTACATCATAATTCAAAATTAATTTGTTTTAATCTCATTTTCTGCAAAAAATATTAGTAACACAATTAATGTTATCATTATCATCATTAAATTTTGTGAAAACGATATATTTTGATATTTTAAATGATTATTTTGATTAATTAATACAGATATTAAGGTTTAACACATTGTAATCATAAATACCCTCATATTTACCCAATTTGGGTAAATACCCGGGTATTTACTTAGGTATTTACCTCAAATATTAAATACCCGGGTATTTTACATCACTACTGACACCTTTCAATCAGAATTTTCTTAACATAGTAGCTGTTATATCATGGGTGGCTAATATATGATATTTAATTTCTTTATCATTTTTTAACTCTATATCCATTTAATATGAAATATAATATGCATTCAAATCGCATAGAGAATAAAATATTCTTCAATATTTACAATAACATTAAATGTGAAAAAATGATAGTTAACATCGTTTTTTCAAGTAAAACGGTTAAAATCTTCAAATGAGGGTACTACCGGTTGACCAATTATAACCAAATTCTAATCAACTTTTCACACACACACACATACATACATACAGACATCATCGTAAAAATAGTAAAATCGTATTCTAGGGACCCTAAAATATACTTATTAATCAAAAACTCGCCACCGAATTTTTTGACCAAAGACAATATCTTCCTTACCTAAAGGTGACGGAAAAACCTTTCCTTGTCACTTGTC
>OY720448.1:91666799-91669299 GCA_963082715.1 Harpalus rubripes | reverse complement strand
TTCAGAGCTTCAAGTAAAGTATCACTTCCGATTTATCAATTTTAGAAAAAATCTAACGTCATTCTTATTAATATAAAAGTCTTAAATACCAAATTTGAAAAGTTTTCGATTGTATCAATATATTTTTCACCAAAATCTGTTAAGAGCTTCAAATAAAGTATCACTTCCGGTTGATTAATTTTAGCCAAAATTTAATATGTTATTCTTCTTCATATAAAAGTTTTAAATACTAAATTTGACAAGTTTTGGAGTGTATCATAATATATTTTTCACGAGAATCTGTTCAGAGCTTCAAGTAAAGTATCACTTCTGGTTGATTAATTTTACCCATAATCTAATATGTTGTTTCCCATAATATAGAAGTCTTAAATACTAAAATTGAAAAGTTTTAGATTATTTTTTAATATAGTTTTTCATTAAAAACTATTATGGGCTTCAACGCTTCAACGCTTCAACACACACACACACACACACACACACACACACACACACACACACACACACACACACACACACACACACACACACACACACACACACACACACACACACACACACACACACACACACACACACACACACACACACACACACACACACACACACACACACACACACACACACACACACACACACACACACACACACACACACACACACACACACACACACACACACACACACACACACACACACACACACACACACACACACACACACACACACACACACACACACACACACACACACACACACACACACACACACACACACACACACACACACACACACACACACACACACACACACACACACACACACACACACACACACACACACACACACACACACACACACACACACACACACACACACACACACACACACACACACACACACACACACACACACACACACACACACACACACACACACACACACACACACACACACACACACACACACACACACACACACACACACACACACACACACACACACACACACACACACACACACACACACACACACACACACACACACACACACACACACACACACACACACACACACACACACACACACACACACACACACACACACACACACACACACACACACACACACACACACACACACACACACACACACACACACACACACACACACACACACACACACACACACACACACACACACACACACACACACACACACACACACACACACACACACACACACACACACACACACACACACACACACACACACACACACACACACACACACACACACACACACACACACACACACACACACACACACACACACACACACACACACACACACACACACACACACACACACACACACACACACACACACACACACACACACACACACACACACACACACACACACACACACACACACACACACACACACACACACACACACACACACACACACACACACACACACACACACACACACACACACACACACACACACACACACACACACACACACACACACACACACACACACACACACACACACACACACACACACACACACACACACACACACACACACACACACACACACACACACACACACACACACACACACACACACACACACACACACACACACACACACACACACACACACACACACACACACACACACACACACACACACACACACACACACACACACACACACACACACACACACACACACACACACACACACACACACACACACACACACACAAAGCGCACACGCACACGCATTCGCACACGCACACACACACACACACAAACGCACGCACGCACGCACGCACGCACGCACGCACACACACACACACACACACACACACACAGAGAGAAACACACACACACACATCATCGTAAAAATAGTTAAAACGTGTTGTGGGGATCCTAATTCGTGCTTATTTACTGATAACTCACCATCTGATTTTTGGCACGATTACATTACTTTACCTCCCGGGTAAAAACATTATACATATGTGAAGGCTCAGCTTCAGCCTTAGACTCAACCATCTAAATCTAAATAAATGATACCGCACGGCAAATAAAATTGGGGAAACTGTCTTCTGGAGTAAAACTTTTAAATTATTATAATAAGATCAAAATACATAATATATCGAAAACGCAATAGGGTTTCATTTTAAAAATTGTGAAGCACTAATTGCATCTTTTAAATTTTAAATGCATACACTACCTATTACTTTGTTCAATAGAACATCGTCCTGACTCGTTCTTCCAAATAATAAAATGCAAAAAATCTGATGTGGCCAAGCAAATACCTCCCGCCCAGGTCACAAAAAAGATTAAGTTAATCCTTATTTTTGGATTAGCGAATTTAACTCTAATCTTGAAAGTTTATTTCTTAAAATATAGTCTAATCTAATCCAAGTAACTACCTGTTTTTTAAACTCCTCAACAGGATTAAAACCAAATTATAAAGTGGG
>OY720448.1:91561799-91661799 GCA_963082715.1 Harpalus rubripes | reverse complement strand
TATCAAATTAGTAAAACGAATTGTAAATTACATTAATTTGCTTTAGTTAGTAACTCTTCAAACCACATTGACACACCCTTGCATCGCAAATCACACCATTCTCCAACCTTTACTTGTGCAAGTCATCGATTCACAAACGTACATAGAACTCGATTGCGATTCTTTAGTAAGCAATAATATCGCAATATTCGTGGCCCTCAGAATGCAGAATGATATGTTGTTGTTATGTTTATTATATGCAGAAAAAAGACTATGTAGATCATTATGGTCCAGTCAAAATATTTTGGCGAAACCGCACAAAGATGACATCACCACAAAATTAGTCAAAAGGATAAAATAGTTAAAAATGGCCGCCTCATTATTTTTACGAGGGTCATTCATAAAATTATATATATATATATATATATATATATATATATATATATATATATATATATATATATATATAAAAGGTGTCTCACAACTCGCTCCCCAGACGAAACTGACACTTGCCGACGGCAATAGGTTGCCAACAAATAGAAGAAAATAATTTGCGGCTGCTTGTACAACGGAGTTACAAGACTTTTTAATCCACCAATCTCGGAAGGATATCTTGAGGTGTGATGATATTATTACAAAATAAAACTGGTTGCTAGGTTTTAAAAGTACTACTAGTGAGTTACAAAATTTGTTTGACTTACTGTAATTTTGACACTTTAGAGTTTAGACTTTTCACTGTCAGCAAATATAGGTTAGCGAAGGTGTCAACCGAGATCATCATTTATATCGTACAGTACAACGTGTTGTAGCAGCTGTGTAAAATGTGGCGAGATATACTGTAAACTATGTCAAAATTATAAAAGTGCTGGACATGCGTGTTACATTCAACCGAATACTGCAAGTTATAAAAATAAAAGTTTATTATTATATTATGATTTTGAAACTCTTCAAGAAAAAGCTAGCGGTGAGAATTTTGAGCACGAAGTTAATTTATGTGTAATACAACAGTCGTGTCATGTTTGTTGCAACATTACTGATATAAAACAACTTTGCAGTTCATGTGGCATTCGACAGCATATTTTTTCTAAAGAACCTTTGAAAATATTATAATCATTTCTAAGTAATCAGCGGCTTAATACATGGTAAGAATTTGCCTTTTTTTATTCACCTTGTCAAATTTAATTTGACACTAACATTTTTCGAAAACTACAGTCGCCCACATATGTTAAAGAAGATTTGATTTGTATAAAACTCTAGTAACGTAAAATTACGGCAAACACACGTTAAAGGTGTAGGTCTCTGATTGGTCAATTTTAAGACGTCTTTTCTCGAATATCTTTTAAGCTAGATTTTTTTTCTTCGAAATTACACATCCGAGTACAGTCTCGCTCTGGGGCGCGAGTTGTAAGACAGGCTGTATAAGAACAAATTATAGGCCGTGGACCGCCGTGGAATATAATATTTGACTATCTTTTAAACAGTAATGAAGTTGCGAAAGTTGTGTTAGTTAGTTAGTTATAAAATGTGGAATTAACCAGAGTGCATTTTCGGATCATGATTTATTATGATTTTAAAAGGACGTTTAGATTCAGTTTTTTAGTTTTTAATGAACAAGCATTACAACTTACAGCTGGCGCTGATACTCGTATAAAGAATTTAAACGAAGTAGATTTCTGTCAATCCCCAAAAATGAGCTGGGTGTCCTTTTACAGCTGTTATCGAAAAGAACTTTGCTTGTTAAAAAGAATAATCGAAGATGACAAAAGTATGCAGTATGATAATGATAAACGCAATTAATAAACCTATTCCGTAAAATATTCGCTTAACGAATCGTTAACGTAACGAAATTGTTATTATGAAATTCGTTGTATCTACTTAACGACAATCGTTATCTTTGTATCCGTATTCTGCAACACATTTAAAAAAAATAATAATCTTGAGAGCAAGTTAAGAACTTATTTTCTAAAATATATAAAATAATTCAATATCTCTCACAAAACTTCTGGGTTAAATATCTTCTGGCGGAAGTCAGCTGTCACCCCGTCAGCTCTTTCTTTCTTCTTGTCCTTGTGGGCTATGCTAGAGCTACTACTACCATCTGTAGACAAATTGTGAAGCTTGCTCTAGACGCTAGGAATATATACTTATTAAATTATTTTAATATTACCTTTCAAAAATACTATAATATTGTGATAAGGCGAGAGTAAGAGTAATAACAGATAAATAACTTTTTATAAACTTTTTTAAATTTTAGTTTCAATAATCATACTTTAATTCTGTTTATCTATTTAAGTTATAAATGTCAAAATTCAGTTTAGAAATTCTTATCGTATTGTGTTAATCACGACATTTATTTGTTGATTATTAAGTCTAGAAATTATGTACGCGTGTGTGACTTTGAATGCCCTAGCCTATGCACCCTGTACTCCTAAAAAAATCCTATCCTGAAGATAGCACTCAGTTTTAGAGCAGCGTTTCTTAACCTTTTCAAGGCGCGACCCAAATTTATCTATTATATTGATTTCGCGACCTACTATATAGAAAATTTTTAAAAAATAAAATAAAAACACATGTCTTATTATAAACAATAGTCTATTTATGAAAATAAGAAAATCAATATGTAGGAATACGTATATCACATACTTACATACTTATAAAAAATATAAAAAATTAACACCCTAACAGGATAAACAATTTCAAATAAAACGAAATTTGTTACAATTTGGAAAGTACATGAATTTGACACAATATTAATCTTGTCTAATAGTCAAATGTTCGAAACATAAATATTACATTACTATATTTGTCCAATTTGCATAAGTTTTTAAAGTTCTTCGAATCACCGCCGTTTCTAAAATTTAGTTTTACAAGATTGGTGTCTCTTTTTAACCAAAATGAACTCAGTCTCGGTAGGGTTGCAGTAATAATTCTACATTGTATTGCTTACATTAATAACATTTTAGTGAAATTTTATATACATTTTAGAAAAATATGCCATTTTGTATAATCAAAATTATAAAATTTTGTATAGCTTACGCGGCCCAATCAAACCTCATCGCGACCCAAATTTGGGTCGCGACTCATAGCTTAAGAAACGCTGTTTTAGAGGGTCTAGATTAGTTCGTCGCGTCGTGCGGACGTTTCTTGTTTTGGACATGTAGGGCCAGTTGCATAAAACGTTGTTAGGTGATCATGTGTTTAACTACACATTGTAACCATGGATACGTATCAAAAATACATTGGAGAAGAAGCCTTGTCAAAGTTAACAACGTGATTAAAGTTAACAACGCTTTATGCAACTGGGCCTTAGTGTTTTTTTTTTGGTTTTGGGTGGTAGCTCATTGCCAGCCCACTGTGTCACAATGTTATTTGTTTAATCTTTAGTTTAATTGTGTTAATAATGTTTAGTTTAGTCAATAGTTAATAATAAGTTATAATAATCATATAAATAAAACATCGTTAGTAGTTAATCAGTAAATATCAAGTAATGTCCATGTCATAAAATTGGCGGTAGTATAGGTAATCTGTGGTGTAACGGTCAAACTTAGGCGCGAAATTCAAACTCATTTCATAACGCTAAGAACATAATTTCAATCCCCGTGTATTTCTTACCAAGGAAATTTTTGCTCAACTTTAAAGGCCGAAAAATCTCATAAAAGTAAATTTCTTATGCAAAGCATTATATGTAGCATCTAACCGATCCTTTATCTTCACATTCGTACAATAATATTCACATGAATTCTTCACAGTTTATAATTATTTAAATAATAATATAACACTACAAAATTCATTGAACGTATGTCTTAGTTTGATCGTGCATGCTTCATCTTCTATTGTTTTGTCCTATTTACTGGTGGATCAACGATATACGGTATCCTTTTTTGCACCAAGCATTTTAATTTCTAATAATTTTCTTACTTTACCTTGTCTACAGGTTTAAACTGTTGCAATCTATTACTGAATAAACAAACTATCGACTTCTTAGCAAGAGCCGCTTAATTTCTTTACAAAATATCTTTTTTTTGTCTGTAAAATTAAACTCCTATATGAAACCTATACCAGGAAATTCAAAGTATGAACTCGTGCCAAAGGCAAATTCTAACCTAACTTTTCTAGTCTATTGCGATTTTTTCTTGTAATAGTAAAATATCTCGCTTAAATGAAACATACCACCTCAAAATTATACAATAATAATTTATATAAGTAGCAGTTTCAAAAAGTCAACAAAAAAGTAGTATAACACTCTATTGCTCGCTCAATTGTGACATTTATAAAGACATAATGAAGGTATTGAAAGTGAATACCTTCGTAATATTATTTCTATTTGAAAGTCACAATAGAAATGAAATATATTCTGTAACTGATATAATTCAGTCCAAAATCAGTTGTACTTTCATTTTATATATTAATCGGTTGTGTAACTCAGTTAGTGTATTGCATATAAATATTTAAATACTTTCACAAATCACCAATGGTTAATAAAATGTCAAAATTTGATCTAAGGAACCTCTGACTCTCAGAAAACAAATCAATGCACAAATGGATGTTTACTTTTACCAGCTAACTTGATCGAAAAAGTCAATGATGTTTAAAAACGAGAAATGATTAAGTAACATTTAAAAGCTGGTAATTGGGGTCAACTTGAAATCGGAGTGATAATGGCCTCAAAATTAAACCGTTCAGTTTTTTATTGGATTTAGAGCGACGCAAAATAAGAATTTGAATTTGTATATACTTGATGTGTTATGTAATTTCTTGTTTTTACATATTTACGTTGTTTTTAGTGGTACCTATAGATGGAAAAGAAATTTTGTTTTGTCTTTTATTCACGAATAGTTGTGGTTCTGTGGGTGATTGACGTTCACGATTCATACTTGCAAATTATGCAACCTTAGATAAAATCAGATATAAGATATTTAAGTTAAAAAAATTGTTTAAATACGTATGTACCTACATGTTATGCTCGATACAACATGCGTTGTATTCAGAATGCATAAAAGTCTCCGTTTCAATCTATTTTAGGAAAAGTTAAAATCAATGTATTTTTTTCCAAATGATATTTTATACTTAAAAAATAAACAAATAATCTGATGTGGACACCACACGACTTCCTTGTACGCAAGACCAATATGAAGTATAGACCCAATTATAAAATTGCACCTATTTGACGTAATTTGACATTAACATTTATTTTTTTATTTTTTTTGTTATTTTTTGTCCTAATCCATAGCAAGCTTCATTACAAAAACCAAAAAGAATATACGTTTTAAATTTACATATCTCGCTTATAGAAAGGGCTAATATAATAATACTTATATACCAAATTTGAAAAGTGTTAGATTATATTTTAATATAGTTTTTCTTTCAAATATATTATAGGCTTCAAATAAAGTACCATTTCTGGAAATTATGTAATGCCCAAAAAGGTTTGGTTTTTATAATGAAGGTTGCTATGGATTAGGACAAAATATTTCTGATCGGTAAGTGATTGTACATAATTACTTATCGATTAGGAGGTGACGATAAGTAAATAAAAACAACGATCAAGTCAAAGTGTAACTTGTTCGAACCAATAATTTTAGGTGC
This sequence comes from Harpalus rubripes, assembly GCA_963082715.1. NCBI lineage: Eukaryota > Metazoa > Arthropoda > Insecta > Coleoptera > Carabidae > Harpalus > Harpalus rubripes. The sequence continues at coordinate 91,656,234 of OY720448.1, read as the reverse complement.
GGTGGAAATAGGAAGTACCTATTTTTACTTGTACGAAGTAAAGGAATTATTGTAATCGCGAAAAATTTCGGTTTTGAGATTTCCATGGAAATATCCAGTTTGACCATCCCTGAATCCATTCTGACTAATTTCGTCGTGACGTCCGTACGTACGTACGTACGTACGTATCTCGCATGACTCAAAAACGGTAAGCCGTAGAAAGTTGAAATTTTGTATTTTGGACTTCTATAACATCTAGTTGTGCACCTCCCTTTTTCGTCATTGCATAATTTCCAGAAATGGTACTTTATTTGAAGCCTATAATAGATTTTAATGAAAAACTATATTAAAATATAATCCAAAACGTTTCAAATTTGGTATATAAGACTTTTATATCAATTGGAATAACATAGCAGATTTTGGTTAAAACAGGCTAACCGGAAGTGATATATTACATGAAGTTGTCTACAGTTTTTCTTGAATAAAATGGGTTCATTTTTATTTTAAAAATAAATGCTTCAAATAAGAGTTTTAGAGAATTAAATTCTGCGTCTAGAAAATCAAGTATTATTAAATTAACCCTTTGTATAAGCGAGATATGTAAATTTAAAACTTATATACTTTTTGGTTTTTGTAGTGAAGCTTGCTATGGGTTAGGACAAAAAATAACAAAAAAAATAAAATAAAAAATAGATGTTAATGTCAAATTAGGTCAAACACGTGCAATTTTATAATTGGGTCTATACTTCATCTTCATATTGGTCTTGCGTACAAGGAAGTCGTGTGGTGTCCACATCAGATTTTTTGTTCTTCATAATGAAATACATTTTCTCAAACTATTCATATAATATACGAGTACCATTATTCTGCTTGATTAGTCATTCAGTTTTATGTTTCTGCGAAATATAATAGACCGATTGTGACAAATGTTGAATGGAGTACTATAAAAAAACATAAAAGTCATTCAAATATCACACACGTCAAATCTGCATTTGTGTATAAATCGCAATGATTTAATTCATTCAATCAGCACGCCTAGATCTAATAATAACTATCGACCCGTCATGTCATGTTGCTGAATTCTTTCCAAGGTCACCATTTCTTGTGACGGTAAATATCAGATCACGTACGTGAGGGCGGTGTATTGTTCTTGATCCGGGTTGGCAGTTGGCGCAAGCCTTCAATTGTTTCATACGTTTTTTTTTCGGTGCGTGATACGATTTTGTTTTGCGCGACAGAAACTGTAGGAGGGGAATGTCACGATTGTTTCACCTATTTCATTATTTTTTCAAGTGTGATAAATATCTAATTGTTGATCGAAGTCAGCTGTCAAATTGTATGTTTGACAATGCTTTATTAGATAAAAGTAGAACATTTTTTATCTGGATAAATGATCTGGTAGGACAACAAGTTGTAGTTTTGTAACTAAAGAATTTATGTTTACATATTTTTGAACTGGTTTGTTCTCCTATCTACTGCATATATAAATTGATTTGAATTATGCAAATTTTAATTTCGCACGTTATATATAATTTAATTTAAACAGCAAGAGAAATATGTACAATACATAATCAATAAATATTTTAACATGCACATAATTTTAATTTATAATATAGCACAATTTTTTTAAATTTGTATAGCTTGATTTCAATTTAATAACATTGCCGAATATGATTACAATATAATTATATAGAATTATTGGATACTGGTATCACAATTATTAACACAAAGCTGTAATTAACAAAACCTAAAAAATATTTTATAAAATAACGCATCAAAGTTCCAAACAAATATTATTAAGGGCGGACTGGTTATTTGGTATACCGGTCGAAGCTCAATGGGATACTTGCTTTAAAACAGGGTTGGCAAAAATCATGATTTATTTAAAAAAAATCTAATATTATTTTTTTTAAAATTTAATAAATCATGTTTTTATATTTTGCGTTCATAATGAAGTCATTACGATACGCAATTGCGTATCGTAATGACCTTCATTTCGATACGCAATTTTTTGTTTTAGACGGTTGGTACTAGATGACGGTTCTTTAACCCATTTTTACCTAATTTATTTTTAGTTAATTGACAATTCATTTTAATAGTATAATGTCGAAATTATTATTATTTTTTTTTATTTAGGGAAGATTATTTACATAAAAATGTACAAATGGTTACAAATATAATCACAAATTGAGTAAGTAAATGTTATTGTAGAAGGCGCAAAATATAAAAAAATAGTATAAAGAACTCATTTTATAAGACTTTCTTTCGCATTTGTCAATTAGAAAACTCGATAACGCTCGTTTTCTAAATTTTGACGCGTGCGAAAAAAACATGTCTTATAAAACACGTTCTTTAATATACTATTTTTTTATTTTTAAAGATCACTTGGTGTTATTGCACTTTTAAATTGTTTTAAAAGTAATATAAATATTTTATTTTATAAACGAAAAGGAAATCTATAATAAAATCCCAAAGAATGCATCTGCATTTTTGCTTATACGTAGTATATAATGTGTCCACGCGAATGTTTAAACTTTAAACTTAAGCTATGCCCAGTGCCCAACTAAATAAAACAGGTCAAAACATGTCTTACATGGCGCTCTGTCTTAAAACGGATAGGATATTTTACTTTTATCTCATGACAAGAACCTATATTATATCAATAAATTTAGGCAGTATTTAATTCTGATCATTTTTTGAATTTCACTTTAGTTCTAAAATTAATAGAGCAGAATTTACAAATATATGAAAATTTTACCATTGTATTTCCTATGGTCCATAAAAAAGTAGACACCCGGTATATATGTATATAGTTTTTTATTATATGTATTACAATAGTAAAATTTTCTTTTTGTTAACTTTTGTAGATATCTAAAATAATTTGAAAAACAATTTATTTTTCTACAAAAAAGTATTATTTTATATATATTTTTTTAATCAGTTGTTTTAAATCAAATGATAAAGGCGGGTCGTCGGTCGAACGATTTGTAACAAATTATTTAGTATACAAGATGTTTATTTTAAATGGGCCACCATTGCTATCTCGAGAACTATAAAAGTTACAAAGATGGTTCAATGGGCAAACAATTTTACAAGACAAATTTAAAGAAAAGAAAAATTATTTTTTTGGACCAGTGGTTCTCAAAATACGGGACCTACCTTTAAATTTTAAATGAGAACATATATTTTTATTTGCTCATTCGTTTGAGAATTTCATTCTGAATTCAGTGATATATTTTTATTCCCTTATATAATGATTTTTTTGAGAAAAATGCATGTAAAGTTTCATATTAATTTGATTAAAATATGGCGTTAATAAGAGTGTTGATGAATGGAAAAACGAGCACGTGTTAATTTTTTTAACATAGAATTAGATTGCCATGAAGGAAGTTCATGAATATTTTGTTTAAGTTGACATTTATGATCGCTTACAAGAACAAAACATTCACTTCTTTAGGTCGGCGCACTCTAATTCTATGTAATAAAAATAACATGTCATTTTTTGTATTCGTGGCACTTTTATTATAGCCATATTTTAATCAAATTAGTATAAAACTTTACATGCATTTTTCTCAAAAAAAATCGTTATGTAAAGGTATGATATCACTGAATTTTGAATTAAATTCTCTAACAAATGAGCAAATAAAAAATATATGTTCTCATTTAAAATTAAAAAGTTATGTCCCGTATTTTGAGAACTACTGGCCCAAAAATTTTTCTTTTATTTAAATTTGTCTTGTGAAATAGAAATTGTTTGCCCATTTAACCATATTTGTAGCTCTTATAGTTCTCGAGATAGCTATGGTGGCCGCTTTAAAATGAACAGCTTGTATAGGTACAGGATGGGGTTTAGAAAGGCGAGTAAAATAAAAAGTATTACTGATAGTCAATATATATATTCGATAAAAAGAAGATAATGGGAAATTTTAAATCTTGCAGTTAAAAAAAAAACATCTTGAAGGTGGTGGCCACCGTTTTTTCTACACTAATGCAACCGATTTCTGAAGCTGTCCTCTCTACACTTTCCAACATTCGGACTTCTTTTTTTGAAGGCGAATAAAGAAAAAGTATTGCTGATAGACAAAATTTATTTTTGAAAAATGAAAAAACATAATTTCAAGTTTTAAATCATGCAGTTTTAAACGTAATATCTTGAAGGTGATGGCCATCATTTCTCTATGTACCGACGCAACCGATTTCTGAAGCTCCTTACGTTCCAACATTCGGGTTATTTCCTACCGAAAAAGATTCTTCAAATGAAGCAGGGTTGTAGGACGGTGTTTGTAAACCTCTGCCTTGAGATATCCCCCTAACAAAATCACATGGTTTTAGAGTTATGAGAGCAATGTTCTCCTAACGCTGACATCACGTGACCGGCGGGCTCACCCAATCTACCATCATGTGATTTTTTTACAGGGATATTTGAAGGTAGAGGTTTACAAACACCGCCCGACAACCCTGTTTGTTAGAACGTGTAGAGAGGATCTTCAGAAATCGGTTGCATCAGCACCAGTGCATAAAGAACAGTGGCCTTCACCTTCAAGTTGTTTTGTTTAAAACAGCATAATTTAAAACTACCAATTATGTTCTTTCAATATCCAAACATAAATTTTGTCTATCAGCAATACTTTTTATTTTATTCGCCTTCAAAAAAGGAAATTTTAGGCATTAGGCAATTCAGACAATTAGAAATTTAATTATATACTTCAGTCCGTCTCGGTCTTTTGTTTTTTTTTTTTTTTTTACTAATTAGGTTTATCGTCTGTGATCTGTGAATGTGTGAATGCACATCTCAGCCAATTCTATTATCAAAATACAGATAGACAATTATTATAATCATTGATTTGTGTGATTAAAAATTTATATTAATGTAATGAATTTATTTTTTCGTTATAGTCATAAGTTCTTACAACAAATTTTATAAATTATTGGAATATGTACTACTATGGCCGAGCGTGTTGAGGCAGCATGTTTCCGACAGCTCTTAAAGCGATCTTCTCCACTCGGATCCTGGGGTCGTGGGTTCGATTCCCACCAGGGACTTAAATGTTTGTGGTGTCCATCTCACCCCCATCAACACAACGAATAAAAAACTGCAAGATTAAAAAAATTGTAAAGAAAATTGACTCACCCTCATATAATCATCAATTGTAATAAGTTGTACAAACTTTAAATAATTAAAAAAAAATCTGATGTGGCCAGCACATTACCTTCCGTCAGTTCTATCTATTTTGTACAAATTTCATACAGAAAGTTCCTTATTGCTAAAGATTATATTTCTTGTACTTTACCTTCCGGCAGTTGCATATATTTTATGCAAATTCCATACAATTTATAGCAAAAGATCCTATATTTCCAGTAAAATTATAAGACACACACACTATGTCAATTTCACTTGACACTGACATCTTTCAATCAAAATTTTTTAATATAGTAGCTGTTTCCATAGCTATAGCTACTTTATGAAAATTAATTTCTTTATAATTTATTAACTCTATATCCATTTAATATTAAGTATAAAATGCAGTCAAATCGTATAGACAATAAAACATTCTTTAATATTTATAATAACATTAAATGTGAAAAAATGATATTTAACATAGTTTTTTCAAGAAAAACTGTTAAAATCTTCAAATGAGGGTACTTCCGGTTGTCCAATTCTAACCAAAATCTAATCAGCTCTTCACATGGATGTAACGAAGAGAAATACGAAAGAATTATAATTTTTAGAATTGTAGTATTAGAGTTATCGCAGACGAAAATTTTGTTACACACACACACACACACACACACACACACACACACACACACACACACACACAGACACACATACATACACACACACACACACATACAGACATCATCGTAAAAATAGTAAAATCGTATTCTAGGGACCCTAAAACGTGCTTATTCATCAAAAACTCACCACCGAATTTTTTGACCAAAGACAATACCTTCCTTACCTAAAGGTGACGGAAGGTAAAAATTAATAGCTACATGAAATATATTTTTTTCAAACGTCGTAGAAATGGCATTTTTTTGTGACGATTCACAAGGTAGAAGTTTCATTTCTACGCCGCTGGAAATTTCTAAGCCTGCGGCGAATTAGTGAATAAAAAGAAAAGTAACGTGTTTAAAAAAAATGTATCATGCGGACTAAAAGTGTCTTTGTGTGCCTTGCATGCAATTGTGCAAACTTCCAGGCTCGCCACACAAAGTATCACTTTTACTCCTAATAACACAATATACTATTATGTTGGTACGTACTTTTTATCAACCGCCTTAGGGCCAATTTTACAACTGCCGGTTAAACCATGGATAACTTATTTCTTAGAAAAATAGAAAATATCGCATCAGGATGTGACATTTATTACAAATTTGACAATTTGAGTTATAATTTCGATGCCATATTTTTTTTGTTTATCTGAAGAATACGATATCCATAGTTTATCTAAGAACTGTAAAATTGACCTTTTAATAAAGAAGGGAGGTACTGTGACCATACTATCTATATTCATCAAATTTTTATATTAAATATTTAAATGTATTATGTATGTACATATTAGAATCAATTACAATCCGTTAGACGATACACATTAGTAACATTAATTTTTTGGTGAAATTACTGTATAAATATTAGTTTTAAATTTATGCCACTTAGCTGAAAACTTACTAAGGTTAAGTATTTTTCAACAATAAATTAAAATGCTTATCTAATCATTTAAATAAAACTGTTTTAAATATATTGTAGGTAGCTCTAAATTTCACAACTTTGATAAGCTTAGTCGAATTAATCCGACCATAACCATAATATTACCATAATACATTCCAACATTTGGAAATTACTCGATAAATTCTTTGTTGCTATAATAAATAATTTGTTAAAAGAGGTTAAGTTTTTTAAGTATATTTAAACAAGGCTAACTAATTAGCCAATCAGAAACTTAGATCGTACTAAGAAATTTAAATTTTCTCCTCTGAGTTTAAAAACGGAGTATAGTATCTACGAAAACACATGTCAGAATTTTTAAATATCTAGAGATAATTATTTATTTATTATTCTTTTTCTACATTTTCAAGTTAGTCGATTCATATGAAAGTGCTTGCAAAACTTCATTAAACTAAGAGTTCAAATTTCGAAACAACACTTATTCGAAAACCATAATGTTTCTGATTGGTTTAAAATATATTTTGTAAGGATTTTAACAAGAACGAGGTGATATACCGTGTCCGAGTCGATCAAACAATTTATTTGTTATTTAGTCAGCAAAGTTTGGTTATGTTATTTTGTGTGGTGCCTGTTAGTAATTATATCTTGTGCTAAATTGTTGTGAATAGTGATCCTTGGAATTTGAAATATCACTAAAAGACCAAGTTCACAAATAAATAATGAGTTGTGTTTAAAAACACTGAAAACCATTCCGTCTTACAGTTGAAAAGATGGTTAGAGTGCCGGGGTTTGAAGAAAAGTGGAAATAAACATGTATTAATTCATATACTTCAATAATTATATACATATAAAAATATGATCAGTCTGACATGTTTACGTTTTCTTTCAAAGAACAGATGTGATCACGTGGTAGACCACATGATAAATGTCAAACTGTATAGCTAAATCTTGCTTACTACTTAAATACTTATTACATACTTTTTTACTCACTAGATGGCGTCCGAAAAGTTTGAATTGTATAAGTCCCCATTCTAACTAATTTTTGTTTATCTTAGTCACAAATGCAGGTCAGTAGTTTCAATTGGGCATAATTACATTATGCAGTCCAGAAACGGATGTTTACAAGAGTGTAAATGTAGATCATTTCTTGTGAATTTTACATTTGGTTTATTTTTGTTTTTCCTGTAATGAACCCAAGTACCATAAAACTTTCTCATTATTTCCTTTTAATACTAACATAATAAAATATATATATCTACATATACGCTGTCTAGTTGATACGATAATTATTTGAAAATTTACTGGTATTGCTGCATTTAAACAAGATAGTTTTATTAGAGAAACCGATATTAAACTATTGTAGTACATATGTATTTCTTTCCAATTATATCTATATTGAATGGAAATTGCTGAAATTACAAGCACTTATATAAAATGATCTGTTTTATAAATTATATGAATTTGCAATATCCTAGATTTACAAATGCTCTTTAGTTAAGTATTATTGTTAGAGTCAAAGACTTTTTTTTAGTATTATCAGATTTTAATCTATAACCTTTTTTTTAATATCTTAAAAGTTCATATTAATTATGTCAGATATGTAAGAAATACGGCATACGATATACGACCCTTATACAGGGCGAGTCTCTTGTCGTTAGAAATACAGCCTAAATTTATCAACAGAATTTATTCGTCAACTCAAGGAGCATAATGTAAAATTATTTTCACATATAGAGGGTATTGCATTACGGCTCGGCGAAAATTGTTTTTAAACATCCTATATATTTTCATATATTTTTAATTGTATTTTATTCACCTATAAGGACATATGAATTTTGTTTTAGTTTTCTGCGGCATTGCCAAGTTATTCCGTTTTTTCTCAAAAAAAAAAAACCGAATACACGCATTGCTTTATAAATGCGTACTAAAGTTATTTTAATAGTAAAAATTAAGAATTTTTTTCTGTAAAATTATAACTATACTCTATGTTCTCATATAATTTAAAAAAAATAATTATACAGCGTATTCAATAAAGTGAATCAATAAGAGAAAATTGATCGACTGTGGAGAATTATGAGGATTAAAAATCTTCGGGATATCAGTCAACAGGATTTATTTATTTTGACAACTCCGACGTTTCGGCAACACAGTTGCCTTCTTCAGGGATATGTCTATAAAAGCAATATAAAAATGATAGTTGCAGTCAATATACAAATGTTTCTAGGTTGAAACATTTAAAAAACCGTCAAACAATATAATTTCTAATAAACATCAATTCACACAACCAGTACATAGGAAAATTAACTGTAAATATATAAGAAATGGATCAAAATGTTGACAACGTGGTTTTTGATCCATTTCTTGTATATTTACAGTTAATTTTCCTATGTACTGGTTGTGTGAATTGATGTTTATTAGAAATTCTATTGTTTGACGGTTTTTTAAATGTTTCAACCTATAAACATTTGTATATTGACTGCAACTATCATTTTTATGTTGCTTTTATAGACATATCCCTGAAGAAGGCAACTGTGTAGCTGAAACGTCGGAGTTGTCAAAATAAATAAATCCTGTTGACTGATATCCCGAAGATTTTTAATCCTCGAAGTGAATCAAATTTACTCAATTTCAAATGACTATAACTCGTCATTTTCAAATGGAACGCCCTATATTCTATTATTTAGTTGTGTTTCTTTTTGTGTTATCTTCATGTTATTAACGGTGTCCTATACTTAAAATAATAATTTCGGAGTTTTTACCATTTTTATCTAAATTTATTTAAATTAAATCTAGTATACTTACTATGGAAATTGTGTTTTTAATAAAAAAATCTGATGTGGAACATCACACGACTTCCTTGTTCGCAAAACCAACATGAAATATAGACCCAATTATAAAATTGCACGTGTTTGATGTAATTTAACATTAACATTAATTTTATTTTTTGTCCTAATCCATAGCAAGCTTTATTACAAAAACCAAAAAGTATATAATTTTTAAATTTACATATGTCGCTTCTACAAAGGGCTAATTTAATAATATTGGTTGTGTTAGACGCAGAATTTAATTCTCTAAAACTATTATTTGAAGTATTTATTTCTAAAATCAAAATAAAACCATTTTATTTAAGACAAACTGTTAATAACTTCAGGTAATATATCACTTCCGGTTAGTCTATTTTAACCAAAATCTACTATATTATTCCTATTGAATATATATATATATATATATATATATATATATATATATATATATATATATATATATATATATATATATATATATATATATATATATATATATATATATATACACAGAGAATTTATTTTAAAATGCAACATATGATTTATCACTTCCATGGTTACACACTACTGTCAGAAAATGACAGCAATGTAATATTTGTCCATTTTAAAATGCAACATTATAAATAGTATTGCAGCACAGGAGATACGTCCAGAACACATCACAAATGGTATCAATTCTTTCTACGAGCGACTAGGATATTGCATCAGTGTGAATGGAGGTATTCTTGAACATTTATTACATTAAAATTATGAATTTTTGTAAGCCAAAGTTTGTTAAGATGTGCTACATTAAAGTTTTGATTTTTTTTAATAGTATGTAGGCTAATTTATTGGAAATTAGTATTGAAAATACATAACTACAAATTTTTGTATGTTGCATTTTAAAATGGACAAATATTACATTGCTGTCATTTTTTGACAGTAGTGTGTAGTAACCATGGAAGTGATTGACCATATGTTGCGCGTTAAAATAAATTCCCTGTATATACAATATTAGAAAAGTTTTTGATTATATTTTAAAATAGTTTTTCATTAAAATCTATTATAGGCTTCAAGTAAAGTACCACTCCTGGAAATTATATAATGACTAAAAAGGAAGGTGTACAACTAAATGTCGTAGTAGTCCTAAATACAAAATTTAAACTTTCTACGGCTTAACGTTTTTTAGTTATGCGTACAGACGTCACGACGAAATTAGCCAATATATGGATTCAGGGATGGTCAAAATGGATATTTCCGTTGAAATCTGAAAACCGAAATTTTCGAGGTTACAATACTTCCTTTACTATGTATAAGGAAGTAAAAAGTACGTCTTTATAAAGCAATACGTGTATTAGGTATTTTTTTTGAGAAAAAAATTAGATGTGGACACCACACGACTTTCTTGTACGCAAGACCAATATGAAGTGTGGACCCAATTATGAAATTGCACGTATTTTTCATTTTTTGTCCTAATCCATAGCAAGCTTCATTACAAAAACCAAAAAGTATATACGTTTTAAATATACATATCTCGCTTATACAAAGGGCTAATTTAATAATACTTAGACGCAGAATTTAATTCTCTAAAACTTGTATTTGAAGCATTTATTTCTAAAATCAAAATGAAACCATTTTATTCAAGAAAAATTGTTAACAACTTCAGGTAATATATCACTTCCGGTTAGCCTGTTTTAACCAAAATCTACTATGTTATATCAATTGACATAAAAGTCTTATATACCAAATTTGAAAAGTTTTGAATTATATTTTAAAATAGTTTTTCATTAAAATCTATTATAGGCTTCAAATAAAGTACAATTTCTGGAAATTATGTAATGACCAAAAAGAGAGGTGCACAACTAGATGTTATAGCAGTCCTAAATACAAAATTTCAATTTTCTACGGCTTACCGTTTTTGAGTTATGCGAGATACGTACGTACAGACGTCACGACAAAATTAGTCAAAATGGATTCAGGGATGGCCAAAATGGATATTTTCGTTGAAATCTGGAAACCGAAATTTTTCGCGAATACAATACTTCCTTTACTTTGTACAAGGAAGTAAAAACACAAACAATTTTCTCCAAACCGTAATGCAACAACCTGTGTATGTGGAAATAATTTTACATCATGCTCTTTGTGTAGACGAATAAATTCTGTTAATAAATTTATGCTGTATTTCTGACGACAAGGGAGATATCGAAGACTGAAGACGGTCATTTTAAAAACTCATTCTGTATATTTTGAAGAAAAGGGAATCATGGAAAAATCATGGAATTTACTGGCTTATTCTGTAAGAATGTCGTTATACCATAACGTATCGTTATGATGAAAAAGTTGTTAAATAACGATCATTTTCAAAAAGCGAATTCTGTAAACCCATTGTCGTTATATTGAAATCGTATTGTCGTTATTATAAGTAGTTCGTGAACGATAAGGATTCACTTGTCGTTATTCAGTCTGTTAATGTCAAATGTTAGCAAATGGAAGGGTTAATTAATTTATTATTTATATTTGTGCAGGAAGAAATGGAAAATAGGTAACAAAACATTTATTCATGCATCAAATATATAATTAACAACCATAATTACATTTTAGAACAAATGTTTGTGTTCATGAAGGTCTTTTATGGGATAATATTAATCCATTTGATAATCGTTTTTTACAAATATTCTTTACTCAATAAAGTAATAATAATTAAAATAATTTTAATATTTTTATGCAAAATCACATTACAATGAAAATTAAATTTTCCATAATAGCTACTAACTTTTCTAAAAAAATTGGCTAAAGTCGTTGTGACAAACGGTATAAGGACGTTTATAACAATATTACTTAGTGAATACGATTTCTACAAAATGTCGTTCAGGATCACATCGTTACATTTATAAATAACGATAGTTGTTATATAACGATATTTTTACAGAATAAGCCTATTAATTAATTATCAGGGCAAGCAAATTTTTGCTCGTTTTTACGGCGAGAAATTTTTAATAAACTTTACAATAAATTATATGAGTTTTGTGTGTGTATCAGCAATTTATTTTATGGTGGGGGACTCCACTACTATTAATGCAACCCTGGTTCCAGTGGTAATCTGGTAAGCAAAAAAATAAATACATATTAGAATCCAATGTGTGCTCACCACATAAGATTTTTTGATATATGATTTATTTGAAATTTGGACTCGTATGAATAAAGTCAATTTATCTATTTCACCGCCTACTTATAATGTACCCACCATAAACAGAAACAACTTCGAAATTAGATCACATATCGTATATGTAACCTCAACTGTATTACATGCTAGTTTATTGACAACATAATTACGCCTTTCTCTGTCACTCATGTCTGTCCATATAACTACCTAACACTTACAGTGAAATTTCGCAACATCGATTTATCATCGCCCCAGCCATGGTTAGTAGCGGGTGGCAATTGTCTCATACGCACCATACGTCACAACGGCCATGAACACTCGATCGTCAGATATTTCTCCTGCCTTGCATAATCGGCTTGATCTCGCACACGCTGTGCACGGTGGTTAAGTCGCCGACCAGGTCGCGCAATTTGGATTTGTGGATCAAATATCGCCAAGGACGGTCGTTGCTTGTTGTGACGAGTGATATGGAGCATGGCATGCGAATTGAAATGTAACTTTTAGGTTATGTAACTTACTTTCATTTAAGAATGTTTTGTGCTCTTACTTTAATAAGGTAATCATGCATTTCGAGTAAATTGAGTCGATTAGAATTTAGAATGGGTTTACTATGGTATGAAAACGATTTAATAGGATGATTTAGCTATATAATTATGGTTTAATTTGCTGTTGCACATACAAAATATAAAGCAATTTTATTTTGAAATATTATTTCATATTTTATTTGTTCAAATAACAAATAGTAATAATTAGACCAATAACTATCAATAATACAATATATACCGGGTGTCTTAGGCCGACCGACACTTAGGAGGTTAACATGTGAAATCAGTTAATTGTGAATAGTAACTCCCCAATGCAAGATATTAAGTTGAAAATTCGGGTACTTATTGGGGGATACTAATTCTATTGATTACAGTCCAAATTAGTAAATTTTAATGTATAATATCAGAAAAAATAAGGAAATTTGTTGAATTTCCAGGATTATTATTTATATCCTGGAAGAAATGGTTACCAAGTGTACAGCTAAAATAGTATAGTGGTAGCGTGTGCGCCTGATATTGAACAAAACTCTGAGAGACTGTGTTCGGAACCAGCCAGCAGCAAAATTTAATTTTTAATTTTTAAATTTAAATTTATTTTTTATTATAAATATTTATTTTAATTATTTAACTGTATGTTTTAATCAATTTGATTTAGATTTTACAAAATACATATAATTTATGCTCTAAATAATATTATTTTTTACGCACACGCACACGCGCTCGCACACGCAAACGCGCGCACGCACTCCCACACGCACACGCACAGGCGCACGCGCACCCGCACAGACACACATACACACAGACAGACACACATACACACAGACAGACACACACACACACACACACACACACACACACACACACACACACACACACACACAATCATCATCATCATCATCATCGTAATAATAGTAAAATCGTATTCTAGGGACTCTAAAACGTCCTGATTCATTAAAAACTAACCACTGAATTTTTTGACCAGAGACAATACCTTCAATACCTTTCTTACCTAAAGGTGACGGAGCGTAAAAATATAAGTATGTGAAGTATGGTAGAATTCAACTCTTTCACATTTTCTCTCCATTGAAAATAATAGGAAATCATAAATTGTTTCGAAGTAGTCTTACTTCAAAAGTGTAAAAGGTTATGAAAATTTATCTACACCATTAAAGTTTACATACTGCAATTAGCTAGTATTTTCCCATAAATTTGCGACTACTTGTCAAATTTGGAAATGCATATATCACATAACCTATAAATCAGATCCGTAGAAGCTATAAAATTAGAATGCATTTATTTATCTAGTGAATAACTCAATAAAATATATCTTAAAAGTTAAGCAGAACTAGATTTATTGCTCCATTGATTCAAATATTGTGAATTGTAATAATTATACCGTGTTCCATTTAAGCCATTCAGTATTGCAGAGAATACACTGTAAAAAAAAATTCTGTAATTTTACAGAAAAACCCTAGGCAACTATTCTGCCTAAGATATTTGTGTAAATTTACACAAAAAAGTAATTTTACGTAAAATATGTAATTTTGTTACTTAAAATTTATGTAAATATTTTCCACGTTAGTTTTAGTAAAATTACATATTTAGTTGGGGCATTTACAGATACTGAATTAATAAATATATGTAAAATTTTATCTTTTTTCTGTATAATTCCGTAATTAACAAGTAATGTTTTACATATGTTTTATGTACGACAATATAAATTATATGTAAAATTATTGAAAGTTTGTAATTATTTTACTCATATTTTATGTATTAAAACATTTTATATATGTAAAATTATTGAATATTTGTACTAATTTTACACATATTTTATGTAATAAAGGATTAAATATTATGTAAAGTTACGGAATCTTTGTAATTATTTTAAGCATTTTTTATGTATTAAAGTAGTAGTTATTTGTAAAATTATTAAATGTTTGTAATTATTTCACATATAATATGTAAAATTACGTTAATTATCTGCAAAATTCTACGTACCACACTGGCGCCAAGGTCACACGTGACACTTTTATTAAAATTTCCTAGGATAATTATTTTTAAGGAAACCTACCGTTTACAACTGAATTAGCAGATATTTATTTTTTTGCCAAATACAAAATGCAACTGGTAATTGTTAATAAACTTTTGTACTTCACAAAGTAAATTATTTATACACTTACGTGCACTAAGTATAACTTATTATCCTTCTTCTGTAATAGAAACAATAAAAATAATGAAAATATTTACTTATAAATATATAACTATATGTATTATACATAAATTATAGTATTATAATACATATTTAAGTAAATTTGTACTTTCTCTAAATCTTAAACTAATAAACACATATTAACAAAAATATTTACGTAGGTAATTTAAACCAAAACAGTCTTCATTTTCTTAAATATTAACTAAATTAACATTAGTATTTGTCACTTTGTACCTAAATATTTAGGTAAACGGAGAATTTTGTAAATAAATTTCATTTATTTCTAAGTGTTTTAAATCTTCAACAAGGTGCCAATATTTTTTTATGCCAAAATATTTTACATTCTTCTCATAACATAGTAAAATTAGTTGAATAGGATCTACTTTAGACTGATTGTAACTATAAATCATTATAGTAATTTTCGTCCCTTTACCTATTATTTAGGTATACAGGGTGTGCAACGAAATGCGGAACATAGGACTTCAACATGGGATTTTAAAAATGTGCGGAAATTGGCTTTCCTGTAACTTTTTGAGCAAAAGTACAAGAGTGAAAAGTTGTTTAAAATTTATTTTTACTTTTAAAAAGTCTTCATTTAATGCAATAGAATATCTGTAGCACTAGATTTTTTGTAAATAAAATATGACATTTTCATCAAAAATCAAATAGCCATGGAAATAAAATACAAATAAAACAAAATATAAATTAAGTAAGATTAAAATTATAATAATGTAGACACAATGATTACAATGATTAACATCAACAACAACTCAAATAACACTGAACTGAACTCTTAGAATGATATCTTGTTTTATTTGCTTTTTATTTCCATGGCTATCTGATTTTTAACGAAAATGTCATATTTTCTTTTCTAAATATCTAGTGCTACAGATATTCTATTGCATTAAATAAGGACATTTTATACGTAAAAATTAATTTTAAACAACTTTTCATTCTTGTACTTTTGCTTAAAAAGTTACAGGAGAGCCAATTTCTGCACATTTTTAAAATTCCATGTTAATCTCCTATGTTCCAGGTTTCGTTGCACACACTGTATAGTGACAAGTATAAAATACTGAGATATTGATTTTCAAAAATTTGTTAGTTTTAACAAAAATAATAAGTACCTAAGTATAAATTAACAAAAAATTCAAATACCTATAAACTAATTCGTTTACTTTAACACTACATTTTTTTTACTGTGTATAATTAAAATTATTTAATTTTCGTATTAACGTTAATACTTTATTTAGTACACTGAGCGTTTTTGTTGATTTGGAATGTGACTTTGAGCCTTCTTTCGGATTTATTTTTAGGATATATCTCTGAAAAAATTCTAGGGTGAGTGAGGCTGCAGAGGGGTATTTTATATTTAGTATATAAAATAATGCAAATACTTGCTGTATTGCATTTGGGCATGAATTTGCTTCTCCGGTTATTTTTTTTTCTACAATAATGTAGTGTATTTTATCTGAAAAATATTAATAATAAAATTAATATCAAAACAAATAAAAATACTGAGAATAAAGAATACTAAAGAGTAACTGATAAGAATAATAGAGAAAAAAATCATTTAACTGGAAGAAGTATGAATCTGGTATTGCTATAAAGTGTTGTAGAGACAGGAGTGGGTCAACAAAAATGGCGAGTGAACAGCTTGTGAGACGTTCATAGGTTGGTAAGGATGTGTGTTTACGTAATCGTTTAGTGTGTAAGTGGCTGAATGCGATTACTAAGGGAGGAACAAATTTGTGGAATGAATGCAATTTATGTATGCAGACCAGAAAAATTTTTTAGCTAAAAATGATTGTTGTAAAAATTTATTTAATTTGAATTTGTAACGTCATAATTTTTATGTTAAGAGTGGGGATATTTGTTGTATGATGTCCGGTTAGTAAGAATGTTGTTGAAAGAGTGAGTGATTGTTTTTGTGGTTGTTATTATTATTATTATTATTGTTATTATTATTTTTTTGTTTCGGGTTTGTGCTAACCCACTAAGTGGGAGATGCGTGATTTTATGTATGTATGTATGTATATATGTATGTATGTATGTATGTATGTATGTATGTATGTATGTATGTATGTATGTATGTATGTATGTATGTATGTATGTATGTATGTATGTATGTATGTATGTATGTATGTATGTATGTATGTATGTATGTATGTATGTATGTATGTATGTATGTATGTATGTATGTATGTATGTATGTATGTATGTATGTATGTATGTATGTATGTATGTATGTATGTATGTATGTATGTATGTATGTATGTATGTATGTATGTATGTATGTATGTATGTATGTATGTATGTATGTATGTATGTATGTATGTATGTATGTATGTATGTATGTATGTATGTATGTATGTATGTATGTATGTATGTATGTATGTATGTATGTATGTATGTATGTATGTATGTATGTATGTATGTATGTATGTATGTATGTATGTATGTATGTATGTATGTATGTATGTATGTATGTATGTATGTATGTATGTATGTATGTATGTATGTATGTATGTATGTATGTATGTATGTATGTATGTATGTATGTATGTATGTATGTATGTATGTATGTATGTATGTATGTATGTATGTATGTATGTATGTATGTATGTATGTATGTATGTATGTATGTATGTATGTATGTATGTATGTATGTATGTATGTATGTATGTATGTATGTATGTATGTATGTATGTATGTATGTATGTATGTATGTATGTATGTATGTATGTATGTATGTATGTATGTATGTATGTATGTATGTATGTATGTATGTATGTATGTATGTATGTATGTATGTATGTATGTATGTATGTATGTATGTATGTATGTATGTATGTATGTATGTATGTATGTATGTATGTATGTATGTATGTATGTATGTATGTATGTATGTATGTATGTATGTATGTATGTATGTATGTATGTATGTATGTATGTATGTATGTATGTATGTATGTATGTATGTATGTATGTATGTATGTATGTATGTATGTATGTATGTATGTATGTATGTATGTATGTATGTATGTATGTATGTATGTATGTATGTATGTATGTATGTATGTATGTATGTATGTATGTATGTATGTATGTATGTATGTATGTATGTATGTATGTATGTATGTATGTATGTATGTATGTATGTATGTATGTATGTATGTATGTATGTATGTATGTATGTATGTATGTATGTATGTATGTATGTATGTATGTATGTATGTATGTATGTATGTATGTATGTATGTATGTATGTATGTATGTATGTATGTATGTATGTATGTATGTATGTATGTATGTATGTATGTATGTATGTATGTATGTATGTATGTATGTATGTATGTATGTATGTATGTATGTATGTATGTATGTATGTATGTATGTATGTATGTATGTATGTATGTATGTATGTATGTATGTATGTATGTATGTATGTATGTATGTATGTATGTATGTATGTATGTATGTATGTATGTATGTATGTATGTATGTATGTATGTATGTATGTATGTATGTATGTATGTATGTATGTATGTATGTATGTATGTATGTATGTATGTATGTATGTATGTATGTATGTATGTATGTATGTATGTATGTATGTATGTATGTATGTATGTATGTATGTATGTATGTATGTATGTATGTATGTATGTATGTATGTATGTATGTATGTATGTATGTATGTATGTATGTATGTATGTATGTATGTATGTATGTATGTATGTATGTATGTATGTATGTATGTATGTATGTATGTATGTATGTATGTATGTATGTATGTATGTATGTATGTATGTATGTATGTATGTATGTATGTATGTATGTATGTATGTATGTATGTATGTATGTATGTATGTATGTATGTATGTATGTATGTATGTATGTATGTATGTATGTATGTATGTATGTATGTATGTATGTATGTATGTATGTATGTATGTATGTATGTATGTATGTATGTATGTATGTATGTATGTATGTATGTATGTATGTATGTATGTATGTATGTATGTATGTATGTATGTATGTATGTATGTATGTATGTATGTATGTATGTATGTATGTATGTATGTATGTATGTATGTATGTATGTATGTATGTATGTATGTATGTATGTATGTATGTATGTATGTATGTATGTATGTATGTATGTATGTATGTATGTATGTATGTATGTATGTATGTATGTATGTATGTATGTATGTATGTATGTATGTATGTATGTATGTATGTATGTATGTATGT
Source organism: Harpalus rubripes (assembly GCA_963082715.1). NCBI lineage: Eukaryota > Metazoa > Arthropoda > Insecta > Coleoptera > Carabidae > Harpalus > Harpalus rubripes. Next base: position 91,636,622 of record OY720448.1, on the reverse strand, counting down.
ATGTATGTATGTATGTATGTATGTATGTATGTATGTATGTATGTATGTATGTATGTATGTATGTATGTATGTATGTATGTATGTATGTATGTATGTATGTATGTATGTATGTATGTATGTATGTATGTATGTATGTATGTATGTATGTATGTATGTATGTATGTATGTATGTATGTATGTATGTATGTATGTATGTATGTATGTATGTATGTATGTATGTATGTATGTATGTATGTATGTATGTATGTATGTATGTATGTATGTATGTATGTATGTATGTATGTATGTATGTATGTATGTATGTATGTATGTATGTATGTATGTATGTATGTATGTATGTATGTATGTATGTATGTATGTATGTATGTATGTATGTATGTATGTATGTATGTATGTATGTATGTATGTATGTATGTATGTATGTATGTATGTATGTATGTATGTATGTATGTATGTATGTATGTATGTATGTATGTATGTATGTATGTATGTATGTATGTATGTATGTATGTATGTATGTATGTATGTATGTATGTATGTATGTATGTATGTATGTATGTATGTATGTATGTATGTATGTATGTATGTATGTATGTATGTATGTATGTATGTATGTATGTATGTATGTATGTATGTATGTATGTATGTATGTATGTATGTATGTATGTATGTATGTATGTATGTATGTATGTATGTATGTATGTATGTATGTATGTATGTATGTATGTATGTATGTATGTATGTATGTATGTATGTATGTATGTATGTATGTATGTATGTATGTATGTATGTATGTATGTATGTATGTATGTATGTATGTATGTATGTATGTATGTATGTATGTATGTATGTATGTATGTATGTATGTATGTATGTATGTATGTATGTATGTATGTATGTATGTATGTATGTATGTATGTATGTATGTATGTATGTATGTATGTATGTATGTATGTATGTATGTATGTATGTATGTATGTATGTATGTATGTATGTATGTATGTATGTATGTATGTATGTATGTATGTATGTATGTATGTATGTATGTATGTATGTATGTATGTATGTATGTATGTATGTATGTATGTATGTATGTATGTATGTATGTATGTATGTATGTATGTATGTATGTATGTATGTATGTATGTATGTATGTATGTATGTATGTATGTATGTATGTATGTATGTATGTATGTATGTATGTATGTATGTATGTATGTATGTATGTATGTATGTATGTATGTATGTATGTATGTATGTATGTATGTATGTATGTATGTATGTATGTATGTATGTATGTATGTATGTATGTATGTATGTATGTATGTATGTATGTATGTATGTATGTATGTATGTATGTATGTATGTATGTATGTATGTATGTATGTATGTATGTATGTATGTATGTATGTATGTATGTATGTATGTATGTATGTATGTATGTATGTATGTATGTATGTATGTATGTATGTATGTATGTATGTATGTATGTATGTATGTATGTATGTATGTATGTATGTATGTATGTATGTATGTATGTATGTATGTATGTATGTATGTACGTTGGGCGCCAATTTTTATTACAATGGTCCTAGATGTGAGGACCCGTGTAAGCGGTTTTGAGAGGGCTAACTCAGAGAGGCAGTAGAGTAGGGTGGGTTTTAAATATATTAACTCGGAATGGGCGCCAGGTAAATGTAAAATACGCGCTCTCAAATAACGTGATTTACCACACGGTACGGTAAGGACAAGGCGGGAGATTATGGGATTATATGCGACGCATAGAAACGCAGAATGTAACATTAACAAACATTTAATGATAGGACGCAGTACATATAACATTTAAATTCAAATGCCAAGTCGCGGCGTAAATCAAATGAAGGTTGTGAATACTGAATCGTGCTCATGCGAGGCAATGGTGTAAACAAAAAGTCACTGTAGAATTACAAAATGGCGCGGGTAAGCGAAGGACGATCGTCTATGCTGTTCCGCGGAAGTAAACAAAAAAGTAGGGTTAAGCCAACTTAGAGCTATTCGCAGAAGCTTGATACAGCTGTGAAAAGTGAAAATGTATGATAAAATGGTACGCACGCGGAAGTGGCTTTACAACGATAACATACACTGATATTCCGTTAAATCCGTAAGTACAAATGTCAACGCAAACAATTACGATCATAGAATGCGCAATGTAAATTACTCTTAAATTGTAGATCTTAAGTACATCATGCACATTGGAAATATAATAATACACACACAGAGAGGCTGTGGTGTCAACGAGCATGTGAAACAGAGATATTATAAAATTCTTAGCTGGTCGCTGACTCCTGGAGAACGTCACGGAAGGGTGAGGACCTCTTGGTGAACAGGCAGCAACTGCTGACAGGTATAATACTCCTAAATGTTGTAGAACTCGACGGAGGTGACGTGGATGCACCAGCTCCCCGTTACGTGCTTCCAACGTGTGTATGTATGTATGTATGTATGTATGTATGTATGTATGTATGTATGTATGTATGTATGTATGTATGTATGTATGTATGTATGTATGTATGTATGTATGTATGTATGTATGTATGTATGTATGTATGTATGTATGTATGTATGTATGTATGTATGTATGTATGTATGTATGTATGTATGTATGTATGTATGTATGTATGTATGTATGTATGTATGTATGTATGTATGTATGTATGTATGTATGTATGTATGTATGTATGTATGTATGTATGTATGTATGTATGTATGTATGTATGTATGTATGTATGTATGTATGTATGTATGTATGTATGTATGTATGTATGTATGTATGTATGTATGTATGTATGTATGTATGTATGTATGTATGTATGTATGTATGTATGTATGTATGTATGTATGTATGTATGTATGTATGTATGTATGTATGTATGTATGTATGTATGTATGTATGTATGTATGTATGTATGTATGTATGTATGTATGTATGTATGTATGTATGTATGTATGTATGTATGTATGTATGTATGTATGTATGTATGTATGTATGTATGTATGTATGTATGTATGTATGTATGTATGTATGTATGTATGTATGTATGTATGTATGTATGTATGTATGTATGTATGTATGTATGTATGTATGTATGTATGTATGTATGTATGTATGTATGTATGTATGTATGTATGTATGTATGTATGTATGTATGTATGTATGTATGTATGTATGTATGTATGTATGTATGTATGTATGTATGTATGTATGTATGTATGTATGTATGTATGTATGTATGTATGTATGTATGTATGTATGTATGTATGTATGTATGTATGTATGTATGTATGTATGTATGTATGTATGTATGTATGTATGTATGTATGTATGTATGTATGTATGTATGTATGTATGTATGTATGTATGTATGTATGTATGTATGTATGTATGTATGTATGTATGTATGTATGTATGTATGTATGTATGTATGTATGTATGTATGTATGTATGTATGTATGTATGTATGTATGTATGTATGTATGTATGTATGTATGTATGTATGTATGTATGTATGTATGTATGTATGTATGTATGTATGTATGTATGTATGTATGTATGTATGTATGTATGTATGTATGTATGTATGTATGTATGTATGTATGTATGTATGTATGTATGTATGTATGTATGTATGTATGTATGTATGTATGTATGTATGTATGTATGTATGTATGTATGTATGTATGTATGTATGTATGTATGTATGTATGTATGTATGTATGTATGTATGTATGTATGTATGTATGTATGTATGTATGTATGTATGTATGTATGTATGTATGTATGTATGTATGTATGTATGTATGTATGTATGTATGTATGTATGTATGTATGTATGTATGTATGTATGTATGTATGTATGTATGTATGTATGTATGTATGTATGTATGTATGTATGTATGTATGTATGTATGTATGTATGTATGTATGTATGTATGTATGTATGTATGTATGTATGTATGTATGTATGTATGTATGTATGTATGTATGTATGTATGTATGTATGTATGTATGTATGTATGTATGTATGTATGTATGTATGTATGTATGTATGTATGTATGTATGTATGTATGTATGTATGTATGTATGTATGTATGTATGTATGTATGTATGTATGTATGTATGTATGTATGTATGTATGTATGTATGTATGTATGTATGTATGTATGTATGTATGTATGTATGTATGTATGTATGTATGTATGTATGTATGTATGTATGTATGTATGTATGTATGTATGTATGTATGTATGTATGTATGTATGTATGTATGTATGTATGTATGTATGTATGTATGTATGTATGTATGTATGTATGTATGTATGTATGTATGTATGTATGTATGTATGTATGTATGTATGTATGTATGTATGTATGTATGTATGTATGTATGTATGTATGTATGTATGTATGTATGTATGTATGTATGTATGTATGTATGTATGTATGTATGTATGTATGTATGTATGTATGTATGTATGTATGTATGTATGTATGTATGTATGTATGTATGTATGTATGTATGTATGTATGTATGTATGTATGTATGTATGTATGTATGTATGTATGTATGTATGTATGTATGTATGTATGTATGTATGTATGTATGTATGTATGTATGTATGTATGTATGTATGTATGTATGTATGTATGTATGTATGTATGTATGTATGTATGTATGTATGTATGTATGTATGTATGTATGTATGTATGTATGTATGTATGTATGTATGTATGTATGTATGTATGTATGTATGTATGTATGTATGTATGTATGTATGTATGTATGTATGTATGTATGTATGTATGTATGTATGTATGTATGTATGTATGTATGTATGTATGTATGTATGTATGTATGTATGTATGTATGTATGTATGTATGTATGTATGTATGTATGTATGTATGTATGTATGTATGTATGTATGTATGTATGTATGTATGTATGTATGTATGTATGTATGTATGTATGTATGTATGTATGTATGTATGTATGTATGTATGTATGTATGTATGTATGTATGTATGTATGTATGTATGTATGTATGTATGTATGTATGTATGTATGTATGTATGTATGTATGTATGTATGTATGTATGTATGTATGTATGTATGTATGTATGTATGTATGTATGTATGTATGTATGTATGTATGTATGTATGTATGTATGTATGTATGTATGTATGTATGTATGTATGTATGTATGTATGTATGTATGTATGTATGTATGTATGTATGTATGTATGTATGTATGTATGTATGTATGTATGTATGTATGTATGTATGTATGTATGTATGTATGTATGTATGTATGTATGTATGTATGTATGTATGTATGTATGTATGTATGTATGTATGTATGTATGTATGTATGTATGTATAATTTTGGACTAGTATATGTTTATGAAAAGTAGATCAGTACGTAAACATAATTAAAAATAATTTTCGTACCTTTTACATAAATGGCGTGTGGTGTAGATATATCATCATTACATATGTCTTCTTTGGAAATATGTTCCTACAAAAAATATTAATTATGTATATATTTTTCTTATGTGAACACAAATTTATGTCATTACCTCTACTTCCTGAAATATATATTTTAAATCATCTTTAAAGTATGTAGATGTGCAAATTAGAAATTTTTGTAATATTTCATCTACGTCATTAAATTTGTATTTTTGGTTTGTTAGAAAAGAAATAGTTTTTTCCATTTTTTGAATGCCACTTGTGAAGTCATTTTGTATATTACATTCAGTTAATAGCTGAAAATGTAGGAACATATATTTTTCTCGGAAGAGATAAGGCCATTCTTCCACGATAGACGCTATGGTAGGTACATTTTTTTGATTCAAAAAATATCTTTGTGCTGCATATGTAGACTTCATTAAATTCTCAATTTCTTCGTTATCTATCTGTTTGTCCTATAGTTGCTGCAGTTTTACCTTCTTTGCTGCTATTGATTCTATTGTTTCTTCATCCGGGTTATTTGGTTGCCAATTTTGGCAAACAGCTGTTTTCAATCTTTTATAACTAACTTTTACGCCACTGGATAAATCCGAATTATTACAAGTTCTATTAAGATAATTATTTCTATCTTCCACTTTTTTCAGCAATGCGGAATATCCGCTACCAATAAATTTTCCGTCTTCGTCTAAGTCTCCTAATGTTGGATACTTTCTAATTAATTTTTCGCAGATGGGTTTCAATGTTTTTCTTCCTGGATATTTCATGTGTTTTCTTATGTAATCTACTAATAAATGAGTAAATAATGTCAAGTCCTTTGCATCCAATGTACTTTTTTCGGAAAACTTTGCAGCTAGTTGTAAGGGAATTTGTACAATAAAGGAGTTTACGTCAATAGTTTGTGTCTCTTCATTTTCTGTTTCTGATGTGTGTACTGATAGGTTTTTATGAAGATCAAGGGAAGAAGACAATAAGGAATTAGAAGAAGTAGTATTGGCACTACTAGTACTACATTTGTCCCAGTCTTTATCAGCCCAGTACTCGTTTTCTCTTAAAATAATTAATGTTTCATTTTTCATACAATCTAAAGTCTCGTTATCTTCTATACTTGTTCCATCACATTCGAGTACAATTTCATTAACAGAACGGTCAAATTTTTCTGAAGCTACAATAAACATATAATGAAATATAGTTATATTTCGATTTTACGTTAATTTTAATTACTTGTCATTTTCAACAAATTTAAATCGATATTGGCAATATTTATAAATTTTTTTATTTGTCTGTCTGGCGTCCATATTTTGAACACTGGCATCTACAAAAAAGATTAATGGTTTATTTTTTTATATAAATATTACTTATATGCTACAAAGTCGTATTTTTTGTCAATTTTTAACCAAATTGCACAAATTTATAAATCTACGGATCCAAAACATACAAATTAGCATGTAAAATTGATTTTTTTGTGCTATATTTATAGCTCATCAAAATAAGCATGTTTCAGATAAAAATACGAATTGTTATGAACGACATGTTTGCTTAGAGGATAATAATCCAGAAGCTCAGAAAATTCACAAATAACTTCGTTAATAATTGTTGTACTCTTTAAGTAATATAAACCTTGATCGGGAAGTTCTGATAATTCATGTTCAGTCCCAATAAAATAAACTTTATCATATGTTTTTGTAACAAGTATTGTACATATTTCGCATATTTTATAATTATATGTTTCGTAATCTTTTTGTAATACTACAAACATACCTTTATTGTAACAAATACCTCTATACACAATACTTTGTGATTCAATAAAATCATTATAACTAAATCGAAAATAATATTTAACTTTTTCTGAAAATGTGTTAAAATTTACTGCACATGCAACATCTGCAATAACAGAATCATTAAAAAAAATTCCACAATTGAGGTACGATTGCATAAGTTGATGACGTTCTGATAATGTTAAGGTTAAATTTTTGAAATTGCTTAGATGACGTACTACCTTTTTGAAAAAGCTGTGTTTGCTTTCGAATCTCAATGTCCATAGTCGAATTAAAGGTCCGAATTGTCTCGTTAATTCACCATAATGGGTAATGTAGTGATGCTTAGGCCTTAGGGAATTTTGAGGAAAACACTCTTTTCTCATATTCAAATAATCAGTGAAATACATATCTATTAGAACTGTTTGCGCTACTGATAATTTAGGCGCACAAACTAATTCAACTGCTTTTCTTAATGTAAGTAGTAAAATCCATACTTTATCTTGCATATCTACTTTATAAATTAAAGCTAGTGTAATAATTTGTAATAATTTTCGGGTCTCAGATGCCTGACCAACAATTTTAATACTTTTTATATTAATTAATGGAACACTTGTTTGATCATTTTTATCAAACTTGATTGATTTTAATTTAGTATTTAGATAGTTTTCTGATACATAATTTTGTTTAATAAAATATTTTATTATTAACATCAAATCGTATTGTACGACTCCTTCAAAAAGATCGTGACCAATACATGGTGGTAGGCCAGGATTACACACATGATAAAAAGACAAAGAATTGAGAACAGAATTATCTTTAATACCACAGACATGTAACTGAGAATTTTGTAAATTTCTTTGGACATGTTCATTATAATTTTGTATTGTCCTTTTTTCTTTCTTAAATATGTCACCATCCTGAAGGTTTTGTTTAGTAAATAAACAAAACCTGCAGAGATAATCAGTGCTCGAAAAATTTTCTGTGAATCCTCCAATCATATGACTTCCTAAATTGTCTCCTGTTACTGCAACTAATCTACAAGAAAATTCAAAATTTTGTCCCCCTTTTTTCAAAATAATTCCATTTATTTCTAAGTGTTTTAAATCTGCAACAAGGGGTGCCAATATTTTTTTTATGCCAAAATATTTTACATTCTTCTCATAACATAGTAAAATTAGTTGAATAGGATCTACTTTAGACTGATTGTAACTATATAAATTTGCAATTGTGTAATAAACAGCTAATAATTTGTGCTTAGTTCTAGCTGAACCTAACGGATTGCATATCTCAAACGCATCCTGGTAAACAATTATTTTTACCATGTTATTATCATTGTAGTAATTGTTATTAATAGTGCCATCGGTAAAGCTAATTAATACATTTTTATCGTATTGTTTTGGATGTTTTAATTGATATTCTACTCCTTCATTAGCAAGAAATACACGTAAAGATTCCTGAATGGGCACATAATGATAATAACAGGGAACATGGTTTGAATTAAATCCCAAAAAAATTTTTGTTGGGTTAACGTAGTTAAAATAATGTTTATATGCGCGTTTTCTACAGTAACTGTTCCGAAGTAATCCATTTTTCTCTTTTTCATGATAATTATCAATAAAATTACATTGCTCTATTTCTCTGAATAATAAGGCTCTAATATTTGGTGCAATATTATGCTCAATAAATAAGTCATTTAATTTGGTGCAAAGAATTTTACGGTTCAATGTATTTATTTCGCATATAGCATCTACTATATTTTGCATAGTTTCACTTGTCAAAAGATTTTTTGCTTCTAACTTCAAATAAAAAACTGTTAAACTTTTAAGTAACTCATCTTGTACATTATTTGGACTACGTACGAGTACATTTAAGGAAGTGTGCTGTGAATTTATAATTTCATTAATATTATTTACAAAATTGCTCCTGTCTAAATTATTTTGATTTGGTATTTCAATTTCAGGTATTTGTTCACTTTCAATAGCATTATAAAAATGGTGTCTATACATGTGACATTTCAATGAATTTAATTTTGTGTAGTAAGATTTATTATTACATGTTTTATCAAAACATTGCACTGCAATTCCTGACAAAATATGAAATTTACCATGTTTAATCACCTCCGTAACCGTATTGCAAAGAAAATTGCATGAATCCGTGCGACATTGAAATTTATTTGCGCTGTTATTAATATTTTGTTTTATTCTGTGATTACGGTATTTATGACTTAATAAAGATTTATATTTTGAAAATTGCATTTTGCACTGGGCTACTGGGCACTTAAATTTAACATTTTTAATATGTTTATTAAGTGATAACATAGTGAAAAATGATTAGGTTAGGATAATAGTTGTCAGGTCACCAACAATTGATTTCTGTAATATGACATTACTAAATAGTTTTATGAAGAAAATAATAAGATATACGTACCGTTAATGTAGATTTCTCAATGCTTATTTGAAAGATATTAAAGTTATTTAACTCTGCTGAAGCTGCAGCCAAAATGACCTTATCTAAAACACAACAATAGACGTAGGTAGTTGGATTCCTGCATTCTTATTGGTCGGCGGCATCAAAGAATTTGTTTTACAGAAATATTTTGTAAAAATTATAATATACATTGCTTGTTCTTTTATTATAGTTTTATTTATTATAATGTAATAATTGGTTAATGTATTCATTCAGAGTGAAGTCGAGAGTATACTACAGTTTAACCCACTTGATTTTCAATAGAAATAAGCAAGTGTGCAAAGTAAACTACAGTCAACAACTGTCATGAACGTGTAAACAAAACATAATACAAATTGTCTTACCTTTGCAATAATTTATAGTCATAAACTTCTAATGCACAGTAATAATATAATATATGTGTATATCTATAACACGAAATAGCGAAATACGCACTTACAGTGCAAGAATACAGAATGTCGGGACGGGGAAACCCTCAACCTTCCAGCTTGCAGCGACGCTTCGCTCTGATTGGTTGGCGGCAGTGCAAAGAAATTGTTTTACAAAAATATTCTGTAAATTTTGTTATATAAAATACGTAGTCACATATTATTAAAATCCTCATTATTTTTACTTAAAAAAATAGTATTTTTACATATATTGTATGTATTTCAGAGAAACAATTATGTAACATTATATTTACATATATTTTTATTTAAAAAATTACGGAAAATATAGTAAAATTACAGACTTTAATGAAAAACACATATAGTTTTTCAATTTTACACATTTTTGAGGACAATTACCAATTGTATATGTAAAATCGCGATTACGCATTTATTATGTAATTTTTTTACTACAATTTTTCTGGAAAATCGCGATTTTTTTTTACAGTGTAGGGAACAGTTTTGACCCCTCTGATTGGCTGAAATTAGAGACAATAGTTAACACAATCTAATTTCGGCTACTTAAAACTGGCGCTGATGCGAGCGACATCTGCTGAATGGCTTAAGTGGAACAATGGATACACAGTATTTCATTCAGAATATTTTATTACAGTTTCTCATTTCATTAGAGTCAATACATTTTTACATTCGTAGAAATTTTCAGTTTTTCTAAACATACCTATTTGCACGATCGGATTTTTTTAAATGTTTACCGATAGGGTTTCCAAGGCAGTAAGCTATATTTACAAATTAAAGTAAGTATTATCACAGTATAGAGAATATGCAGTAGCGACACCGCTGATTTTCGTTCCAACCTGCTCGGGTTGAAGGGGGAATAATGAGGTGCGGGATTTTGAATCAGATTTAAATAATATATTTCGTACAGATTCATTGTATTTGTAATAATTATCATGTATTTGTTAGAATTTTATAAAAAAAATATTTTAATATTATGTACCTATATACAGGTACAATATGTAACAAATAGTTTTATTTATTGTAAATATGAACAATAACAAATATCTCGTGTACAACACGTAGGAAAAGTATATTTTTCCTTATTTGTACAAATAGCTATTTTTATAATATCTTGGCGATAAAAATATATTTTTTTTAAATAAAAGAGTTCACTTCTTATTTGTTTACACATGCACCGAAAGTGAGAAAAACGAAAACGTATAACAATTGATGATTTGGAAGCAACTATATACTTGGTTATTGTTTATATTTGTTACTTTAATACGAGTATTTTTGAAGTATGTAATATTTATAATAATTATTTTTTGTTTAGTACAACGGATTTGATGTATAAAACTTATTTACATATTTGTTATTGGTTATTGTTTATATTTATTAGTATTTATAAATATTTGTTACTTGTTTATTATTTAAATATTTATTACTTTAATACTAGATTTTTATAAATATATAATTATTTATAATATTAGGATTGGATATGTAATATTTATTACTACTATTTAATTATTTATTGGCGTTAAATATATTTTTTTACATATTTATATTTCACTATTATCTATTTTTACCATATCACACTTTATCAATTGATATTAAATAACAAATATTAAATATATATTTTTATGTTTTCTTCAAATTTCGCGCTCCTCATTATTACCCTCTGCACGCCGAATAGCCTGGAACGAAACATCAAAGGTTCCGACAAGAGTGTCGCTACTGCTTGTATTCTCTATACTGTAGTAATATTATGTTCCGTAAATCAACAAAAAAAAAAAAACGAAATTGAACATTCTATTACATTTAATGCTGAAAAAAATAACACAACCAACAATATATCAAGTATAAATAATGTTTTCATACTTACATCTATAATAATTATTAGTAATAACACTAATGCAATTTAGAAATTTGACATTGACATATATCGTTTGATTTTGTAATGAATAAGTTTGAAAGTAGCGGTAATGGGGGTAAATATACCAGAGAAACCAGGATTATTTCGCAATTGCCGTGGTCCGACCTTTTACCAATTTTTTTCAGGAACCGCGTTCTAAATAGAAACCGGTAAATAATTTCAGGGTTTAGGAATACAAAACCGTAAACCTGATCGAACCGGTTGCGTTGCGGGACGTACTATAAATAAAAACAAAGATCAAAGCTTACTTTCAAAATGACAACTAAAAATTTTTCATATGTCAAAATAATTTTCAAATCACATTTCAAATCTTAATAAGCATTGCGATCAGCAAGTGCTCTTCTACTGATATCGGATGTATCGGAGATCGCGATTTCGTCTATATCAACCGGTAGGAACCACTTAAAGACCTTAATAATTAATACTTAAAATAAATATAAATATTTAATTTAATAACAAACATTTCAGAATTAATAATATAGCCGGTATTTTTGTGGTTAGCGTTCTATAATTACTGGTTCATAAATTGAGAAATATTTTGTGACGATGGTCACTAGATTTGGATTTAATTTTCGTGTTTAGCATTGTAGTCTTGTGGTTAACAAGTTAGTTTTTTTGCTAAAGGTTATAAATTCAAATCGACGTTCAAATCCCACCAGTAAAAATGTTGTTTACATTTTTATTATTTTGTATTGGTTGAAATTACGCAATGTAATTGTTTGATTATATTGTATGTCGTTTGTTGTAAAATGAATTGTTGTATTATTGTTTAAAATTGCAAATGTTTATGAATTTGTTGTTTACCTGTTAGGTACAGCGTGGTCGAGGGGCTAGCATGCTCGACCAGCGCGCTGGGGATGAGTTTGTATTTTTTTTATATTTTTAATTTAAAATTGCAAGTATTTGCAGGATAATTAGAATCTTGTTTAAACATATTTTCGTATTTTGAACGGTTTTTCGGGGTATAAATACGGGCCCAAGCGACAGTTTTAGTCAGAGAGTGTGTGCTCTCTCAACAGAGCGTTAGCTCTTCATCGAGTCTTGCAGAGAGAGTGTGTGCTCTCTCGGGAAGACGGTGTGTGCCGTCTTCCGCGAATCTGGTGAGTGACGGGCGAGCAAGTGTTGGACCTTGGCTGGCTCTGACTCAGTGCTGTTGGTGTATGCCGACAGCTCGTGAGGGAGTGCAAAAGGTGCATCGTACGGCTAGCGACACCGCCTTAGCCGTATATTAAAGCTAGCGGGGTTTACCACTGTTTGCTGTAATCGCGATTGTCGATGAGTGTTGGTGTGTGTCAACACGGCTCCGTTTCGAAATCGCGATTGTTGATGAGTGTTGTCGAGTAACAACACTGTTGCCGTTTGTTTGTTTCAACTTTGGTGTGTGCCATTGTTGATTGTTCGTGCCGCGGTCCCGTTACTTTGGTGTGTGCCATTGTTGACCGTTTATTTATATGAACGAATCCTGCAAGTATCGCTGCTTTATTTGTATTAGCCGATTGTATGCTAGCGATTGTAACTTTCATTTGTCTCGTTATTATCATCGTTTTAGTATATTTTAATAAAATATTAAAATTCATTATATGATTTTATTGTCAAAAACCGAACTCTGTCTCCACTAAGCTACCCGAGCCCTTTTGGCGTTCAAGCCACTTTTTTCAGCGGCGCTATAACAGCGTCCTTCACCTCTCATGTGCTGTGTTATCGACCGATCGATTGGCGCCCAAGAAACCCGTTTTGACAGCAAGGAGAACTGAAGAGAACGTCGAATAAAGTTGACAGACTGACCATTTTGCCCTCACAATATGGCGCCCGAACAGGGACTTTTTGACAGGTTGACTCTTCATTTTGCCACTACAATTTATTATTTGTTGGATTAGGCTGTCTGAAGTCTTCTTTGCTGATGGCGGGAATCATTTTAACACTTGTGATATTATTTACCTACGAATAGTCTTATTATAGCAAATCAAATAAAGAATAAAGCAATTTTGAATAAGTTTGTTATTTATTTTTATTTACGGGATATGTAATTTTTTTATTTGATAAAAATCGTGAATCTTCTTTGAAGGTAAAGAAAAAAACATTGGGCGTCATGAGTATTTTGTCATATGCACATGAAAAGGTCAAAGTCATTTATTCAATTGTTTTGTATTCTTCTCTCTTCCTATGTACTCGAACAGTGCATGAACTTTAATTGTTTATTTTCTATTTGCAAAACAACTCGAGGTAAAATTCTTATCTCTTACATCACTTAATTTATATTTTTTCAGTTCATTCATGAATAAACATTATTAATTTTATTGCGATTTTAAATATGTACATTAAAGACATATTAATTTTTAATTAACACGTTTAAGAAAAAAAAATTGATATTTGTCACAGTCGATAGTGAATTATGAATAATGGGAAACTAATAGAGCACCTGTTCTCTTTAAAATTAGATCGACTAATAAGGAGCTGGTACATAAATTAACATTTATAAAATATTAATTAACATAAAAATGAATACTTTTAATTTATTTGGGTAAAAGGTTAGATGAATTATCAGTTTTAAATTGTCACATTCTTAAATAGAAATTTAAATTTTTATTTGCTGACAACATTTATTAATATGCTTTCCTTAGTTTTTAATTCAAATAAATAATTTTCACATGAATTCAGTATGTAAAGAAAGTAGCTAATAGTTTGTCATGATTTATTATTATTTGAAAATTTTAAATATGTCATCTACTATCGACTCTATTTTTTATGTAAAATACTATTGAATCATTTCATTAGTAATTAAATATTTATTAAGATTTATTAAGGTCTTCTGTCTGAAGAAATTTCCATTAAATTTTATTTATCGCCTCTGATCGTATACGCTCTTTTTGGAAAATTATCAAGATATACAGGCTGTTCGAAAAATAGAGAACAATATTTGGATCGTATTAAAACACTCCTGTTTGTAAGTTTTTATACTCGTATGTAGGTTTTGCCCACTCTTTTGTGGCGTGTTATTAATTTGTTTATTCTCGTTTCCTAGCAACTGTCATAATTTATTGTGACAGTAGTAAATTGGGATTTATTCTGTCTTAAGGCGTTATCACACTAGAAGTAGTATCTCTGACGTGTCATGTATTATCCATGACTTCGGTTCATATCGTTGATTTACTCCAGTGTGATACCTACAAGGAAGTCATGGATCCTGTTGTCAGACGAAATGTAATCGGTTTCAGTTATATTATTTCTGTAATCACAATAGTGAATTAAAAAGAATGTACTTATTAATAATTTATAAAAACTAAAACATAATTTACAATTTATTTATTGTCCTTTAACATATTTTGTCTATAAAGCCAACCTCTGAAACCAACTGAAAACCCCGGACATCTATAAGGTAGGGAAGATCACGTGATATCATATGTTTTGTCCCTTTCTCACTTCAGACTCGATCTTCAGCTCTGTCCCATGCTAACTTTAGACTATGCGTCAGTTTGAATAGCTTTCATATTTTTCTAGCGGTAAATTTTAAGATTGAGTTTGCGCAAGCGTGGAATTTGTTGCCATTTTGTTATTTGGCGGTTCTTGTACATATAGCGATTGATTGTGTTATTGTTATTCATTGTAGTGTTTTATTATTTGTTTCTTTTTGTTATCTTGTTTGTTGTTATTTCTTTTATTGTTATTTTCTGTTGTTTGTGAGTGTTGTCGTTCTTTTTTAAACGATGCCAGTGCGTTGTTGGATGCAAGTTTGTCGTCGGACTATAATATAAAACTGTTTGCTATCCCATCAAGAACCTATTATCGAGGTAATATTTAAAACCTAATCATATTTGTACTTAAGTAACAAGTGACAATTTGTATCTGTATAGGGTAGGTGTGGTAGGTAGGTTACATGTGAAAAACAAGAGAGACGTCGTCCGTGGCCGTTTATGTTTATGAGAATATCACTTGATGACATATTATCGATTACTCAGATTTGATAGTAGGTCGTTGATGAAGCCCTAAATTTATAAATTGTCAATTACTGTTGGTAATATTTGCTTTTTAAGCAAGAATGAAGACTAAGAGCATCCTGATCGTAATACTTATGAATATACATATGATCACATTGTTATCTTCTATTATATTATATTATTGAAGAATTCAATAAAAACCTATTTGATTCTTACTGTCTTCATTTTATTCTCATTTGATATCTTGCTAGAAATGTGACAGCTATTCAAACTGACGCATGCGCACTGCGTCGAAAGTACAGTCTGAAGTTAGAATGGGACATAGCTGAAGAGCAAGTCTGAAGTGAGAAAGGGACAAAACATATGATAGGTTATGTGATCTTCCGTGCCCTATAGAATATAACTTTTCAATTTAACGGCTATCTCTTTCTATCGCTGCATATAGTAAGAAAATGGCGCGAACAACTGTCAGTTGGTCTGTCAAACATAACGTCAAAAATATTGCAGTCATTAAAATACCTGTATTCTCGGTAAAAAATTTGCATCGTTAGATATTTTAGCTCCAATAAAAGCTTTTGTAACTTTTTCCGAGAAGTTTTTTAAAGTTGTCAAAGATTTTTCTCACATTTTGCATCAATTTTTTTTAGAAACAAACGTCATAGATCTCAATTGTTCTTACTTTGCGCAGATCTCTATTGCGCATATCTTCTATCTCTTAAAATTGAAAAGGTCTTTTGATGGCGCGGGATATTTGTTATGTTTTAGGTGTCTGGAGGTGATTCACACCAACGACCAAATATAACTAGACAAAACATTCCCTATCCCTCTTCACTGAATGTTTTGATTTCGGCTGGCCAGACAGAGAAACTAGAGATAGAGATATGTCTTGTCCAGTTCGAGTATTTTTCACTAGAGGCCACGTAGAGTATCAGTTTATTAGGGTACCTTTATAACCAGGGTATGGCCATGGCATGGCTCACGTTTCGTCCGCCATTACCGGGACATCTGTTATATGTGTTTTTCTTGCGCAAATTATTATGTATTTTCGTGGATATTTGTTTTATTTTAATGAAACACACATTTAATTATCATTTTAATACGTATTTATAGTGTAAGTAATATATTTTATTTTATTTACTTGTGTAGTTTGTTAAGATTCCCACCACGATTACTGATATATTGAAAACAACTATAAATTACCAATATTAAGCACAATCATTTAAATTTTAAAAGGTAAGTTTAGAATATACAATTATTATGTAAATAAGAACTACAGATATTAAATTGGATGTGATAATAACAACCCATGTCATATATTCTACATAACCTCTAAATGTAAATAATAATAATTGTGTATCTCTTAAATTAATGAATTTTTATTACCTTTATAAATTCACAGTGTGATAATTTAATATTCTTTTATAATATAATATCACATTTATTACAAATAAATAAGGAAATGAATTACCGACAATGGCGGCAATCTTGGCCCATGGCCATACCCTGGTTATAAAGGTACCCTACAGTTTATAGCATAGTGTTTAGTTTGCGCGTTGCTCACTAGAGGCCACGTAGAAGCATGTGTATTTTGTATTTGTTTTGTAGTTGTAGTAGTTTTGTGAGTGACATGTTGGTTTTTCTTTAATATTAAACCTTCTAAATTATTCAATGTTAACCTTATATGTTAACTACGAAATTTTAACTAAGAACACTTTCACCTGTAGTGAGCAACGTTAAAACTAGACACTGATACTCTACGTAGCCTCAGTGGTGACCTCTAGTGAGAAATACTCAAACTAGACAAGACATATCTCTATCTCTACTTTCTCTGTCTGGCCAGCCGAAATCAAAACAAACCAAATGAAGTTTTGTCTAGTTATATTATATTTGGTCGTTGATTCGCACGGTCCGGGTTCGATTTCGACCGACGTAAAACTTGAATATTATATCTAGTTTTCAAATAGCATCAACGGTAGATATATAGCTATTTGGGAGTTTGGCACGCCTACATATAACTTAGAATTTTGGAATTGTTTTTATTAATATTGTAAGTAGGCAAAATTAATGATTTATTCTTAAATTGTCTATAAATGCAGAAAAAAATCTGATGTGGACTTCCTTACGCAAGACCAACATGAAATATAGACCCAATTATAAAATTGCACGTATTTGAAGTAATTTGACATTATTTATTATTTTTTTTGTACTGTTTTGTTCTAATCCATAGCAAGCTTTATTACAAAAACCAAAAAGTATCTATTTTTTAAATTTACACATCTCGCTTATACAAAGAGCTAATTTATGCTGCAATTCTGAACAAATCTGCAAGTCTTACAGATTTGTAAATCTGTAAAAAACTGACAAAAACGCATCTCTTTTTATTGATTAAAATAAAACTATACATAAGACTGGCAACTTTCGTTGCGATTTTGTTCATTATTTACAGATTTACATATCTGTAAGACTTACAAATTTGTTCAGAATTGCAGCATTAATTTGTTGTGCATTTATTTCTAAAATCAAAATGAAACCATTTTATTCAAGAAAAACTCTTAATAACTTTAGGTATTATGTCACTTACGGTTAGCTTATTTTAACCAAAATATATTATGTTATTCCCATTGACATAAAAGTGTTATATACCAAATTTGAAATGTTTTGGATTATATTTTAAAATAGTTTTTATTAAAATCTATTATAGGCTTGAAGTAAAGTACTACTTCTGGAAATTATGTAATGACCAAAACGGGAGGTGCACACTAGAT
The DNA here is from genome assembly GCA_963082715.1 of Harpalus rubripes. Taxonomy (NCBI): domain Eukaryota; kingdom Metazoa; phylum Arthropoda; class Insecta; order Coleoptera; family Carabidae; genus Harpalus; species Harpalus rubripes. The sequence goes on along the minus strand of OY720448.1, from coordinate 91,617,876 downwards.
GTCATAATAGTGCTATATACAAAATTTCAACTTTCTTCGGCATAACGATTTTGAGTTATGCAAGATACGTACGTACGTATAGACGTCACGACGAAATTAGTCAAAATGGATTCAGGGATGGTCAAATGGATATTTCCGTTGAAATCTGAAAACCGAAATTTTTCGCGATTACAATATTTCCTTTATTATGTAGAAGGAAGTAAAAAAGTCAACGCAAGTGTGGATGTGAGCGCGAATGAACATCAAGCGATTGTTCGGGTCCTTGGATGTGTGTTAGTGTGTTGATTTACCAATTCGGTACTAGAAACATACGCGTCCGATCACGAATATATGTTAACAAATACGAATTTTTGGTCCATATATGCGTTATTTGTATACGAATATTTGATATTCGTACACGAACAACGCATGTGTGGAGCCGGGGAAAAGCAATCAGGCAGAAATATGTTCGTGTCCGTCTTCGTGAGAAGGAATATTATACAGCTGATGTTAACGAATGTCCTGAATTACCTCCTTAAAATAATAAAAAATTCAAACAAAAGAGTGTTTAAATCCGAATCGGTTTGTTTCAGGACATGGATATATTAGATTTATTTTCTTTTCTTGGTATGACTGATATGTTCCTAAAATATTGCCCTCTATTTTTTGAACTTCCTGTATTTATTACAAATGTTTAAAGTAGTATTTTGATGATTTTTTTTTTGATGAAAAATTTCTATAGGTTCTTATTTAAATAAACCAACATCTAATTAAATTAATTAGCAAAACGACAGTGAAAATGTCATCTGAAATTTGTACCACATTAATTAATAAATTATAATAATTAATACTACGTCTACGTATAATGATATCGTACAGTCTGAAATTTCACTGTCATAAACGTTAATATATGTCAATCACTTGAACGAAAGAGATTTCTTAGAAATATCCTGAAGATCCTTATCGAGTTAGTGATTATAATAATATTCAAATTTCTCTCATCAAAAATACGTATAGAAGCTATAGCTTGTCGTCATTAGTACGGAGCATCTGATTATTAAATGAATGAACATCACCTGTCAATCATAGTGGCTAAAATATGTCATGACTGTCTATTAATACATGTCTTATACATATTTACAATTAACTTTTTAAATTGTTATTATTAATTACATGCCATCTATTACCACAGATTAAATAAATATTTAAAAAACAATACGAGGTCTGTTAGAAAAGTATGCGACCTTATTTTTTTTGCGAAAACCTGATGGATTTGAATCAAGCGCGGTTAAATGAGCCGACCTTGAACCTTCGTGCGCATGCGTGAATTTTTCCCGCCTGTCGATAGCGTTTGTTGCTGGCAAGCAGCATTTCAGCGAGGTAGTGTATAGTGCTCTCGTCGGTTTTTCATTGCAAGTAAAATGAAGGAATGACTGGAGCAGCGCTATTGCATCAAATTTTGCCTGAAACTGGGCGAAAGCCAAGTGGAAACCATTCGGAAGATTCAGACGCCTTTCGGTGACGATGCTATGGGCATCACACAGCATTCCACGTTACGAAGACCAAAGAAGACCCGCCAAGTGCGCAGCAACGTCAAAGCGATGCTGACTGCTTTCTTTGACTCCCGCGGTGTGGTCGTGTACGCACCACAGAGTCAAACAATCACCGAAGAGTACTACAGGGATGTCCTCCGTCGCCTACGTGATGCTGTGCGGCGCAAGAGACCGGACCGGAAATTGGCGCCTCCATCACGACAATGCTCCAGCACATTCCTCGCACTTGATTCAGACTTTTTTTTGGCGAAGAATAAGACTCCTGTAGTTCAACAGGTTCCTACTCTCCTGATATGGCTCCCTGCGACTTCTGGCTGTTGCCAAACTCAAGAGGCCATTGAAAGAAACGCTATTTGAGACAAGGGAGGACATTATGGCTGCAACGACAACCGAGCTAAACTCCATTCCGAAAGAGCGGCTTTCTCGGAATGCTTCCAACAATGGCGGCACCGCTGGGAAAAGTGTGTGGAATCCCAAGGAGACTACTTTGATACTTTGAAGGTGATTCGTTTTCTAATGCTCCAGGTATGCCAGTTTTTCCCCTGCCAAAGGTCGGATACTTTTCTAACTGACCTCGTATGGCGCAAGTGAATTATTTAATAATAATAATAATAATAATAATAATAATAATAATAATAATAATAATAATAATAATAATAATAATAATAATTTTATTGTCCAAAAGACTGTACAGAATGTCTCATTTTCGATGTTTTTTTTTTAAGGTATCTCGGGTTATATTAATGATAGAGCAAAACCATTTACACATTGCAGGGTCAACTTTTCGAGAAAAGTTTAATAGTCACCACAGGAATTTTCGATCTTCTTTTATTTCTGAGCTACAGGCAAAAACTCGTTTTTAGCTCACTTTGAAAATATATCATATCTTATTTATTATGATAGTAAAAATGTTTTTATAAAAATTTTACCGTTTTTTAAATAGAATAAAATAGCGTAATTAAAACTTAATAATTCTTTAGATATAACACAAACTTATGATTTTTTAAATGGGAACCTATGTTGAAAATAGTCTGGTCTTTTTGCTTGTTTTATAAGCTTTTCAATGATATATAACAAGTGTGCATTCTTTTGTTTTAAACATTAATAAAAGACGAATTATTAATTTATTGAGGTGAAAATACTGGAAATTATTAAGAAACAAATAAAAAAAATTATTACAAATCATCATTTGTTTATTTTGATTCAATATCTATTAATTATGTTCTCAAAATTATTCTTATCCAATTATTTTCGGGATAGTTAAATTTTTAGTTATCGACGTTACAGATGGCTTTGACACAATCCGAAAAAAATGGTTTAATATGCTTTTGAAGTAAATAAATTGAAAAAATTAATAAAACTGAAACACATAATATTAGAAATATGCAAATGATGATCTGTAATAGATTTTTTTCATTTGTTTCTTAAAATATTAAATTTTTTCAACCCAATAAATTAATAATTATTTCAAATTTAAGTTTAAAACAAAAGAATGTAGACTTGTTATATATCATTGAAAAGCTTGAAAAATAAGCAAAAAAAAACGAGACTATTTTAAACATAGTTTCCCATTTAAAAAATTATAAGTTTGTGTTATATCTCCAGAATCATTAAGTTTTCAAAAAATCTAATTATGCTATTTTATTCTATTTAAAAAACGGTAAAATTTTTGTAAAAACATTTTTTCTCTAACTATTTTAATAAATAAGATATGAGATATTTTCAAAATTAGAAAAAAACGAGTTTTTGCGTGTAGCTATTAAACATTCCTAAAAAAGTTGACCCTGGAATGTGCAAACAATTTTGCTCTATCCTCTATCGTTAATATTATCCGAGATACCTTAAAAAAACATCGAAAATGAGACACCCTGTACAATGCACAGTATAGAACATGTTAAAAAAGATGATAAAAAGTAATAAATAATACAGTTAATGTAATGTTTATGTAAAACAATTTCAGTTTATTTTCAAATGTTTTCAAGTTATCACATTGTTTAATTTCCAACCAATAGAATGACTTTTCTCTGTTCAAGAATTAGTTCCATATTCTCTCGTTTCAGCGAACGGATGATAGGTTAATTTTTTATGAAAATACAAGTATTTGGTAGAGTTAATTTAAATTACTTTCTAAAAATATAAATATAAAATAAACGTTTCACTTAAAAAAAACGATGATAGGTATATCACTTTCGACGAAATCGGAATAGAATTCATGACCTTTTCACACCAAAAAGTGGCATTTAAGTTCGCCCCTAAATTTTTAATTTAAACTGATCTAAAATAAATAATAAAGAATTAACCGTTTTTTCAATCACTGTGTATACAATTATGAAGCTTAGAGTGCACTTAAATGTTTGAATTAACGTGAAGGAGGATATAAATTGAAGAATGTCAACAACTATCATCGTTCAAATTAAAATTAGTGTTGCGTAAAATTTGAAATGATATCTTCGCAGTATTGTTTGCTAGCATTACAAAATCCAATGAGAACTTTGCGTATCTTACTCGTAATTCCTCTGACAAGAAGCTCTCTTCCTGTTCCGCGAGTCGCTCATTAGCTCTGTCTGCTTCACTGCAGTGCTACCACCCACGTCACTGCAGTCACTAATCACTCACACTCACTTACATACGTTACTTGATTATCGATAGGTTGTACACATCAATTCTGAACTTAAAGTTTTTATTAAATTATTATTTTTTGTATTGTTGATATTTAGCTTTCTTCTAAATGTCACTTTTATGTAATTATGAAATTGTGTTTCACGAATTTAGGTTTTTTTGTTTCCGGATTTAACTTTCTTCTGTATACGGATCGTGCGAATAAATACTAAATGTCATTTTTGCTAGGTTTATATTTTATTGTTAGGGTGAATTGAATACGTAGAAAAATAATAAAATTTGAAAATGAAAAAATGTGATGTGGACATCACACGACTTCCTAGTACGCAAGACCAACATGAAATATAAACTCAATTATAAAATTGCACGTATTTGACGTAATTTGACTTTAACATTTTAACTATGGGCTATGAATAACGTACTGTATGTGCTCCAACGTCACAGGAGTGGCGGGTTGTTTTTCATGACTATTTTTGTGCCAATCTTTTTATTTAATTATTTACGAAAATAACAATAAATTATTATTTTTTATATTATTAAGAAAAATATTGCATAAACTTTCATTTAAAATGCTTTTTAAAAAATGTGGAACCAGCTCATTAATATTATTCAAAAAGTAAACAATGCTTCAAAAAGAAAAACGTTAATGTCATTCATAAATATGTATATTACCTTGCAAGTGCAAAAATTGTGTAAATAACTTAATAATTTTATGCAGTACCTATGTATATGGCAGAAAAACTGAGTTGATTTACATATGGACCATATAATTTAGTGACATATTTCATTTTGTAGTATATAATGTTGTAAACGAATAAAAAGAATGTCAAGATCAAAAATTAAACCTGTTTACATTATAGGTACATATTTTGGCATTCTGGTATTAGTTATTAGAAACTTTTCTTTTGCGTGTATGATCCAAATACAATTGAAAATATATTGGAAACCATTAACAAAATTATTCCAAGGACTAATTTTAATAATTCCAAGCAATTAGATAAAATTATAACGGATATGCATGGAAATCTATAAACCACAGTATCATCGATAATTTACAAATTCAATATTACGACGAATGCAAGGTTTTATAAATAATTATTACGCGAGTACGATTACAAGAAAAATTTGAGAAATATTATTTCATAATTGTTGCGTTTCGTATTAGAATTTGTGGTGAAGATGTTGGTTTGAAATTCGAGCTCGTAGACCGAGGATTTTTAAGACATCTAAAGCTAGTTATGATTCATAACATCCGTGGTTTGTTCAATAGTTTATCGGTTTCAGAAAATGAAGACATTATTAATAAATATTATTTTTTGAAATTCTGTCATTAATCTTATTTTCAGAATACTATGATTAACAGAACAATTATTATGACATATGTCAATATGACAAATATTAAAATTATGTACTTTATATATATATATATATATATATATATATATATATATATATATATATATATATATATATATATATATATATATTATTAAATTTATAAGGTAATTTAGGTACAATAATTTTTTTATTTCATTTCTCGTAGATTTATTCTATTAAATAATTGATTTGCTAAACAATTTAAATTTTCATTTTATAACTTATTTAATAATACATTTTACAAAATAAAAAAAAAAATAAGGCGAGCAGGATTTGAACTTGTGAATAATTATTACAGTGCCCCGATGTAACCAATTATGCCACTGAATGCGTTTTCATGTTTTTAATAAATTATAAGTAATAACTGTAAAATTGCATTATACTTTTGCAAATATTTCAATAATAAGCCATTAAATTAGGAGTATTTAGATACTCTTCGATGCCAAATTAAATAATCTTTCTAAGCATATCAAAAACTCCCACTATAGTCTTGCGGGACAGGTGATATTTGAAAAAAAACTGTTTTCCCTTGTTAAACGCTTGTCACGGTTTTCAATGTTCACACTGTATATATGCGTCATCTCACGGCCACTCATTGCTTGCAATGTGCTTTATTCCTTATGTTTATTATTTTAAAATAAAGGAAACCGAGTTCAGGACGATACACTAACGTTATATGTATATATTAATGGACAGCTTTAAAGTTTCATATTATTTTATTCTCATTTTGTGTAGACTGTTGTTGACAGTATGGTAATATTATTACCTTACAGATACACTTATTACCTAGTTACCAGCCTACTTTTGTACATGTAAACAATGAATTAATATCCTGAAACCGGTAAAAGTTTTAACTTTATTTGAAAGTCCTTTCAACTATCAAAAAGCGTAATAAAATTTAACTGCTTATTTCTCGGGGCATTTTGAGCACATAATGTCATATAAACATAGATCTTATTCTTTTTCAGTATTTACTAAATTCAAGAAGTTTTATAAATAACATTCAATTTTGACTTCTTTATAAGTTCAATGCTCATTTTAATTGAATATATAAATATTACTTTTATTTTGCAATATCGATTGTCTAAGAAAATAAATACGTATGTATAGGTATATTTGCTGCTTATTCTTAATAAAAAAAGTTGAATTACTTATTTAACAAGTTCCAAATGTTACATATAAATAGTTAAAAGTTTTCTCACAATTAATTCCGATTTCACGTATTTCATTTTATTCCGAAACAAAAAATCGGAAATGAAACTTTTATTTAACTGTCCATCATATATTCAGTTCTCACCAATATTTGTTTAAATTTGAAAGTGAAACTATCATATTAAATGATTATTACACCTTCTAGTATAATTAAACCATTAATAACACAATATTACTCCTGTTATTATAAAAAATAAAAGTACTTTGAATCCGGAAGAATGAGCTAACTTAATATTTAATATATGCGTACATAAACTGCTCTAGATAATTAACATTAATGACTCACAAGTGACGTCAGGCAACATTTAGAAATTTTTCCAATTGAAGACTTCGGGCATTGTATATTTAAAACGGATTATTTTTTCTGACTACGGTGAAATCATCTTGATTTATTTATATCTTAATAGTTTAATATGTTCAATTATAAATTCGACACGCCTTTGAAAAGAATTTGACATTAGATTTACATCACGCAGTTTACCATTCATGAATTCATCAATGATTGAAGAAAGATCAAACTGATGATTAAGTGATGAAAGGTATTGAACTTTAAAATTAATTGATTGTGCCGGTTTGAATCAATTTAAATTGTATTATATTTGTAATTTAAAATTAATTTGGTGGAGAAATGTCACATGTAAAGTTTATCGTAGCAAATTTACAGGGATATATTAGCATAGGTTGCACAATTTAATTGAATATATTAATGTTAACATTTTGAATCGTTCAAAAATAGAAATAAACTTGACAGAATGTCAATTTTTTCATTAGCAGATGTACATACAGAGTGTTGACGACGACACCGGAACATAGAACTTTAACATGTAAATATTTTAATACTTTAGAATAAATTTAACCCCAGAATATATTCCAGGCCAGATAATTATTGTCAATTTCTGATAAGTTAACAGACGATTAAATCGACAGTTAATACAACCCTACTGATTTTGATATAATAAATATGTATTTTTTTTATTCTACTGTTGGTCTGCTTGGTCATATACTAAACTTGAATATCACAAGTAAATCATCGTAATAAAATTTATCGCAGAGAAACTTCATTGCAAGAAAATTCATCGCAGGAATATTCATTGATGATTAGATTACGTCAGTTTAGTTTAGGGTAGGTTACGTTTGGCAAATTATCTTACGAAATATTTTCTGTAATGTAATGAATTGCCTTTTTCATTTTTAACTAATCACATAATATTGCTGCCATAATTAGTCGATGTTTTAGGGGTGAACAATCATAATTTTTGTGTATAAATAAAAAGTCATCATTTTTTTTAATAATACGAGAAAATTTGAAATATCATTTTATTTTAAACAGTTTATCTGTCATAACACGTTAACTGCGATACATACCGCCCGGGATATGTAACCAGATGGTGACATCATGCAAAAGCGAATTTCGCCATTTCATTCTTCAGGTGCGGAGAGTATATAATTTTTATTTGTGGACCGATTTTAACGATTCTTGTAGCATTTTAAATGTCGTTTTCTACAGAATCATTAGATTATAATAATATAATACATATCTCGGGCGATATGTAATGCACTCAATTTGTTATAATTTCTTTTCATTGTCAGTCTAAACCTCGTGCAATGTACCTACATTATTATAGTTTATTTTTGTTGTTATTTTTATTGTCAGGCAGAACAAAAAAAATATTCTTGAATAATCAAAAAAAACATTGCCTTGAAAAGAAGTTGAAAAATAATGTAAAGTAAATGTACTTTGCTTTTAGTTATTGTTATTACTAGAATATGCCATATATTATTTTTGTTAAATATAACAATTAAAATTCTTATATACATAACTTTATCTTACATGTAGGTATTCAATTTAAATTAAATATGTGCGGTTTTAGTCTCTGTAGGTATATGTACGGTTTGAGCCTAAATAAGTTCAGACATAAACCTAAAAGATAGCTACAAAGTTATCTGTACACAAGATGGCACATGATGGAACTAAAGTCAACATCTAGTACATATCCCCGGAGATATGTATCGCACCACAGTAAAAACTTATTACATATAGAATTAGAACAGTTAAATTTTCGTTTTCGAAAAAATGGAATTAACCAGATAAAAATTAATTAACTCCGGCAGTTTTTCAGGTTCTAGAAATTAATTTTATAGCTTTGACAGTTTTTCAGTGTAACAGAAATTAGAAAGATTTCAAAAGAAGATTGGTTGGGAGCTTTTAAGAACTGGAAAGACATAATGGCGCAGCTTATTATTGTTGAAGGAAAGTATTTTGAACATAATGGTTGAAGTCGCTGTTTTAAAAATTCCAAATTTCCTTATTTAATAATAAAAATAAATAATATTACATAAATTTATTAAAATATAATTTTAAAGCAGAACATAGTTTGTATTCAAATAATTTTTTTGAAAAAATCGTTCTTTAAACATAAGGGTGAAATCAAATATTGAAATTTGACACTTTGAAAACAGCGTTTTTAAAACAAGGCTTGCGGTACCAGCAAATGTATTTAAAATAAATTTCTTTAATTGTGTCTGCTCTTACTTGGTGAAACTTATTATTCATTTTAATTTTTAATAATACTTGGTTTTATGTTTCACAATTATTTTATTAGATTACTAGTTTCGTTTCAAGAAGATCTGATGATGCTAATGTTATAGCGAAACTAGTAATCTAATAAAATAATTGTGAAACATAAAACCAAGTATTATTAAAAATTAAAATAAAATAAATTTATATAAAAATATGTACTAATTGTTTTATTCTCAAAAAATCTAGTGTGACCCCTGTATTAAAATGAATTTTGATTTTGTTTGCAATTATAAGTATGTACCTATATAATCACGGCTTATTACTCATTTCTGATTATGCCAATCTACTTCTATTCGCAGATTTCGGTAATGATATTATGACAATATGTACCGTTGTGGGCGTTTATCAGCAGTCACCTTAGGAGCTCTTAAAGCAGTGTTGATGGGAACACCACATGAGTCACTTATTATTTGAATATTGGAAATAATTTTCTAATTTCGACAGAAATCGAACTTTGGCCTTTCGAATTCGATCACTTAATAGATAGAATAAAAAAAAACGCAGATATCGGTAAAGAGGACATATTCGTACAAAGCAGCGTTTATCAGGTGTTACCACACGGGCACTCATTGTTTATAAAACTATAAATATAATTTCTTTTAATGACCTTCGAACAGGTACGATTTAAAAAAAACCATTTCTTAATTAAGCAATATCATTTGTGCGTTTTTAAAATTTCCGTTAAAATTTCCCATGAATACACCTTGAATGCGTAAATATAAATTCCAATAATTGGTATCATTATAAGATCAAAATAAACATATTACGTCCATGAAACAACTAATATAGACTAAAAATATATCCGAGTAAGCTTTGGTTTATTTATAACAAAGGAGTAACATGTAAACAGGAAACATTTGAAAAAATTCGTTCCACATAAAATTCGCATAAATTAATATTTATATTACAATAAAATATCAATTTACTTCCAAATTTAAAACAACGAATAATGCAATAAATCAATAATTATAGATCTCAGTCATTAAATAATAATTATCTAAGCAAGATAGTCCAACGATTACCTAGTTGTGATTTTGTCCGATGATACATTATTTCTTTTCTTGACCTTATGGTTTGGCATTTAGTATAACCGTGGGTTTTACGTTCGTTAGCAGACAATCAGTTAAAATCTAGTAGCTGTTGACAGTCGGCATTTGACACCCTTCAGGTGTAGTTTTCTATTGTTAGTGAAAAGTGAATGACAAAAGAGTGTAGTGAACTAAATACGTGATTGAAATTAAAACAGAAGAAAAAAGTGGTCTACTATGACTGGTGGGTCTACATTTTTTATAAGAAATGAAAACATTAACGTCCATTATATGCTCAAAGATAGAAAAGATAACAGATTTAAATTTACATATATATATATATATATATATATATATATATATATATATATATATATATATATATATATATATATATATATTTATTTCAGGAACAATATTGTAGTTTTTGTTAATTATTACAAAAATAAAAATATTTAAAGAGTTCTATATTTAATGATATGCTGTAATGTCTTAATTGTTATTCGCGTAATATTTATTTTTTAATATTATATATATATATATATATATATATATATATATATATATATATATATATATATATATATATACCTAGGCGTTAGGCTCGTTTTGTTCTCAAACAATGAGTTTGCTATTAATTATGGATTCACATAAATTGATCAATTTCAAAACCTAAAAATATATAAATATATTTAAAATAACTTTCGTGATCTATAATTATTAGAAATGTGCCTCGATACGAGTAATAACCAAAGAGCAAAGAGTGCTTTTTTTATGAGGAGGCTCATAAATGAAAAAAAGCACCGTTTAAAAGCTCACAAATGAAATAAAAGCACCGTTTAGTCACGAATTATATACATAATTCTTTGCAACACCACAATCTTCAGTTTAAACAAATTTAAAGAAAATTTTAAAAGAAAAATTTCATTTTAATGAATACGTCCAGATATTTCAATGTATTCACTTGTTCACTATTTACACTTCATTTACTCGATAATACAATTTAATACTTACAACTTTTAAACTACCACTTTTAATACAACAATGAACTTAGAAAATAAAAAAAAACATATGGTCTGAAATCACATTGGGGCGACAGATGTCACTAGTGGTACTATTGCAACATAAACTTAACCCGAAGAAAAAGAAATCCCACACCCGATCATGGTTAACAAGGATTTGCAGAAGAAGTTAGGGTTATTAACAAAATTTATTTCTATATTTTTTGCTTTTAATTCTTAAAAAATATAGAAAATGAGCAAAAATGAGAGTATTAGTGATACTGGTGATTTTTCTATTTCATAGTTATTTTTTATTTTACAGTAATTTTTTTATTTTCCAGTTTTCTATAATGACACATTTTAGCCATTGAAAAGTGTAAAAATTAAATAAAGACAACTTTAGAAGGTGGTGTTGCAAAAAATAATTAATAACTACTTACTTATACGTATATTAGAGTCTAAGCTTTAATTGATGTTTGATCATTCAACATATCTTTCAGTTCCATAAAAGTGCTAGTGGTTTCTGCCTGACGTGGCATTATAAATTCAAACAAGTGTCATTTGGTTTACCTTCGTTATTTTCTGCATTCATTTACTTGAAAATAGATTCTAGTTTTCCATCAGGCGATAGCAGAATGTAGTAGGTAGATGTTAAGGGAATGAGACCTTTATATAGCGCAAAGCTTAGCGTAGATGGCAACATATGGATATTCTCCTAAGTACGTATTACACGTATTACAATGTATAGACTTTTGTAAGAATACACAGCTATTATTGTGTGTAATAGTGACTTTTCATGGTTGTGGCACATTATATAAACACAAAATATAGAATAATATACAATAGGTGCAAAAAAACAAACGTTTTTAACAAATACGTAGTCTAAATTTATTATTTTTATTAATAGTTTTGTTTGACGCTCGTTTGACGTATCAAAGTCTTTTGAAGGTTAAAGTAACTAGCCCAGTAGAGAACCTACTGGGAGAAATATTATGCTAAGGCTCTCATTGAAAAATGGAATATTATAAAAACTAATAACTATACCTTGTTCCATTTAAGCAATTCAGTATTGCAGCGTATAGGGAATAGTTTGACTTCTCTGATTGGCTGAAATTGGAGACAACAGACAAGTTTACCCAATGTAATTTTTGTTATTTAAAACTGGCGCTGATGCGAGCCACATCTGCTGAATGGCTTAAATGGAACAGAGCATAATAACAGTTTTAAGATCTAAAATAATTTGTTCTGTAGGAGGCCCTAAATTTTATTAATTTATATTCTTCTTTCTAGGTCTCGTGTGGCTGTGTCTACTCAATTTTGGATTAGTATTATGTGTCATAGAACCTGGGGTAAGTTGTATTCTTATTCTTTTTATATTACATATAAGAAATACAATAGTATGTACATACATTTCTAGCAATGAATATTACTTCCTGCTATAAATATATGAATCACACCTACAATGATCTGCATTATCTCTTGTGATATGTATGCTACCGGTAACATAATATTAATTACAATTAACTACACCAACCGACATTTTAATTAAAGACAAATTTAAAAGAATTAATATAATTTTATCTGAAATGTCAAGGAGAGAGTTTGTTGCTGACATCAAAGGTGTGAAATGCAATCAAGTGCAGTTAATTTATAATCGTCGTTATGGTATGTCTATAAATCATTCTTATTAGAGATGTTTATATGGTTCATTTTACCAAAACTTGAAGAATCGGCATAATATAATTACGTTCCTTTTAAACTTTTTAGCATACCACAAATTGATGTTTACTTTTAACATTTATATAAATACTATCATTTTTGAGTTAACTAATCAAGCACTAAATATACAGTTATCTTGTCAACCGTTGATTTATATTATATATTTATTATAATACTTTCTCAATAGATTGTAAAACAAATGAAATAATACTTAAACACCTTTTTTAGAAAATCAAAGAAAAGAAAACAATACAACAGATGAAAGTAATCCAAAAATGTATGAAAAATATTTATCAAAAATCTGATGTGGGCACCACACGACTTCCTTGTACGCAAGACCAATATGAAGATGAAGTATAGACCCAATTATAAAATTGCACGTGTTTGACGTAATTTGACATTAACATCTATTTTTTATTTTTTGTTATTTTTTGTCCTAATCCATAGCAAGCTTCATTTACAAAAACCAAAAAGTATATAAGTTTTAAATTTACATATCTCGCTTATACAAAGGGCTAATTTAATAATACTTGATGTGCTAGACGCAGAATTTAATTCTATAAAACTCTTATTTGAAGCATTTATTTCTAAAATCAAAATGAAACCATTTTATTCAAGAAAAACTATTAACAACTTCAGGTAATATATTAGCCTGTTTTAACTAAAATCTGATAAGTTATTCCAATTGATATAAAAGTCTTATATACCAAATTTGAAACGTTTTGGATTATATTTTAATATAGTTTTTCATTAAAATGTTTTTAAGCAATGAGTGCCCGTGAGGTGACGCCTGGTAAACGCCCGCACGGTACAAATATGTCATCATCATTACCGATATCTGCGTACAAAGCAGATTGGCACACCCAGCAATGGGTAATATGCCGTGATGATATATATTTTTTTACCTTCCGTCACCTTTAGGTAAGGAAGGTATTGTCTTTGGTCAAAAAATTCGGTGGTGAGTTTTTGATGAATAAGCACGTTTTGGGGTCCCTAGAATACGATTTTACTATTTTTACGATGATGTCTGTATGTGTGTGTGTGTGTGTGTGTGTGTGTATGTGTGTGTGTGTGTGTGTGTGTGTGTGTGTGTGTGTGTGTGTGTGTGTGTGTGTGTGTGTGTGTGTCTGTGTGTGACAAAATTTTCTAATGCGATAACTCTAATACTACAATTCTAAAAATTATAATTCTTTCGTATTCCTCTTCGTTACATCCATGTGAAGAGCTGATTAGATTTTGGTTATAATTGGTCAACCGGAAGTAACCTCAATTGAAGATTTTAACAGTTTTTCTTGAAAAAATGATGTTAAATATCATTTTTTCACATTTAATGTTATTATATATATATTAAAGAATTATTTATTCTCTATACGATTTGAATGCATTTTATACTTCATATTAAATGGACATAGAGTTAAGAAATCTGATGTGGCCAGCACATTACCTTCCGTCAGTTCAGTCAGTTCTATGTATTTTGTACAAATTTCATACGGAAAGTTCCTTGCTAAATTAAATATTCTATTTCTTGTACATTACCTTCCGGCAGTTGCATGTATTTTATGCAAATTTCATACAGAAAATTATTATTTTGTGACGGTTTCTATATACAGTATAATGTATCTGCAGAAATAAAAGATTTATTATTATTATTAAATTAAATATTCTATTTCTTGTACATTACCTTAAAGCAGTTGTATGTATTTTATACAAATTCCATACAGAAAGCAAAAGATCCTATATTTCCAGTAAAAATTATGACAAACACACTATGTCAATTTCACTTGACACTGACATCTTTCAATCAGAATTTTCTTAATATAGTAGCTGTTTTCATAGCTATAGCTACTTTATGAAATTTAATTTCTTTATAATTTTTTAACTCTATATCCATTTAATATTAAGTATATAATAATAATAAATAATAAAATATTCTTTAATATTTATAATAACATCAAATGTGAAAAAATGATATTTAACATAGTTTTTTCAAGAAAAACTGTTAAAATCTTCAAATGATGATACTTCCGGTTGACCAATTGTAACCAAAATCTAATCAGCTCTTCATATGGATGTAACGAAGAAGTATACGAAAAAATTATAATTTTTGTAACTGTAGTATTAGAGTTATCGCAGACGAAAATTTTGTTACACACACACACACACATCCACACACACACACACACATACAGACATCATCGTAAAAATAGTAAATTCGTATTCTAGGGACCCTAAAACGTGCTTATTGATTAAAAACTCATCATCGAATTTTTTGACCAAAGACAATACCTTCCTTACCTAAAGGTGACGGAAGGTAAAAATTATAAAGAAATTAAATATCATATATATTAGTCAGCTTTGCTATAACTCTGGAAACAGCTGCTACATTAAGAAAATTCTGATTGAAAGATGTCAGTGTCAAGTGCAGTTGACAGTATGTTTATGTTATAATTTTACTGGAAATATATTAGGATCTTTTGTTAGAACCTTTCTGTATGGAATTTGTATAAAACACATACAACTGCCTTAAGGTAACGTACAAGAAATATAATCTTTTGCAAGGAACTTTCTGTATGACATTTATACAAAATACATAGAACTGGCGGAAGGTAATGTGCTGGCCACATCAGATTTTTTTATTATATTAAAATCTATTATAGGCTTCAAATAAAGTACCATTTCTGGAAATTATGTAATGACCAAAAATGGAGGTGCACAACTAGATGATATAGAAGTCCTAAATACAAAATTTCAACTTTCTACGGCTTACCGTTTTTGAGTATGCGAGATACGTACGTACGTACAGACGTCACTTCGAAATTAGTCAGAATGGATTCAGGGGTGGTCAAAATGGATATTTCCGTTTAAATCTCAAAACCGAAATTTTTCGCGATTACAATATTTCCTTTACTTCGTACAAGGAAGTAAAAAAGTGGGAAGATTTATCAGCAAAGCTAATTTCTTTTGGAAATGGGAGCTTAATTCATCCTATTTGTAGTATACCTAAATTTTGTGGAAAAACTAATATTTTCTGCATACACGCATGCAATTCTCATTTGATATCCTGAATTTTTAAAAATTATATTTAAATTATGTCACAAATTTTAATTATTATAAAATTACATTCGATAGTCTCCTCTATTAATAAAAAAAATCTGGTGTGGCCAATACAATACCTCCCGCCTCCAGCTCGAGTCACAAAAAAGATTAAGTTAATCCTTATTTTTGGATTAGCGAATTTTACTCTAATTTTGACAGTTCATTTCTTAAAATATAGTCTAATCTAATCCAAGTAACTACCTTTTTTTAAACCCCTCAACAGGATTAAATCCCAATTACAGAGTAGGTTTACATTCAAACACATCCATGTCCTTAGTGGGATTCGAACCCAGAGCCCCGAGGGCACTCATGACATGAGGCGTTGCTCTAACAATTAAGCCATCGGAACTATAATAGAATGAAGATTAAATTTGAAATACCAGGATAGAATACAATTCACTAATCCAAAAATGAGGATTAGCTTATATATTTTTGTGAATCGTTAATTTTTATTAATCTAAATACATACCTACATATTTACTTATGCTGGAAACTGTATTGAATTCCTTTCCTATTGTTCTATTTACATTTTTCTTTTTTTTTTTCGTTACTAATATTATTTTGAAATGATTAGTTCTTTGATAGTGGCATTTACCTGTCAGTTACATACATTTGAATAACTGCGTTTTGTTTGTTTAAAGCGTAGGATCTGGGATTTAAATTACAGATAATTTTATAAATTTATCCATAAAATATATAGAAAAAGTTGTAATGCAAATCTATAGAAAATTTAATAATCTTTAATTTTTATAAAACATTAATCTCAAAAAATAACACTTAAAGGTATTTTTCGAATAAAAACTATTTTGAGCTTCTAGTAAAGTGCCATTTCCGGTTATCCGTTTTTTACCAAAATCTAATGGGCTCGTTCCATTATAGAAAAGTTCGAAATACAAGGTTTCAAAATTTTCTGAATGATAGTATTTGAGTTAGAATGGGGGATCCACACACACATACACACACACACACACACACACAAACACACACACACACACACACACACACACACACACAAACAAACACACAAACACAAAGACATCATCGGGAAAATGTTAAAATTGGATTCTGGGGACCTTAAAACGTGGTCATTTACCAAAATCTCGATATGCGATTTTTAGTACGATCCCTATACCTCCCTTATCAAGGTAGCGGGAGGTAAAAAATGAATAACATTACATTATTATTCATCGTGTCAAAATTTTAATTGATATTTTAAATAATTTGACAACTGTAAGCTTTCCGTCGAGAGAACAGCGCCTATGTAAAGTTACAGTTCTAATATCTATACGCAGAATAGCATTTTCATAACATTTTGGTTACTATGGATAGTAATAGCCACAAGGCGGCCTGTCAACTTTACTTGACGTTCTCTGTAGTTCTCCTTGCTGTCAAAACGGGTTTCTCGGTCGCCAATCGAACGGTCGATAACACAGCACAGGAGAAGTGGTAAATCCAATAAAAGACTCTCTTATAACGTCGCTGAAAAGAGTGGCTGGACCGCCAAAAAGGGCTCGGGTAGCTTAGTGGAGACAGAGTTCGGTTTTTGACAATGAAATCATATGTAATGAATTTTAAAAACGATAATAATAACGAAACAAATGAAAGTAGCAATCTCTAGCATACAATCGGCTAATACAAATGAACCAGCGATACTTGCAGGATTCGTTCATACAAAGAAACGGGCAACAATGGCACACACCAAAGTTACAGTACCGCGGCACGAACTGCCAACAATGGCACACACCAAAGTGAAACAAAAAACGATAACAGTGTTGTCACACACCAACACTCATCGACAATCGCGATTACGGCAAATAGTGGTAAACCCCACTGTGCGGAAACATGCGGTTACGGCCATATCCGTAGCCGTACAATGCACCTTCTGCACTCCTTCACGAGCTGCCGGCACACACCAACAACACTGAGTCAGAGGCAGCCAAGGTCCTAACAAACTGTTCGCCCGGCACTCACCAGGTTCGCGGAAGACGGCACACACCGTCTCGAGAGAGAGAGCGCACACACTCTCTCTGCCTGAAAGTATCGTTTGGGCCCGTATTTATACCCCGAAAAACCGTTAAAAATATGAAAATAACTTTAAACAAGATTCTAATCGTCCTGCAAATACTTGCTATTTTAAATTAAAAATATAAAAAATACAAACTCGACCGCGGTACCTGACAGGTGAACAACAAATTTATAAACATTAGTAACTTTAAACAATAATACAACAATTCGTTTTACAACAAACGACATACAATTTAACGAAACAATTACATTGTATGCGTAATTTCAACCAATACATAAATAATAAAAATGTTAAACAACATTTTTACTGGTGGGATTTGAACCTCCATTTGAATTTATTAACTTTAGCAAATAAACTTACATCTCTTACATTGGTGCAACCGGCCATGAGGTTCTTAATTGATTGGTTTTACAGCCCCACAACTTTTACAACTTGACAGATTGTGGAGAATAAATATCAGAATATAACTTCTTTCAGTTCTCTTTAACATACCTACCATGAACTATAATTACATTACTTACATAACAGTTTGTATATTGATTTATGAAGATTATAATTTGAAATTTATATGTATTAAACTATGGGACATTTTATGTATGCCAATCTTTCGAGTTTTACTATTAAGGCATAAGCTTAAGCTTACTGATTTATAGAGTTGTATAGAATATTACCTAAGAACAAATGTGATTAGAATAATAAAGTTTATAAATTCAATTTAAAATTCTTTAACAAACTTCGGTAAAAGAAATCTATTTATAAATTAATTTTAACTGTTTCTGAATTCAATTTAGATTCCTTAAAGAGACAAGTTGAACTATTAAAACATAAGAAAAAGTTTCTAATGAATTGCCTATGCTCCATATATGAGAAAAAGGTATTAACAGTGTAGATCGTTAGTTTACAACCTTTGCGAATGTAGAGTAAATAAAATATCTGATCCAGATTTTTATCTTGTTACTTCCTTGTACATAGTAAAGGAAGTATTGTAATCGCGAAAAATTTCGGTTTTCAGATTTCAACGGAAATATCTATTTTGACCATCCCTGAAACGAAAATGACAAACGAGTTAATGGTTACTTGCTTCGGAATTAAATTCAAAGATGCTGCTTGTGCTTCTAAGTGAATGCGTTTTAAAGGAAGGTCCTCATTTTCACCCATTTTAATGTATTTTTCTTTCAAATAATTCCCAATGAGAGACACTAATTATTACAGCAATTTTTTTTCGATAACAATATAACAAAAACAACAACCATTCAATGGCTACTTTGTAATATAAAATATTACATCAATTGACTTGTCAGTGTCAAAATATAAAAATGATTTAAGTTTTAAAAAAAGTGTTTGATAAAACTTTGTATTACACTCGTGTGGGTTCTACGTGGCTAAACTTTTTCTTTCGTGACTAATATGATATATTCCACATTCATATAATAAATAACTATTATTTTGATTTTAGAAATAAATATTATTAAATTAACCCTTTGTATAAGCGAGATATGAAAATTTAAAAGTTATATACTTTTTTGGTTTTTGTAATAAAGCTTGCTATGGATTAGCACAATAAAAAACAAAAAATAATGTTAATGTCAAATTACGTCAAATACGTGCAATTTTATAATTGGGTCTATATTTCATGTTGGTCTTGCGTACAAGAAAGTCGTATGGTGTCCACATCAGATTTTGCTTTTTAAAGTTAACGCATGCAAGCCTTTCAACATCATCTTATTTTAATTCATCAAAATTTGGTTTGCTGACATAAAATTGGTAACAAAGGCTGGTACCATAAGTCTTGTTTTAACTAGAACGCTGTTTTAAGAAATGTCAAATTCAAATTTCAATATATAATTTCCCCCTTATATTTAAAGAACGGTTTTTTTTAAAATATTTGTTTGAGAATATAATTCATGAGTCACGTGTCCAACATTTAGAATCTCCCTAATTACATGTCTATCACAGCGATGATAAAAAATTATAACCTTATTTATATTCGTTACTAAGGGAAATGTTTTCTTTATTTGACATTGACAGTTAATTTTAAGTATAAAAATGCGATAATCGTTGAGTTGATATCAACAATGATGCAAATTATAAGATAATTGTCAAATTAACCATGGTGTCATACAATATATTAAAAGTTAGGTTAGCAGTACACATAATGTGTCACAAAAAATCATTATATTCTTTCATTAGATATAAGCTCGTGGTATGATTAATAATCGAAGATATTGCTTGTGAAACCGAAGCAGCACATTTCACTCGAGAATATCATCGATGATAATCATATCACTTGTTATATTACGTATGAATATAAATTATATTCTGCTTTAAAATCATATTTTGATAAATTTGATATTATTTGTTATTATTATTAAATGGTGAAATTTGACATTTCTTAAAACAGCGTTTTAGTTAAAACAAGGCTTGTGGTACCAGCCAAAATGTTTCATTGGAAACAATTTTTCTAACAAATTTCATTGTAATAAATTTTTTCACACAATCACAATTTTTTTTAACAAATTTGGTAACATACAAAATTATGCAGTGGCGTACCTAGGGTGGGGCAAACAGGGCAGGTGCCCTGGGCGCCAGAACCAAGGGGGCGCCGCTTGGAACCCTTGGTATCCATATGTAACTTGGGTGCCAGAATTTAAAGTGTAAAAACTGTTGATTACTGTGCGTATTGACATTTTTCGAAACTATTGAAGCTCTTAATCTGTTTTTTCATCGTCTACTCAACAATGGAAAATACTCAAAAACGCTGTGCCCATAGTTATTAAATCTGAGTCTAAAACAAGATGGAGTGCAAAAGCCCATAAATAAATAACTACCTTGATGGCATACTCAAAGTTCTCGAGACTATAATGGATGATGCAAATGAAACGTGTGATACAAGAAGTGATGCTAAGCAATTGTACAACCGTATGTTGACACTCGAGTTTCTGTCTCTACTTGAATTTTGGACGAGCGTACTAATTCCTATTGATAGAGTTCAGAAAAGACTGCAAGATATAAATATGAACTTTCATGATGCCGTCTTAGATTTGAAAGGTTTAAGAGATTATTTTCGCAATGAAAGAGAAACTGGTGACAAGCTCTGGAAATTGGACTTAGTCTCTGTGAAAACTGGGATGTTACAACCGAAAAATCTTAGTATAGCCATGCAAATAATGTTACCTATTGCAGTTTCCATCGCTAGTTGTGAAAGATCTTTCAGCAAATTAAAACTGATCTTAAATTATCTGAGAGCCTTCATGATCGATTAAGTGATCTTTCTTTGCTGTGCGTTGAAAGGGGAGAAACTGAAAAGACTGATTTCTAGTACGTTATTAATGCCTTTGCATCAGTAAAGGCAAGGAAGATGCAGATGTAAAAATCATGCAGACCAAATTCGTGGATATGTTTTGTTAGACCTCGTTGTGCCACTCGCCGTCGCCGAATATGTTTATGTTTCCGCACATCGACTCTCTGAACAACTAGACCAGGGGAGATCTCCAACAACTTAACACGCATAAAACCACCTTAGGAGAGATAACTGGACTGACTATTGTGCTGATTCATTCAGGGTTGGATATTCTTAAGTAATTTCAATAACAATACAAATGCCACACATCTCGCTGCACTAAACCAAGAAAGAAGTAATCTTGATTTTACATTGTTGATAGGGGGCGCAATTACGACCCTTGCCCTGGGCACCATTTCACTTAGGTACGCCACTGAAATTATGGCAGTGTCAAACAGGCTTAAAATACTACAGGATGACCTCATTGTTTGCCTTTACAAATGTAGATGCGGAAAATTTGTGTCTTAATCATAAATTTTGTTTGAGTCATTTTATATGCGCAAGTACGTAATCTTTATTCTATCATAAAATAAACTATAAATTATTTTTTTAACGAACTGGAATAATTGAAAATATTTACATAACTTGCAAAATTAAATAAAATTTATCAATAAATCACTGTTTTTTTTTATCTATCTCATAAATCAAGCCGGCGAACTAGTTTTCATGTCTAGCAAATATTTTCCAGTTGTAAGTAGAAATTGTTGACCATAAAAGTTTTACGTTTTCATCTAGTTTCAGCGCAATTAGCTACAAATTATGTAATAAACTGATTAATAATCCAGTAAAGCCAAAGTACAGCATATTTCCTGTTGCGTTATTCTTAAGCAATAAGGTAAAGCATTAATACTACAAATATCACCCAATGAAAATGTTATTTTTTCATGTTCAACAAGGATATGTGAAGAAACACTTATAATAAATTATGTATAATATCAACTTTTATGGGAATTAAAGGTTAAGGAAACTGAATAGTTCTCCCTTAATGCTATATTCACTTAAATTTCTTTCTCGTTCAAGATCTGTCTCAGCGGATAAGTAGTATCCCCTCCATCTCCGTTTTGGCACTATGACGTGACTAACTATTTCCAAAAACTATTATATTTTATTTATTATTCTCTCATGCCCAGTTGCAATCCTAGTGAAGTTGGCACCCCCATGTAGGATCTTTCCTGTATGTAAACTGTTGTTAAGGTCGTTGACACTTGGTTGACACCATAGATTAAGTAAAATATATAGTAGAAGATTGGTTATCTCCCTTATAAACCTCAATAACAAGTGACATCTATGAAAAGTTTAGTGAACTAAATTTGACAGCTGAGAGGTGGCGGGAAATATGAATTCATTTTGAATTATTCTGAAAATAAGAATTCATTTCTTGATAATGTAATTAACAAAAAATCTATCGAAAATAGATAATTTATTAAAGACATTATTCAGAAATGTGAAATATATGTTGTACTGTAGAAAAATAAAAAAGTATTGAATATGTTGTCTTTATTTAAACATGTAGGTATTACATTACATTATTTAAATCAAATAATAAATAAAAAACTAAAAACTCAAACTACACAGCGAAAACTAATAAAATTTTAGCACATACAACTGAAGAAATCAAAAGTTTGAATTATTATTATAACATGAAGTAATTTTATTTCAAAAAATCTAATGTGGCCAGCACATAACCTCTCGCCAGATATTTTACCTGATTGTACGCATAAAACGAAATATATTTTTAAATACAAATACATATATTCATGTCTCACTACAAAATAATTATTTTAATATAAACCATAGTTTGTACAATACATACATTTTCTTTATATTCAATATCCTGATTTTTTTTTCTACTTTCCTTATCTTTTTCTTTTATTCGTCATTTTTTTGCAAATTCCTTTTATATTCTTTTTTAGGTACATTATTTTGCGTTGTTGACTTTTTATATATTTTCATAATCTTCATAATGATGTACAAATATTTTTGATAGTGGCATACAAATATTTTTGACAGTGACATTTATGTGTGAATTACAAGCATTTGAATTTCTTGCCTTGAAGTAGTTTGATCTAAGGATTTTTACATCAAATTATTTTACATGCATTTCTTTATCTCTAAATCTATAGAAGATATAATAATGAATTTATATTTATCGAATAAAGAATTTAACGTTCTTTAATATAAGTATTTACATAAATTTTCGATAAATAATATTTAGATGATTTTTTTCTTGTAACTACTACTTCTGGTTGTCCAATTGTTACCAAAACTGACTCGACTCTTCCCATTATTATTAGATTGAGGAATCCGTAGTTAAAAATGTCTTAAGTCTTATAGTATTTGAGAAATCATGGATCCAACATCCATACACACATCCCCACACACACACACGTACGCACACACATACACACACCCAGACCCACACCCACACACCCACACCCACACACCCACACACCCACACACACACACACACACACACACACACACACACACACACACACACACATACGGACATCATCGTAAAAATGTTATAATCGGATTCTACGGAGCTTAAAACGTGCTTATTCACTAAAATCTGGATATGCGATTTTTAGCATGAATCCAATACCTCTCTTAGCGAGAGGTAAAAAGGGTTGTTACTTTAAATGTCAGCCAGAAATGCACTGCTTCTTTGACTTCGTCATCGGCATTCATCCACTTTTTAATAAATATACCCTGCTTTATACTCCTTTTTTATTAAAACTGACATCGTACTATTCCAACATTCTTTGTTGAATCTTATGAAGCTTCACGTCTTTTCGTCAAAGAATGGAATATCATGCTGCCCTCCTAGGGTGCAAACAACTAAGAGCACCGCGAAACCGCGATGATGTTCATTTGTCTGGTCAACTGCAATACACTATTTCTTCTACTGGGCACTGTCAATTTCTGCAAGAATGTCTCTTTACTACGTAGAAGTTACAAATATTTCATGTGATCTTTTTCTGAAATATGATTAATTTATTTTTTGTACAATCGGACGCGAAATAAGCATTTCGCAGCCGCAATACAGGCCGCGAAATTGGATTTCGCGACCGTTGTTATGGTAATGGCCGCGAAATAAATTAGGTAAACAATCATTTTGACACTTGAGAATTGCATGGTTTTGTTTATCAAATGTCAATCCCATAGCGCCCTTGAAAGCTAACTTTCTATTTACAATGAAATTGTTTAAAATTAATAAAATTTGTAATTAAATATTTTTACGGTTGCACAAAAAATATTGTGTACACCTTGTCCGCGAAATCCTTTAGCGCCCTCGAGAATGTCTTGCCTCGGCCGCAAGCAGCCTCGGCGACAATTTTTCTCTCGGTACACTAAAGAGTGATTTCGCGGCCTTGATATACAAATAACTATTTCATGTCAACCTCGTATGCTAATATGAAAGATAATATACTTACCGAAAATATATTAAAATAGCTTTTGCATAATTTTGCCCAAGTTATGCCCGGTTTTGTCCATATCTTGTTTTTTTTCCCAGTCCCCCCCATAACCTACGAGTCAAAAGTCCCATAAGCGAATACGACAAAGTCAACTAAGACAATCTAGGTTAGGTTAAGTTAGGTTAGGTTAGATTAGGTTAGGTTGTTTGTCTATTTTAACCCATTCGCTTATATTTATTCCGTCAATGAAAATGTTAGCGTTGTTAAATAGGGAAATAAATTCCGCCCTCTGATTGATCAGAATGCATACCTAGTTCACGAAAGCTAAAACAATATCACCTGCCATCTGCCACCTATCAGTTATCAAATAAAATCGACAGAATTTACTTACGTGAACTGAAGTAGGTATAGCAAAATAATCTAGCTAAGTACGAGATTTTTTCCAAGTACCTTGTTTTATTGCAATATAAATCATATTTACAATATGACTAAGTGGCAATCCTTACATAAATCAAACTAATGTTTGTAATTTATAACCATTCATTACTTCGTCAGTGTTACAATTTAAGAATGCGTGAAAAGCATGAAATGCAGACGAGCCGTAGGGAAAGTGATAGAATTTCTCTGATGGATGTAGACTGGATGATTTCCGATTCCGAGCGGAAAAGTGAACGTGGAACGTGATGTGTGATGAGAATCATGATCTAGTGGGCGGCGAGTCGGGAAGAAAGGTGGTTAATGCGAGTTTCGTGCGTTTTAACGGTCTAGTGACCCCAATAATACATTTTTTCACGGAGTATTATCATATCTGACATTTTTAATAGGAAAATTAATATAAATAGTTTGACAAAAACATATTTGTGTTTATTTTTTAATAAATAATTATGTACAATATTTTTCCATATATTTCAGTCGCATATTTATAAAATTATTGTAGACAGAAAGTGAATCGGAATGCGTTATAACTACGTTCTAAAAGTAGGTAATGAAAGTATACGTAGATGAAGATAATAAATAAGTATTTCAGTCAAGACCTATAAAAGAATTTTTATAAAATTTTAGTTTCACTCATTTATATCCGAATTCTAGCAATATCATATACAGGATGTAACAGCTAAACGAGCTGCCTCATATAGATTTTATATTATTAAAGATACTATAAAATACTATAAGGCAATCTTATAGAAGACCAAGGGGGCATCCGAATGTAGAAGAAAATATTTTTTAAACCAATGGTTCTCAAGTTACTACACAAAGTTATATTATTGTAAATGGAATGATATATATATATATATATATATACCGGGTGGAACATCATACCTGTGTACATAGGCGATTCATATGAGAAAAACAGTTTTTTCGTGCCCATTGCTCCCCAAATTATTTTAGACAAAAATGCTTCAAATAAATGTTGTAGAGCATAAAATTCTGCATCTAAATCAATAAACAGAATTACTTTTACATGCTTTGTAACGACACAAATTATATAAGAAAATATTGAAAATTACGTTGAAAATATCAAATAGCCATGGAATTGAAACAAAAATAGAAACAAATAAATAGGTAAATTACATTCATACAAAAATCTCCATACCTATTATTACGGCAATTGTACATTTCAATGAAATATTTATTTTTTATAGGATTTTTATTGAAAATCTTTTTAAATTGGAAATAATTCATGTAAACATTAAGACCTATCTACTACAATTCAAATTTCAAACAGTAATTCTCTGAATAAAATAATCACTACAATTTATTATTATAACAAATATTCGAATAATCCTCCGTTTTCAGCCAAGCAATAACCAAGTCTATTGTAGAATGAATTTCTTACATTAGCGAGCTGCCTATTTGTGATTAAGGCGCTCTCCTCCATGATAGCTTCTCTCAATGAATTAATATTTGGGTGGCGCTGCTTATAAATTTTACATTTAAGATGACCCCATAAAAAAAAGTCGCAAGGTGCTAAATCAGGAGATCTGGCTGGCCAATTTAAAGTTCCACCACGACCAATCCAGCGATTTGGAAATGCTTGGTTTAAATAATCTCTAACACTTACTCCGAAATGAGCTGGGCAGCCATCTTGTTGAAACCAAACCTCCTGATTTTCACGCGCTACGCTGTCTAATGCAGGGCCGATCTCATTAACCAAGAGTTCTAAGTATGTTTCAGAATTTAAGTTGCCAACGATCTCAAATGGTCCAATAATATTACTATTAAAAATGCCTGCCCAAATATTAATTTTTTGAGGATATTGCGTTCTGGTGGTAACATTTAATCTTGGATTTTCTAGAGCCCAGTGCCTATCATTTTGAACGTTTGGTTCATTGTTTAATGTAAAAGTACACTCATCGGTAAAGCAAATAGATGGAAGAAAATCACGATCCCGATTTGCTCGTTCTTGCATATCTTCACAAAAAACTCGCCTACTTTCTTCATCAATGGGCGAAATGTCTTGATGGCATTGCATCTTATAAGGGTGGTATTTATGTTTTTTAAGAATGCGCAATACAGTAGAATGAGCAATCTCACATTCCTGCGCTATTATTCTTGAACTTAATTTAGGATTAAAATTTATTAATTCCAGAACTCTTTGTTCGTTTTCTAAATTAATGCGATTATTTTTATTTCCTATAAATAAAGATATGATTTGTTTGTAAATCTCTTAAAAAATATTCAAATTTAAATTTACCTGAACTATTTTCCGCCGCAACACTTGCAGTGGATTCAAATTTTTGAACATACGCGCGTATTGTTGTAGCGCTTGGAATTGGCCTATTTGGAAATTTCACGGCGAATAAATCTCTAACTATACGTAAACAATTTCCACTATAAAAAGTTTTTATTATAAAAACCCTTTCTTCGTTAGAATAAACTGAATTCATTTTGATATTTTACCGTCAAATTAGTTATTTATCTGTCAAACGTCAGACATTTATTTGTTTCTATTTTTGTTTCAATTCCATGGCTATTTGATATTTTCAACGTAATTTTCAATATTTTCTTATTTAATTTCTGTCGTTACAAAGCATGTAAAAGTAATTCTGTTTATTGATTTAGATGCAGAATTTTATGCTCTACAACATTTATTTGAAGCATTTTTGTCTAAAATAATTTGGGGAGCAATGCGCACGAAAAAACTGTTTTTCTCATATGAATCGCCTATGTACACAGGTATGATGTTCCACCCGGTATATATATATATATATATATATATATATATATATATATATATATATATATATA
Organism: Harpalus rubripes; assembly: GCA_963082715.1. Lineage (NCBI taxonomy): Eukaryota > Metazoa > Arthropoda > Insecta > Coleoptera > Carabidae > Harpalus > Harpalus rubripes. The sequence continues at coordinate 91,589,677 of OY720448.1, read as the reverse complement.
TATATATATATATATATATTAGTCTTTTTTAATAGAGTATTTTTTTCTGAATTCAACCATGTAATCATTTCATATCCTAACATAACAAAAGTATTGAGAAAAATTCAATTGAAATTTAAATAAATTTAGTTATTTTTATTTTTCAGTAGGCTATGGGGCCTATTCTGTAACTCAGTTGTTAATTTTTATCAGTGGTTAAATTTTTTAACCAATCAAGAGGCCTATTCTCTGTAACTCAGTGGTTAATTTTTAACCATTGGTTAAATTTTTTAACCAATCAAATATGTTGACATAACAAAAACAGGGATTTTCATTTGTCAAAATTTTGGATAAAATTTTTAACCAGTGGTTAAAAATTAACCACCGAGTCTCAGAATAGGACCCCAAGTGTGAAAAACAATTGAACTTAAATTAAAATGAAACATATTTGTCAATAACTTTATATATAATTTAATTAGTTATGCAAGAGTAATCAGTTGACATCGTCGGTGCCCCGTAGCTCAGTTGGTGGAGTTACCGCCCGGCAAGGGGAAGGTCCCGGGTTCGAGCCCCGGCGGTGCTAGTTGATTTTTCAAAAACCTTACATTACTGGCATTTGTCATGATCCTCTGTCCCTAATTTATAAATAATGTTCTCTCCGGTTCTCTCTACTCGGTTCTCTCTGATTTTCGTCGTAAATAATTCAAATTCGAGTTCAAATTAACAAATAGCAGTTATTGTTTTGCATACATAGTTAGGATATAAAATGATGACATGGTTGAATTTAGAAAAAAATACTCTATTAAATAAGCCTAAAAAATATATATCATCCCATTTAGAAAAATATAAGTTTGTATTGTTACTTGAGAACCACTGGTATAAAAAAATATTTTCTTCTATATTCGGATGTCCCCCTTGGTCTTCTATAAGATTGCCTTATAGTATTTTATAGTATCTTTAATAATATAGAAATTATTGGAGGTAGCTCGTTTAGCTGTTACACCCTGTATAAAAAGATTAACCTCAACTACTCAATTACGTCACTTTGTTTTTTTACGTAGTTTAGCAATAAGTAAAACCGATGGCTTTTGGGGTTTATCAGCATCCTCTAAAGATGTATTTGTTGCCCCAAAAAAGGGGGATAATCAGATGTATTGCGAACATTTTGCAAAGTACTTTTTACAAATTTAACTTTGCCGTGTTTATATATTTACCACCTATGTGTCTATGTGTTTAATAATAGGGAACAATTTAGGACTCATAGTAGAATAGAAATACTCGAAACAAAATTTATTTCATAGTGCCAAATAAACTATTCATCGCACTTTGCGCACTAGTGGATTTTGCGCACGGTTCTTTAACTTTGCGCACGATTTGTCGAACTGTTAAGAAATGAACTAGTTTGTGCACGCAAAACAGGCACAAAAAAGGTTACTTTCTGGGCAAGCGGACAAAACAATATTATGTCATATATAGTATCAACAATTTATATTTTTAATTGACCTTTTCTGTATATTTATGGAAAAAAAGATAATATTATGGATATATTAAACCTAATGAAACTTTCCCACTTCTTCTTTACTTGCATATTAATGATTGATTAGCTACTGTTCGTTAAATTCTATTCAATAGACATTAGTCAAACTTGATAAAACGTGGAATATTAATTATTCCTCAAAAGGATAGTTTAGTAGTGAATTTCTCTTTAAGTGCTACATATATTTTCTAGGGCACTTTATCACTACATTTATCATAAATGACTATAAAATAATTATGCATAAATTCTTTTATACAGTAGATTAAAATCTAATATTAAAGAGACATACAATCTTTGATTTTGCATGAAGTATTACTTACGTGATGTATCATCTGCCGTAGAACATGGATATAATAAATTAGAGATGATCTTATCAATACTTGGTGCGTATTGATACGGTATCGATACTAAAATAAGAATATCGGCAATATCGATGCATAAATTTATGGTGCAAAATCTATATAAAATATGTTAATAAGTGTGATATTCATTTTATAAAATTAAATTTGAATTAGTGTTTTTATGAAATAAACATTTCTACATTGTAAAATATAACACAAATTGTACGTACAAGTACATAAACAGATAATTTTTAAATAATATGAAAATAAAATTACAAAGAAAATTTTAACTCGAAATAATGATGTTTACATTTTTTTTAATTTTTACCACCCGCTACCCTTGATAAGGGAGGTATCGTGCTAAAAATATCAAGATTTTGGTAAATGACCACGTTTTAAGGTCCCTAGAATCCAATTTTACTTAAAGCTCTTTGCTATTTTAAACATGGAATTGACGGGAGGTTATGTGGCCACATCAGATTTTTATATTTTCTGGAAGTAAATTAAATTAGGCGTGCAATAATGCCACATACTTTCGTTATATATATATATATATATATATATATATATATATATATATATATATATATATATATATATATATATATATATATGCAGAGTGTCCCACAACTCGCGCCCCAGACGAAATTGACACTGGCCGACGACAATAGGTTGCCAACAAATAGAAGAAAATAATTTGCGGCTGCTTGCATAACGGAGTTACAAGACTTTTTAATCCACCAATCCCGGAAGGATATCTTGAGGTGTGGTGATATTATTACAAAATAAAACTGGTTGCTAGGTTTTAAAAATACTACTAGTGAGTTACAAAATTTGTTTGACTTACTGTAATTTTGACACTTTAGAGTTGACTTTTCACTGTCGCAGCTGTGTAAAATGTGTTAAACGAAAATATTATTGTCATTTGAATTCTTTGAGATTAAAACAACAAATGGTGGTTCTAAATTTAATTTGATACATTTTTCGAAAACTACAGTTGCCCACACATTTTAAAGAAGATTTGATTTGTATAAAACCCTAATAACGTAAAATTACGGCAAACACACGTTAAAGGTGTAGGTCTCTGATTGGTCAGTTTTAAGACGTCTTTTCTCGAATATCTTTTAAGCTAGATTTTTTTTTCTTCGAAATTACACATCCGAGTGCTGTCTCGTGTTTCCTCATTCGCTCTGGGGCGCGAGTTGCGAGACACCCGTATTTATAATATATAAACAAATTTCTGTAAAGAATTATTATCAGTAATGATAGTAATAATTATAATTATTTCAACGTAAGCGAAAGATCTTTAAATCAAAAAATATTTTCCATAGACTATTTCATTCATAAATCTATAAGCCAATCCAAATTCCGGATTCTACTTATAGTTACCAAGTATCAATTCGACAAAACACCGTCACAAAAAATTTATCGCACCCTTTAAGCCAATAAGATGTCGTATTTTTACAAGTAAGTGAGTTTTGATAAGCGAATAATTTTTGACTTTTTAGAAACATATTGTGCATATTTCAGTGTTATTCGTTTTTATTAAAACGAGTCGATTCGGTCAGGAATCTATTTAAAACGTTGAAAAAGCAAACTTAAATATAACACCTCAACACACAATAAAAATTAGAAGATTTTTGTCAAGAAATATATATATATATATATATATATATATATATATATATATATATATATATATATATATATATATATATATATATATATATATACAGAGTGTCCCATTTAAGGTACGAATGCATTGGGATCTCGAGAACCGTAAGAGCTACGAGGTTGGTTAAATTAGACAAAAGTTGCCCCATTAGGAGACCATTTTAATGGTATTTTGTTATTTGCGAAAAAATACATAGGTCACTAGATCTAGGCGAAAATGTAAATTTTGCAGTTTTTACCTTCCGTCACCTTTAGATAAGGAAGGTATTGTCTTTGGTCAAAAAATTCGGTGGCGAGTTTTTGACGAATAAGCACGTTTTAGGGTCCCTAGAATACGATTTTACTATTTTTACGATGATGTCTGTATGTGTGTGTGTGTGTGTGTGTGTGTGTGTGTGTGTGTGTGTGTGTGTGTGTGTGTGTGTGTGTGTGTGTGTGTGTGTGTGTGTGTGTGTGTGTGTGTGTGTGTGTGTGTGTGTGTGTGTGTGTGTGTGTGTGTGTGTGTGTGTGTGTGTGTGTGTGTGTGTGTGTGTGTGTGTGTGTGTGTGTGTGTGTGTGTGTGTGTGTGTGTGTGTGTGTGTGTGTGTGTGTGTGTGTGTGTGTGTGTGTGTGTGTGTGTGTGTGTGTGTGTGTGTGTGTGTGTGTGTGTGTGTGTGTGTGTGTGTGTGTGTGTGTGTGTGTGTGTGTGTGTGTGTGTGTGTGTGTGTGTGTGTGTGTGTGTGTGTGTGTGTGTGTGTGTGTGTGTGTGTGTGTGTGTGTGTGTGTGTGTGTGTGTGTGTGTGTGTGTGTGTGTGTGTGTGTGTGTGTGTGTGTGTGTGTGTGTGTGTGTGTGTGTGTGTGTGTGTGTGTGTGTGTGTGTGTGTGTGTGTGTGTGTGTGTGTGTGTGTGTGTGTGTGTGTGTGTGTGTGTGTGTGTGTGTGTGTGTGTGTGTGTGTGTGTGTGTGTGTGTGTGTGTGTGTGTGTGTGTGTGTGTGTGTGTGTGTGTGTGTGTGTGTGTGTGTGTGTGTGTGTGTGTGTGTGTGTGTGTGTGTGTGTGTGTGTGTGTGTGTGTGTGTGTGTGTGTGTGTGTGTGTGTGTGTGTGTGTGTGTGTGTGTGTGTGTGTGTGTGTGTGTGTGTGTGTGTGTGTGTGTGTGTGTGTGTGTGTGTGTGTGTGTGTGTGTGTGTGTGTGTGTGTGTGTGTGTGTGTGTGTGTGTGTGTGTGTGTGTGTGTGTGTGTGTGTGTGTGTGTGTGTGTGTGTGTGTGTGTGTGTGTGTGTGTGTGTGTGTGTGTGTGTGTGTGTGTGTGTGTGTGTGTGTGTGTGTGTGTGTGTGTGTGTGTGTGTGTGTGTGTGTGTGTGTGTGTGTGTGTGTGTGTGTGTGTGTGTGTGTGTGTGTGTGTGTGTGTGTGTGTGTGTGTGTGTGTGTGTGTGTGTGTGTGTGTGTGTGTGTGTGTGTGTGTGTGTGTGTGTGTGTGTGTGTGTGTGTGTGTGTGTGTGTGTGTGTGTGTGTGTGTGTGTGTGTGTGTGTGTGTGTGTGTGTGTGTGTGTGTGTGTGTGTGTGTGTGTGTGTGTGTGTGTGTGTGTGTGTGTGTGTGTGTGTGTGTGTGTGTGTGTGTGTGTGTGTGTGTGTGTGTGTGTGTGTGTGTGTGTGTGTGTGTGTGTGTGTGTGTGTGTGTGTGTGTGTGTGTGTGTGTGTGTGTGTGTGTGTGTGTGTGTGTGTGTGTGTGTGTGTGTGTGTGTGTGTGTGTGTGTGTGTGTGTGTGTGTGTGTGTGTGTGTGTGTGTGTGTGTGTGTGTGTGTGTGTGTGTGTGTGTGTGTGTGTGTGTGTGTGTGTGTGTGTGTGTGTGTGTGTGTGTGTGTGTGTGTGTGTGTGTGTGTGTGTGTGTGTGTGTGTGTGTGTGTGTGTGTGTGTGTGTGTGTGTGTGTGTGTGTGTGTGTGTGTGTGTGTGTGTGTGTGTGTGTGTGTGTGTGTGTGTGTGTGTGTGTGTGTGTGTGTGTGTGTGTGTGTGTGTGTGTGTGTGTGTGTGTGTGTGTGTGTGTGTGTGTGTGTGTGTGTGTGTGTGTGTGTGTGTGTGTGTGTGTGTGTGTGTGTGTGTGTGTGTGTGTGTGTGTGTGTGTGTGTGTGTGTGTGTGTGTGTGTGTGTGTGTGTGTGTGTGTGTGTGTGTGTGTGTGTGTGTGTGTGTGTGTGTGTGTGTGTGTGTGTGTGTGTGTGTGTGTGTGTGTGTGTGTGTGTGTGTGTGTGTGTGTGTGTGTGTGTGTGTGTGTGTGTGTGTGTGTGTGTGTGTGTGTGTGTGTGTGTGTGTGTGTGTGTGTGTGTGTGTGTGTGTGAGTGTGTGTGAGTGTGTGTGAGTGTGTGTGAGTGTGTGTGAGTGTGTGTGAGTGTGTGTGAGTGTGTGTGAGTGTGTGTGAGTGTGTGTGAGTGTGTGTGAGTGTGTGTGAGTGTGTGTGAGTGTGTGTGAGTGTGTGTGAGTGTGTGTGAGTGTGTGTGAGTGTGTGTGAGTGTGTGTGAGTGTGTGTGAGTGTGTGTGAGTGTGTGTGAGTGTGTGTGAGTGTGTGTGAGTGTGTGTGAGTGTGTGAGTGTGTGCGTGTGTGCGTGTGTGCGTGTGTGCGTGTGTGCGTGTGTGCGTGTGTGCGTGTGTGCGTGTGTGCGTGTGTGCGTGTGTGCGTGTGTGCGTGTGTGCGTGTGTGCGTGCGTGCGTGCGTGCGTGCGTGCGTGCGTGCGTGCGTGTGTCTGTGTGTCTGTGTGTGACAAAATTTTCTAATGCGATAACTCTAATACTACAATTCCAAAAATTATAATTCTTTCGTATTCCTCTTTGTTACATCCATGTGAAGAGCTGATTAGATTTTGGTTATAATTGGTCAACCGGAAGTACCCTCATTTGAAGATTTTAACAGTTTTTCTTGAAAAAACGATGTTAAATATCATTTTTTCACATTTAATGTTATTATAAATATTAAAGAATTATTTATTCTCTATACGATTTGAATGCATTTTATACTTCATATTAAATTGATATAGAGTTAAAAAATTATAAAGAAATTAAATATCATATATATTAGTCAGCTTTGCTATAACACTGGAAACAACTGCGATACATTAAGAAAATTCTGATTGAAAGGTGTCAGTGTCAAGTGCAGTTGACAGTATGTTTATGTTATAATTTTACTGGAAATATAGGATCTTTTGTTAGAAACTTTCTGTATGGAATTAGTACAAAATACATACAACTGCCTTAAGGTAATGTACAAGAAATATAATCTTTTGCAAGGAACTTTCTGTGACATTTATACAAAATACATAGAACTGACGGAAGGTAATGTGCTGGCCACATCAGATTTTTTATTTTTGCAAATAACTTCGAAGTGTGAAATTATACTGGATTTTGGTTTGCACATCTTTAGGGCACTTTTTTATGTTCTTTCGACTGGTGATGCTCAATTTTTTTTATCAATGTTGGTTTTCGAGGATTGATGTCAAAGTTTTAATTTTTATATGGACGCCATATTGGAAAGTTGCGCCATTGAAAAGAGAATTTTTTTAGCTTTACAATGATATAAAATAGTAATAATTTATTTTTATAATTAACAGAGAAATTAACAAAAAATGTTATTAATACTAAAATTTACGTTACAATATTTAAATATTAGATTTGGAGGACAATGGATAGGGACCAACAGCGAAATCAAGTGGCCTGCTAGATCTCCAGATTTAACACCTTTAGATTTTTTTATGGGGATACTTAAAAAATAAACTTTTTATTCGGGAATATCAGAATGAAAATGAATTAAGAAATGCCACAGTAAGAATTCTAAATCAAATTAGGCCAAGAATGCTGAGAAAAGTTATAGAAGGAACAGAACGAAGTGCGTAGAACGAAATGGTGGGTTAATAGAAAATTTATTGTAAAGTTTTTGTAAATTATTTTTAACATTATTTGTTTATTAAATAGTTATTTTCTTAAACAGCAGCCTTCGATTTATTTTTTTCAATTAAATTTTAGTATTAATAACATTTTTTGTTAATTTCTCTGTTAATTATAAAAATAAATTATTATTAGTTTATATCATTGTCAAGCTAAAAAAATTCCCTTTTCAATGGCGTAACTTTCCAATATGGCGTCCATATAAAAATTAAAACTTTGACATCAATCCTCGAAAATCAACATTGATAAAAAAAATTGAGCATCACCAGTCGAAAGAACATAAAAAAGTGCCCTAAAGATGTGCAAACCAAAATCCAGTATAATTTCACACTTCGAAGTTATTTGCAAAAATAAAAAACTGCAAAACTTACATTTTCGCCTAGATCTAGTGACCTATGTATTTTTTTGCAAATAACAAAATACCATTAAAATGGTCTCCTAATGGGGCAACTTTTGTCTAATTTAACCAACCTCGTAGCTCTTACGGTTCTCGAGATCCCAATGCATTCGTACCTTAAATAGGACACTCTGTATATATATATATATATATATATATATATATATATATATATATATATATATATATATATATATATATATAAATGATTACTTGATTTTTATTTAACCAACCTCGTAGCTCTTACGGTTCTCGAGATCCCAATGCATTCGTACCTTAAATAGGACACTCTGTATATATATATATATATATATATATATATATATATATATATATATATATATATATATATATATATATAAATGATTACTTGATTTTTATTTTGTAAATAATCATCCGAATACCGTTTCTAGGTTAAATTTTATCCTGGAAAAAATTTCCGATTGCTTTACTCGAGCCTGTTGCTAATTTATCTCGTGACATTGATCAAAAATCACTCGTTTGACAACTTGTGATTTTTTGCCAATGCCACTCAATAAATTGCTAGGCAACCAGTTCTCGTAATAATCTGAACATTTTTCCGGCAAAAATTTACCACTTATGATATTATATGTGAAAAAATTTCTGTGAAATATTTGCAAAGTTGCCATGGAAAGAATCTATGAATCACAATCCATAATATGAGAAAATAATGTTTATACTGTTTATCAAAAAATGTAAAAATCAATCTCTTTCGAACTTCAAAAAATGGTACAATGTCAATGATACCTTCCAATCATCCATATAAATTACTCAACTACCGTGTCATTTGTAATTAACCTACCAGTTGCTGCTTCTACTTCCGCATTACACATTCTTCGGTTGCCAATCGATTTGGTATCGATCTATGAATCGATTGAGATGTTTTCCTCTGATCGGAGAAGACTTGACTAGCTCTGCAGATATGGATTCACGACAGAGAAACCGAATTTTGTGTGAATAACAGCTAGCGACAGATCGGTTGACCACGACTTTCACTCAAACCAGGTTAATCGGAATATTCACGCTGCAATGTGCTGGCTACTATATGTATTCAGCCTTGAAGTGTGTTTGAAAACTATCCTTTATATCAGGGCTTTAAACGATTTTAATGCGACTCTCTTTTACAAACAACAAAATTGTACCGAATCATTGGGGTTTTCAATAGAGGTTATGTTAGGATAGGTCAAGCTGGAATGAAATTAAAATCAACGCTTTCTAAAATATAAAAAAATGGTTAATTGTCGTTGCTAGGCAACCCGTAAATCTATTCAATCATTATTGATCACAAATTTATTACCAGAAAGGGGTAATAACTTCGAGCATATACTGACTAGAGGCCGCCTTACGCAGTGTTTGTTGTGATCGGAAGATATGCGGGGGGGAGATTTGCGGGGACGACAGCTGTGGTGTATTGCGGGCTGCGTATTGTCTTAATATTTTTACAGTGGCCGCTTGTCTGGCTGTAAATCTGGGGAACCGGGTTCGATCCCGACCGACACCAAATATTTCGAATTTTAAATGGCACAAAATTGACCCCTGTGGTGCACTGTCCACGCCAGCAATGAGTGCCCGTGAGGTGACGCCTGGTAAACGCCCACACGGTACAAATATGTCATCATCATTACCGATATCTGCGTAGAAAGCAGATTGGCACACCCAACAATGGGTAACATGCCGTGATGATATATTTATTTATTTTATTTATGACGAATTGTTGCTTTTGAAATATGTAAATCATCTTTTACTCGCTTTTCTCTCACGTCATTATTAGCAGAAAACCTAAAAGTTATACTTTGTAATCATATAGCGGTTTTACACTTAACAATAAATTGTTCAATTTATTGTCGTAAAAATGGATATTTTCAGTCTTAGCTACTGTCAATTAAAAAATATTTAATGTAAAAATTTATTGTAATATTCTAAAATCAATTTCTACTTTGTCGTTGTACTTGGTTGTTTTCTTATTGTATAGAATGTATATTTTTGTATAATGTGTGTCTATTCATGTTGTTATTGTGATGTATTGGTGTATCCAACCCCCCTGTTATTGGGATATTGGGATACTTTGTATCCTGTTAGGAGGTTGTAAATAAATAAATAAATAACCAAAACAAAACGCTGCCCGCAATACACCATGATTTTCAGCCCCGCAAATCCCCCCTCTGGCATATCTTCCGTTCACAACAAGCTATGCGTTGGCATAGGGAATTACTTCTCTAGTCGGTATGTGCTCGAAGGTTATTAATGTCCGATCGAATTTGGAATTATATTACATTAACCCTGACATTGTATTTCAAGCCTGTCAAAAACACAGACATCAATGCTTTCATCGTTTACGACACAACTCTCAATTTAAAGTGTGTTTCTTTTTAATTCATGGATAGCGCTAATCGTAGGTTATATTACACCAGCAAAATTTAATATTTGCAGTTATAAAAAATTGTTTCTCTAAATGAAATGTAAAGCACCTTAATTTTTATAAAAAGTTAGCAATAATAATATAACAAGAGAGTGAGAATAAATTGAAAATAATTTGATAGATTTTTCGAAAACTTGTTGTCAGGCAATAGTCACGAAAGCCCGTAAGACTTGAGTGGCTATTGCCAAATGGTAACAAGTTTTCGAAAAATTTGGAAACTTATTTTCTTATTTATCGAACTCTCGAATTATATTTAATTAGATCATTTTCTGATCCACAAGTTTTAAACAACGGAATCAGGCTGTCATGCTATTGTAACGCTATCTACTGTCGTAATTAACTACTTCATTCATTTACATGGCCTAGTTGGTAAGTCTGTTTTGAGAAATAGAACACACTTTGTCAATGCAAAATAAATAATCAGAAGATATAATTACTAATTATGGTATTTCTAGAAGTAGTTTCTATAATTTTTTGGTTTATTTCATGATCAAAAATGACACAAAATTCGTCTTTTTCGCTCATTTTACTTGTGTGGAATACTATCTGACATATATAACGAATACCGAGTTCGGGGGTAGAGTCTACTACCAATGGAAGTAGACAAATTCAAATATCGGACACGTAGCTACCAGTCCAGTACTGCAATTCTCAAATAGTTTTTATTGAATATAATAATAACTTAGATACACTTGCAATTATAAAGCTTGACTTGTACAGTGTAATAATATTAATTTGTTTATTATAAATATGATTAAAAAATAGCATACATTTCAAGAACATTTTAGATCCACGAAGAAAACAGTTTTATATAAAAACTTATATTCGTGACGTCACATATATATTTTCAAACTTCGGGGGACCATAACTCGCTTATTAAGAATTTTTCCCGGGTTTTCACAAATAGTTTTAGATTTACTTATACTTTCTGATGATATTAGAAAAGAAATAGTGGAATCATCTATTCTAAACCATCGGTGAGAAAATTATGTACATGTCAATAATATAAATTCAATACACAGGCAGTGAATTTGCTACTTTTTTGACTTAAAATTTTTTTTTATTGTTTTGATGTTTATATTAAAAACATCATTTTAAGAGATTATCAATTTGTTTTATAATAAATTTTAAATTAATAAATAGGTTTACGATATTTGGAAGAATTGCAACTAGCGTGATTTTTTTAGTTACCTAATAGTTTTACCGCTTTCATAAATATTACTCACTCCAGTTGCAAATGTACAGTTTCAAAATACGCATCCGATTTCCCGATATTCCAGTTCATCTCATAACCTGAGGAATAACCATGATAATACAATTACGTTTAATGCAGTTTTTACAGCTGCAATATGCTTAACTGAGTCTGTAGTGCAGTCGCAGTCTGCAGTTTGCCATGCAATGCAATGCACTGCATTTAATGTGCCTACAATTATTATCTCCTTGTGAAAGTGCATACGAATTACCTAATACGTACTTTTATTTATCTCACTCACATCTGACTTGACTTGCTGGATAGACTATGAATGGGAGAGATGATGATTTTAAAATGAAATATGATAGTATCTACACGACGAGACATGCCAGTTGGTTAAATATTCAACTATACAAGACGGTACCATAAAAGAAATTGTCAATATATGGTTGAATTTGAAATGTGAATATGATAGATTGCACTTTTAGATTTTATGATAAATCGTCACTCCTAATATGGAATCATATTTGGTTTAATTGATTTATTTTATCCTGTAGATAATCATACTGTAATCATACTTAAGGAAAAAAATTAAAGGGCATATAGTACTGACCAACATGAGTAAAAAAGGCTTAATCAACATGGGTCCGATCTTCAACTGTTTCCGAGAAAGAGGCCATTTACTATTAGAATCGAAGAAAATTGACAAAGATAGTGATTGAACATAATTTTGTCTATATCAATAAATAGACTATTAAATAACAATAAAATTTTATATGAAACATTTTTCTCAATTTCTAATAGGAACGAAATATTTGAAAATCAAATATTGCCCAAGGTTGCCATAACATTTAACCTTTAACAATTATTTGATTTAAAAAAAAAAAAACAAAAGCCCATCGAAGTTGACCTCTGAAAGGTAAACAAAAAGGCTTATTTAATCGAAGTCCTCTTAAGGTGCATTCACATTAGGTTTATGGTTTTTGTTTAGCTTTAAGTAAGTCATTCATAAATGTAAGTTTAAATTACCTGAAAATTCGTTTTGATTTGTGCAGACATCTGTGTAAATGCTTCAAAAACAAGATTAAAATATCGGTAGAGCAGTACTCAACAAGACACATGTGCGCCGTGAAACTGTCATTCGCTTGGCATTATTGGTTACATTTCAGCAATTAAGTTATGGCAGCCTCCATGTTCTTCTCGCATTTGTTTAAAAAGCCGAATTCACCAAATGGATACTAAATAAAGATGGGTGTATATATCTATATCATTTGACTCGTTCTCATTGGTGAAGTTTGTGACGTCAAACTAAATTATAAAACTAATATTTGGACCTTGCAATCTTTATCTTTATGATTTGGATTTAGAGACCCTAAATTCTGAAGTGTGAATGGAGTCATTACATAATATGCGGCCAAAGTCTTTAAATCTAAAGTATAAACCATAAATCTAAACCTAATTTTCATTTGTGAATGCATCTTTATAGTTTTCGAAGTAGCAGAGGTAAACCCCGTAAAAACTTATTTTTCACTGCCTTCTCGGAAACTATTGAAGATCGGATCCATGTTCATTAAACCTTTTTTACTCATTTTGGTCCGTACTATATGCCCTTTCATTTTTTCCCAACGTATGATTACAGCCTGTATATTGTTGTTCAAAAATTTCTCATTTGACATTTCGTTTCGATACGATATATTCAGTTTAAGGAACACTTAAAATTTAAGCTTCAGTTATGCAACGGGCTACTTGCGTGCCATTTTTTCTTTAATATTTTTGAAGAGACGATAAAAACTTGCTACCCATATTTTTTCTTTTGACAAAATTTTCATTAATTAGTCAGAAAAAAAAATAATGAAATTTGAATATTTAATTTACCGCTATGCAACGGTAATTTTAACATGACAGATTACCTGTTTAAGGTCTAAACAATAGTTTGGAGGTTTATATTTTAATTTGTTATTTTAAGTTTGTTCGAGTATAAGTTAAAATTCTTGAAAATCCTGCTTAAAGAATCCGAAATACGTTATAAAAGTAATAGAAACCATGCAAATTGCAAATAATAAAGAAGAGAGACAGTGTGAGAAAAATGAACTGTTAAATTCAAATTAAAACTCGCACTCGTACGCCATCTTCTGGTTACATTTTTAAATATGCTTTCCTTACTCTTACTCTTAATTTACAAAAAAAAACATACTCCTATATTTTTTTAAATAAAAGTTATATTTTTACATGTTCAACATAACTTTGGGTATATAGTGATAGATATTAGATTTTCAATACCACGCAAGCTGTAATATTTGTTTTTACCTCCCACTACCCTTGATAAGGGAGACATAAGGATCGTGTTAAAAATCGCATATCGATATTTTGGTAAATGAGCACGTTTTAGGGTCCCTAGAATCCAATTTTAACATTTTCACGATGATGTGTATGCGCGCGCGCGCCTTGTGTGTGTGTGTGCGCGCGTGTGTGGGTGTGTGAGTGCGTGGGTGCATGTGTGTGCGTGTGTGTGTGGATCCTCCACTCTAAACTAAATAAATAATTTTATAAATTTAACCATAAAATATACCTATAGAAAAAGTATTTAAGCAAATCTGTAGAAAATTTAATAATCTTTAATTTTTATAACACAAATCTTGAAAAAATAACATCTAAAGGTATTTTTCTAAGAAAATCTATTTTGAGCTTCAAGTAAAGTGTCATTTCCGGTTATCTGATATACACCAAAATTTAATGATCTCTTCCCATATTAGAATAAGGTACAAATACAAGGTTTCAAAATTTTCTGAATGATAGCATGTAAGTTATAGTGGAGGATCCATAGACACATATATACACACAGAGACATCATCGTGAAAATGTTAAAATTAGATTCTAGGTACCTTAAATCGTAGTCATTTACCAAAATCTCGACATGCGATTTTTAGCACGATCTCTATACCTCCCTTACTAAGGGCAGCGGGAGGTAAAAATTATTGATTTATAACTTATTAGATTCATTGTCCACTTTTGGAAGAAAATCTTCCCACTTTCCGGTAAAAATTGCAGAATTTTTTCCGTATCACTTGATTTTGTGAATTTACACATCATTGTCATTGGTATTCGTATCTGTTCTAACCTAAATATTAATTTTCAGAAAACCGACATCGGCGATGTGAAAAGCAGCTCAGTGGCTACACGGCCCAAGCGTTCAGGCACCGAGACCCACGTAAGTTGTTCTTTTCTTTTTTTACAGTTGATGCGCAGAAGTTCGTTAATTAGAACAAAAATAGGAATTGTAAATGGTTAGTCTTTTAGCGAAATTTCAATGGGGGCCGTGATCAATTTTTTATAAAATTCACATAATTACATAATTAATATAATATACCCATATTTATTTAAAATTGTTAAAAATATTAATATACACTATTATTCACGAAAGATGACTATTCAAGGTCATTTGTTCGAAGAAAGAATACACATCAATTTATAGCAATAGCTTACCAACATTTTGTGTTAGAAAGAGAAAGATTATTTGACCTATGTCTATTTAATTTATGTGGTGTGACAGATATACGTAAATAGTGGCATTACTTTCTAACACACTATAAATAATAATGACATATGTCGTAGATTTACAGATACCTAATTATCTACTACACTGCCCTCTGTGCTAATATTTATCCAGTGGCGTTGACGTTTAAATCAAATTATTATTCCTTGGTTTATAAGTTAAGTCTATGTTTTTGTAATTTGCAAAAACATAAGTGAAGAACAAAATCTTTCAGAAAGGCATTATTTAGAAAGAAAAATAATTTTCAAATGAATTACTATTATTTTTTCAGTTAAAATATTTCCATAAATATTTCATGTTGCACGCCTTTGCATACAAAATGCAATGAAGTTATCTGCAAGAATTATTATATCAGACGGCTCACAAATGACCTTGAATAGTCATCTTTCGTGAATAATAGTTTAATAGGGCTGTTGCAAAAAATTTTATACGACTTCTAAGTACTAAATTTTAAAAGATACTGTTCTTTAAAGATCCTCAAATTTGAAAATATCACCATATATCCATTAGATATTTTACAATGAATTATTGAAATTTGTGTAATATTTTGAAAACGTCGCGTGATCCAAAAAACAGAATGTGATGTCAGAGCACATATAGTTTAACATGTGACAAACTATCGCCTACTTTTATTTATATAAATAACGTAAACTGTTTTCTTATTCTCTATGAATGACGTACTGTATGTGCTCCGACGTCACAGGAGTGGGGGGTTGTTTTTCATGACTATTTTTGGCGCCAAACTTTTTATTTAATTATTTACGAAAATAACAATAAATTATTATTATTTTTTATATTACTATGAAAAATATTGCTTAAACTTTCATTTAAAATACTTTTTAAAAAATGTGAAACCGGCTTATTCGAGATAAGGACATTAAAACTTTTTTGACGTCACATAAGTTTTAATGCCGTATTTCTATAATTATTTTTGTTATAGAAAGAAAAAAAGTAATTCACATTTAACCTAAACATATGTTCAATTAGCGAAAGAAAATATTCTTATATTGCCAATATTTTTATGTTTCTATATATAGTTGGAATGTAGTTTAATATATTTTAACGTAAAATGTGAACGTATATATCTACTTTAAACAAATTTTAATCAAATAATCTAGTACAGCATTTCAAATCTCAAGGAAACTAATTACATCATAATTATCTTAAGACCAATGGTCGGTACGGTAAATTACTCGTTTGTACGTAAATCAGCATGGATCTTCATCAAAATAGATTTATTATAGTCATGACAAAGATCATCTAACACGACTGTGAATATATCATAATCTGTGATTAGATTACGAAACAAACAATGTATTCCATTTTCTAAAATTAATTACGTTACGTACATTGTTTAGAATTTAATGACTTGAAGATGTTTCTCAGCAAATTTATTTTATGTCCGGTCCTGTAATTGTAAATTGTAACCAAGTTACAAGACAAATAAACATCGCGATTAAATGTCAACAAATCAATTAATGAGAGAAAAAAGTCGGTAAAACTTTCTCTGATCCCAAACGAGGTATTTTGAAAAGATTTGAGAATGGATGTGGAACAATGTGAACAGTCAAGATTGATCCTGACAACTTATTTCTACTTCCGTTAGATAACATTCTAGATAAGCATTGTTGAATGTAATAGAATTTTAAATATAAAGTAATTGACTGTCAGCTCAAAACAAGTTATAAATTCTATTATTTGGCTGCTGAATAATTTATTTTGACAGATCTAACACCAATTTTAAATTAAAATGTTTTAATTAGACAGTTAATAGTTTTTGACAGTTATTATTATTTAGGTTGAGGGCTTCAAGCGCTAATCGCTTTTGTCACTGTCACCTGTGATATCTATTGTAACATGTCCCCATCTGAGTTTTCTGGAAGTAGTTCCAGTTAGCGACGCACGCGAGGCGAGACGAGACGAGAAATTTAAAATATCGATCTCGTCTCGTTTTCGGATCTGTAATCTAGATCTCGCTCTCGTTCTCGCACATTTTTTTGGGTCTCATCTCGTTCTCGCACGAGAGTCTCGCGTGAGTCTCGCTAGAAAAATAAGCGTATTTACGTAACTGTTTAACTACAAGAGACAAGTTCGCACCAATAGCACCGGCTTCCATGTATTTGCAGTCGTATAACTATAATAAAGAGATGAAATATTAAATTCTGGTCACCAAATTATTTCAATACGAACATAATGTTTAATCATTCACGGTCACCAGAAAATGTGATAAGTTAGTAAATATTTTAATTTACCTCTAAAATATCCAATTTATCATCAAATTGTGATTGGTGTATTTCAATACGAACATCTGTTAACACATTCTGTCATCAGTAAAACGAATTAAACATTAAAAAATTATTTTTTGTAACTAAAAGTACCTACACTTTTTCATTAAATATATGCCACTATTTAAGTAAGATTAAGTCATAAAAAACCGCTACACTGGTAACCCACCGGCAACCGATCACTCCGCTTCTCTCCCTGTTGGCTCCCATCGACGCTTAATATAACATCCTTTACTTTTCAGGACCGTCAAGAGTTTTATTAACCGTGGTTTTAACTGGGGTGAATTTGGGGTTGATATATTGAAGAAAACTAGTTCTATTGGATGCAATACCGAGTTTGTCTTTATTTTTGCATTTCCTCGCTCTGGGAACGATACTAATCGACTCTAGATAGACTCAAAAAATATAGTGAGTTCATATAATTTTCACATGTACGTGTTCTGTGAATGAATTAGCGTTGACTCCACTCCTTGTACGGTACATTTTTCATTGAATTTATGTATCAAAGCTATAAAGTTACAAATACTTTTTATTGCGAGACTCTCGCGAGAATCTCGCGAGATTTCTCGCTTCTCGCAGTTGTTATATCGATCTCGCCTCCAATTTTAAACTGCAATCTCGCTCTCGTTCTCGTCTCGCATAATGCAACGAGACGAAACGAGATGCGAGAGTACTCTCGCCTCGTCGTGCATCACTAGTTCCAGTGTTCTTATGAAGCCAATTACTGCGCCAGGAGTCAGTTTCCCGATCTCATTTGCCGCGTGGTACCTTTTACTTAGATGGTTAAGTCTACTTGCGGCCCCAGCTGGACATTCACATACAATATGTTCGGAAGTTTCTTCGTCCTCTTGGCAGAGTCGGCTGATGTTGTTTTCAGCTGTACCAATCTTACATTGATGGTATTTCAGAGGACAATGACCAGTAAAAATACCTGTCATAGTTCTGAGGTCCTTTTTGCTGAGAGCTAATAGCTCTTTGGCGTTTGTCGCCGAAGTTGAAATGAATTTCTTCGACTGACTAAGGCCCGGAATGTCTCTCCAATATGAGGCTATGGCTGCCTCCTCCCAGTTTTTGACTTCCTTCTTTAAATGGCTTTTCAAGAGTCTACAAGAAGGTTCAGGCTCATAAAACGGTAATTTGGCTTCTTTTTTAGCGAGCTCATCTGCCTTTTCATTGCCTAGAACGCCTTCATGCCCCGGTACCCCGTGTCCGGAAAATTCATCGCCGGTAAATTGATCGCGGAAAATTTATCGCGGAAAATTGATCGCGGGGAAAATTCATCGCCGGTAAACCGATCGTCTGGAAAATATATTGCTAGTAAATTGATCGCCGGAAAATTGATCGCGAGGTAAATTGATCGCCGGTAAATTGTTCGCGTGGAAATTGATCTCGGGGAAAATTTATCGCCGGAATATTGATCGCCGGAAAATTGATCGCGAGGAAAATTGATCGGTGGTAAATTTATCGCGTGGATATTTATGCACACATAAAATATTGTTTATAAAAATACAATTGTTACAAATTTTATTTTAATAATTTAATTTTTAGGTCCCTGAACCTTAAAGACATTTTTTTGTTGTGTTTATCTATTATAAGACAAATAATTTAATTTTAAAAAACTTACCTACCTATTAAAATATTTCACTTGTTAACTAGATCTGTTTTAGACTTATTTAATTTATACAGATACAAAAAAATATTAGGAGATGATAATAACAATAACTATCATGTACAGTAGAAGAAGACGGTTAGTGATTTGGGGTTAGGTATTATGTAACTACTAACTAGGTAACTAGTTTTAATAAAAACTGTTACAACTGATAATCGGCAGTTTGATTATTAATATTTTATTTTATTATTTTCTCCGTCCCAGCCGCATCTTTACAAAATTCTGCAGGTGGAGAAAATAATATAATTTTACTTTGTTTGCAAACAAAGTCTAAGAATTCCTATTTAAGATAACACCCCCCCCCCCCGGTTTTTTAAATGATAATGTAACCTTAGCTTTTTATTTTAGTTTTTATTTGTGTACAAACATGTTTACATATAATATGCATATTAAACCATTATATTATTGCCTCTCCTCTCTAAATTAAAGTCTAGAATCCACCACCCCTAATGTGAGGGTTGGAACTGCTTCATTTTGGTAATTCGTGTTATATCAATTAATATATTTGACGTTGCTACTCGCAACTGATTTTACAAGTTTTATCGGTCAACCTGGAGCGTAGTCGATTTTTTGTGATGATGAGTTTTGAAAATCACTGCTCACAGCAATAAGTTGTTCCGAACATAGATGCATATTTCAATGCATGTCTCCATAAAGTGGGATAATCATCATTACTTATATAACGTTTATAGAACTCAAGCAGTGGAAGATTGTTGTACCTACCTAGCTTTGTAGCTGAATATAATATATATTTTTTAATTTTATCAAAATTTACATTACGAGTATTATTTAGTTAATATAAATTTATTTTTCTTTGGGAAAAAAATTGCATTTCAAGTCCTGCCCGCGGGCCGGACCAAACTACTAGGCGGGCCGGACGTTCCCCACCCCTGTTTTAAACCCTCGGTGTTCATTGAATATGATGAATTTATTATGTATACATTAAATTTATAATGTTCTTGACCAAGAACTTCTGCTATATTAGCGACCAATTTTCTGGCGATCAATTTACCGGTGATCAATTTTCCCCGTGATCAATTTTCCTCACGACAAATTTACCGGCGATCAATTTTCCTTGCGATCAATGTACCGGCGATCAATATTCCGGCGATCAATTTTCCTCGCAATAAATTTTCTTCGCGATTAATTTACCAGCGATCAATTTACCTCGCGATTAATTTTCCGGCGGTCAATTTTCCCCGCGATGAATTTTCCGTGATAAATTTACCGCGATCAATTTACCCGCGATGAATTTTCATTAGGTAAAACCCCTCCTCCTTCGGAGTCGGGATTTACTATGCAGTTTGATTTCGTGTTTGTTGCTAAGCAAAAAAATTCGTGCAAAATAACAATTTATCGATAATCCAGGAGATCTTGTGATATTAATTCTAATAATTCCCTGTTAAATAAAACTGACAATATCATTATAAACAATTTGTCAGTTAATTACATATATGCAAATAAATAAATAATTAGTTCTATTGAAAACTTGATTTCCTAGTTTAATGAAGACATTAAAAAAAATGCTGACAAAATTGAATGTGGCATTTCCGGCTGTATTGTTTGAGTAGAAGAGAGTTACTTAATTTCTTTTCACTTTAATTATAGGTATTAATTTATCCCCTTACTTTTGTCAGCGTTGCCTCAGATGATAAATGATTCCAGTCAAAATAAACTGTCGTTACTTTCCTTGAAAAACCGTGTGTGTGATAAAGAATTAATTTCTTGTTTCGCAATATCAGTGGGATTTCAATTTATTAATTTTAGTGAAGCATGGTTTACAATGATTAATTTTACGCCCAATTCAAGATAGGAAATAATTGGACAAAAGATTTTATTGTGTGGGAGTTATTTTGAAATATGATTTGTTTTTAATTTTCTGCCATCTTATTTTTTTCATGGCTAATAAAATATTACTTAATGTTTTTTTTGTGATTTACTATTCATTGTTTTAGTTGTTCCGTAGTGAGATAACGACATGTATATTTTAGTTATTGAAATTTTATGGATTTATAATCAATAATTTAAATGATTTTTAACTTAACGAATATTTGCTCTTGTTCTTTTATACGCTGTTGTAGGTCAGTAGTGATTACTTTTTTGACCTACAATAATACGCATTTTCATTTCTAGGATATTTTTAAATATTTTTAACTTGCTTGCACTGACTGCGCTTAAATTGTACTTTAACTGAGTTCAGCTTAAGTGTATCTTAAAACGAGCTTATATTTTCTAAAATTCTTGTAGGTATATTTGGATTTAATTAGAATGAATACTTTAGTTCATTTGTTTTTATTTTGTAAATTGCGTATGGGTAGGTATTTTTAATTTATTTCTATAGCTCTAGTTAAGTAAACAATGCAGTAAATGTACACTAAGTTGCTATGTTTGGTTTAAAAAATTAAGTGTATACGGTGCAACCGGGTATCACTTTATTCCCGGCTTAAAAAATAATAAGCGAGATATTTATTTGATAAATTTAAGAAGCTCATTCTAGCATCATTATACGTGCTAGAATATGCCTTGTCGTTATGTGTATTAGGATCGGTTTTTTGATTCCAACCGAAATCAAACTTGAATATTTTGAATTAAATTAATTTATTTTACTGAGTTGAGTCGAGAAGGATCAGCTGGGAATTCGTTGAAAAAATGTACAAGGCCTTGGTGATCCAGTATTTTTTTTAATTAAAAAACGGACGTATTTCTGTATTAATATTTTCTTCATTTATAAGTTTGCCTCTAACACAAAACGATTTTGTAGCTGATGATGAACAACTAGTGTTCGAAACGTCCGTTTTTTAAATAAAAATAAAACAAATAGTGGATCACCAAGGCCTTGTTCATTTTTTCAACTAATTTATTTTACGGGATAATTAAATAAAAAACTTATCTGACCCGTCAAAAGTCACGAAGAAATAACTTTATTAAACTTGGACGTTTGGAAATCAACTCATTTCATCTTCAGCATACATTTTACAAATTCTTAATAATTGCAGATAACAGAATCCAAGTATTTAACATGATGATGTATAATTGTTAAACAATTACAAATTGTAACACATTGTGTACTGACACATGTTGCTTGACCAAAAGTCAGCCAGCAAATTTTGAATTAAATTCTCTAACAAAAGAGCAAATAAAAAAATATATGTTCTCATTTAAAATTAAACAGTTATGTCCCGTATTTTGAGAACTACTGGCAAAAAAAAAAAATTTTCTTTTACTTAAATTTGTCTTTTAAAATAGAAATTGTTTGCCCATTTAACCATCTTTGAAGTTCTTATAGTTCTCGAGATAGCAATGATGGCCCATTTAAAATGAACACCCTGTATATATAATACTATATCCCATACGAAATTTGAAAGATACTAATATAGTAATATTTCGGAACCAGATGCAATATAGTACACAAATTCAATTTTGAAAGTAGATTTATTTGCTACTTCCAAAATAACAAAAAGTTTGAATATATCAATATATCACATCAATAAATTATAGATAAACTACCTGACACGTAATAAACAAAAATACAATTTAAAAAATAAAATATATAAAAATAATCAAACTATAAGCGCGAGACCCATGGCACGTTCCATATATGCCACTAGGATAATCTGTACTGGCTTGTTGTAAATGCATATTAAACAATAAGATCAATAACAAATTTTTAACCATATAATTCTTTCTAGATCTAAAGTAGATATGTATATCTCCAAGATTCAAAGCAATAAAAAAAAATGTTAGAAAGAAATAAAAATGAAAGGGAACAAATTGTTGTTACTGTTATTGTATAGTACAGTAATTACATAAAATTTTACTTCTTAACTTCTTTACACTTTCTAAAATTTAAAGCTTTAGGTCTTTCAGAGACACTTTAACCTAATATACCAATTTTCTGTACCAAATAGAGAAGCAGTTACATATTTTACTTCCTATTATTTGATTAATTTTGATTGCCCCAAGAAATGTTTTTGCTAGAGAGTGGATGTACCTTTGTCTTATGCGGAACTCAGCAATTGACATTCCATTTCATAAAACAGATCCATTAAATCATAGTGAGATAATGATACGTCAATAAATTACAAGGAATCGAATCTCATAGTTACAATTTCAGATGAATTACTTTGTAATTATCTCGCTTTACACATCGCTGCTCTAATTCAATGAAATATCTTTCATAAATATTATTTTGCAATAATGCCGTTTAAATATGTATTTTTCATCAATAAAATTTAATTTAGTTCCCGCACATAGGTAATGTATATATTTGTATAAATGTACATCACGGTTGAATCGTCGAATGGGTTATAAGTTTTACTTGAAAAAAATTAATGTATGAAACAAATTTTGAGTAGGTACAAACAAATTATTTCCCGTAAATATTAGCCAGTTTATCGACAAATAAATGTTTTAATGTTTCGACAAAATCTCCGTTACTGTTTTCGTTCCGAGTACGTGCCATAGCGACTAAATGTCATAGCGCCCAAATTTCATAGTGCCTAAATTTCACAGCGCCAAAACTTTACAGCGTCTAAACGAAGCCCCACCACCAATTGTCACAGCGGCTAAATTTGATCTGGCTTATTTCGGCTACTACAAGTGGTGTTGGTAATACAGCAAACTGTAAATATGCCAACATTTATTGTGAATTGTGTAACAGAAAGTGTATCTAATCTAACCAAACCCAACCAAACCTAACCTAACTTACAGTGACCTCCGCTTGGCCACGTTCATTTATTCGGTTTTTGAATGATTCGGGCGAAGCGCTTTCTGGCGATGCGCGATTCTGTTTTTGAATATTCCGAATTTGCATGATTCTATGCATGCCTATTCTGGTTTGGAATATTTTGGTTTTGAATATTCGGGCGTTGATGACATTTCCGCTGTTAACTACTATAGTTCCTACTTACAGGCACTGTATTAATTACACAAGAAACTCGCCATCTATTGCACAATTCAAAATACATATTGACATATTTACAGTTTGCTGCATTACCAACACTACTTGTAGTGGTCGAAATAGGCCAGGTCAAATTTAGGGGCTGTGACAAGTGCTGTTGGGCTTCATTTAGATGCTGTAAAATTTGAGCGTTACGTTTTGGGAGTCAGCTTTAAATTCTAAAAATGAACAATGAACAGCAAACAGGGCAGTTCTTAAGGTGCATTCACAAATGAAAATTAGATTTATATTTATGGTTTATACTTTAGATTTAAAAACTTTGGTCGCATATTATGTAATGACTCCATTCACACTTCAGAATTTAGGGTTTCTAAATCCAAATCATAAAGCTAAACATTGCAAGGTCCAAACTTTAGGTTTATGATTTAGTTTGACGTCACAAACTTCACCAATAAGAACGAGTCTGAAATGATATAGATATATACACCCATCTTTATTTAGTACCCACTTGGTGGATTCGGCTTTTTAAACAAATGCGAGAAGAACATGGAGACCGTCATAACTGCTGAAATATAACCAATAATGCCAAGCGAATGACAGTTTGACGGCGCACAGGTGTCTTGTTGAGTACTGCTCTACCGAAATTTTAATTTTAATCTTGTTTTTGAAGCATTTACACAGATGTTTGTACATATCAAAACTAATTTTCAAATAATTTAAACTTACATTTATGAATGACTTACTTAGGGCCGGTTTATCAATGCAAGGATAAATAATTTAACTGGCAGATAACTTTTTAACTGCCAGTTAAAACAGAAAGCGTTTATCAAACAAAAGTTAACGTAAACTGTCAGATAAAATCGGCCAAAATTTATCCGTTACTTCAACTGGCAGATAAATCTATTATCTGGCAGTTAAAATATAAGTAGAAAATTTTACCCTCAAAAATTAATAAATACCATAAACAATTAATTAATTAAAATGTGGTAAGTATATTATACTGATATTTTGTTTTAATTCTATTGAAATATTACAATTTTTATAACCTAAAATGTATAGTTGCAGAATTTTTTAAATCGATTCTATATCCCTTATGTAAAATGCTTTACTACCCTTGTATTACGTATTATAGTTTTAACTACGGACATTATACAAGAAAAAGAGACCAGAGAGATATAGATTTCCAGAATTTCATATAAGGAAAGCGTTGAATTCAATGAAGATATAATCAACCAGTTGGATAGTTGATGTTGCTATTTCCCCGTTCTTGAGGACTAGATAATCGTGAAACATATTGATAAAATGAATAAAGATGTTACATATAAAAATAAAAACGTATTATAATCATACAAATCATTACAACAGTGAATAAAATTGTTATATATTGCAACATTCATTTCGAATGGAACATACCGATTGCAATAATAATAATATTTGTTGGTAGCAATAAATTAATATAGATTATAATATGAAATAATCAGTAAGAATAATTGCAACATTAATTCATAATTATAAAATTTGGGCAAGTACAACAATGAAGAATGTTGAATATACATATATAAATATTTAGATGTAGCGCCTTCGTTCTTAAATTTTCCATTAGTATTGATATCTTTTTTATGCATATTGTGGTTCCTAGAACATATATTGTCATTTTATCAATATAAATATTTTTAATATATTTTTATCAGTTTAAAAATATAACAATTCTGTATTTTAATGTACAATTCATACAATAATATCCAAAGTACCTCATTATTCTCAAATAATTAACAATAAAATGTATCCTATAAAGATCTGTCAGGTCTGTATTCTTGATGTCAAAATATTTTGAAATTTGACACATGAGTCCCAAGCCAATCATTAAAGGTTTTACAATTTCAGTGTTACCAATATAATTAAATGTAAGTTTGTTAACTGGCAGATAACTTTGTATTGATAAACAATCGTGTAAAGTTATCTGACAGTTAACGTTAACTGTTAGATTGTTATCTGGCACTTTTATCCTTGCATTGATAAACCGGCCCTTAAACCTAAACAAAAATCATAAACATTTAGGTAGCAAAATACATGAATCTATAGGATTCCCTCATTTAGGTAACAGAGAACATGAAACCAAGTTATTCCCTCATTTAGGTAGCAGGAATCACTTTGCTGTTCGGATTAACGAGGCGGTGTTCGAATTATGGCTCCAAGTTGTCGCTGTTCGGATTACTGGATTCAAGCTTAAGAAAATTAACCTAACGTAATCTAACTATACACCGGGCACGCTTATTTGGTAGAGATACAGTTTTATCGTATCATCTATACTAATAAAAATAAAATAAAACCAAAATTGACTTCTTGCTTTTCAGTTCTGTTTCAATGAAGGATTCGACTGAACAAACTTGAAAATCTTGTTGAATTGAATTCTTAATTATTTTTTTTTTGTCAGAAGCAATTTAAACAAATCTGCTAATACAGTAGAAAATTAAGTTAGTTTAACCTAATTTTAATTCTTATGCACAAAATACCAAATCTGTAAAACATTCCTCAAACATTTTTCTTTTCATTGTAATCCCGCCTTATAGGCAATCGCCAATCGGATATGATAAATCAGTGAATTTGCATAACATCCTTCACTTGCATGGCTCATCCCATCCTACATAGAAACACATACCTGCTTGTCTAGCGCGCCATGGTACGGCACGGTATGCTAGATTTCACTGCATTGTGAATCTTGCATAGGATGATATGTGTGTATGAAGTATGTGAAGAGAAAACACAATCTATATCTACTGATTCAGATGAGACGAGGTATGAAGTTAGGTGGGCGTTGGGGTCAAAATCGTGTTGGGACTGCCATGGTTTAGGTTATGTAAAATGGAAATGTCAGGAAATTCAGGATTGATTTAAAATTGAATAGCTTGGGAATTCTGTTGAAATGTAATTTTGCAACTTTAGGTGTTAACATCGCTTTTTTTTTCATCGCAAAATTTTTGTAAGATTGTAAGAATACAGTGTTACATTGGGATCTGAAGTTATCTTAAAATATATGTAGTTGGTTAAATTAGGCTTACAGCAACTGTGCCACATTGGTAAAACATTTTAAAGATTTAATTGTTTCTTTTCGAAATGCATGTTACCCACAAAACTAATTATTGTAATTGTGGCTCATGTCGCGTACGTTTCTGTTTCTATTATTTGAAAAATAAAATAATAAAAATGTTTTATGGACTCAAAAGGAAAACCTGTATCTGAATTAGTAATTGAGAACTGGTTGACTGATTTAGCAGATTTAATCGTCATACCTCTTTACGTCTCTAAGTTTCAAATCAACTAACTAAATTATATATATTTAAAACAGTAACGGGTTTAAATGAAGGGTCCAAGGGTAAAACAGAAAAACTCTAATTTTATCAATTTTGATTTTGTTAGGAAAAGTTTCAATTTCCGCATACAAAAAGCGGCAAAATATTGCAAGTACCAAGATTTTAAAGGCAAAAATATGACATACCAGAAAATAACCATCAAATATCAGTTTAAAAAATCTAGAGCAATTTACCTCTAAATATAAATAAATTTTATTGGAAATAAAAAGTATCAGAACAAATTTTTTCTACAAATCTATTAAAAGTGGGCTTTTTAATATTTGTTTTTAGCGTTAAAAATGTCATTTTATGACACCAGTGTTAAAAGTGACAGATCATTATTACTTTTGACACTAGTGTTAAAAGTGAATGTCAAAAAATTATTAGAAATACAAATTTAAATTAAAAAATAATGTTTGTAGAAAAAATAGTGTATGATATACTTGTTAAAAGTGATTTTATTTTGTTCGAAGGTTTGGATCACTCCGCTTCGCGTCGTGTTCCAAACTTCCTTCTCACAAAATAAAATGTCACTTTTAACACATATCATAAATAACTATTTCCTACAAATCTATTAAACGCAGGCTTTTTAATGTTTGTTTTTATGGTTAAAAGTGTAATTTTATGACACCAGTGTTAAAAAGTGACAGATCAT